>CM023199.3:20595832-21144183 GCA_004115045.4 Sinella curviseta | reverse complement strand
CATTATGTGAAATATGAAATCCAGTGACTTTAACCACCTTGTCCACCTACTTTTACTCAAGAAAGCTCTCAATCTTTTCAGATCCAATTTTTGTACAACTTCTCGTTTTCCCTTCATCAAAAGAACGTACCCACTTCACTTCATATTGAGGAACGGCCCGAAACTCGAGACGGAAGCTATTTGTCAGATACTCAAAATACCTGGACTTAACATAGATGCGAAGGACAAAGATGAGAATACATTATTTATGTCAGCGATTCTGGGCAACCAACCGTCAGCCATCGTGCAGAAATTTTCTAAACGTAGAGGGGCCGATATCATGCCTAAAATGGCTGAGGAACTTAAAGTAAAAATGATTTGCTGGGAAAATACAAAGTTTGGTGTACTTGCAGTCAGTTCTACGAGTACTCAAAATTACGTACGAGGGGCACATTACGGGCTACTCGGGCTACCTATTGAACTGGGTACATGCTGAATCGCGATCGATGGCAACTACCACCACATAGCAGAGACGAACCAAACGGAACAACGCCTTCCTGTGACGGATATCTACAGAGTATCTCGTTGAGTATCATAAATCATGGAAGAAATGTAAATACCACAGGCGACAACGTGGGTAATATCGAAGAAAATGAGCTTGGCAGTTGACTGTAAAATGGCATCTAGTAGACTGATACAATCATGTAACCAGTAGACTTGTAATAAAATGTAATAAAATACCATCCTGTTACGTTATTGGTCTTACACTAATTGAAACAATACTGTAAATTTAAATGTTTATCCTCGCTAGGTAAAATTTCTTGAAAATGGCTTTAAAGTATTCAGACAGTTGATAGTTAATTGTGAATAATTTCATTCATTGTGTCTTGTCTTTTCTTTATCAATTTAGAACTTGTTATTTATGCTTGAAGCTGTTGCCGTCTGCTAAACCTGAAACACAGAACTCAACATATCGCACCTCGTTTTATTAAAATCGCGTTGCTGATTTGAGTAGTAGACAAACAGTAGAAATAAGAATTAAGTAACTATTATTCAAATATAAATGAAAATTGTGCAAATTTATGAAGGCTCTTGGCAAAAATGTTGAAGCAAAAGCAATCAGTTTCATTGGCGGTTTAATAATAAATTATCATTGAAAATGCATGATGATATAATTAAATGATAAAAATTAAATAAGGTGTGTTAATACATTTTATACCATACGATAATGATGAAAATGGTGAATCCTTACAATGCTGTTGTTTTTTACAATTATAGTAATATTTATTTTTTTTTATTCGGGGAAACATTTCACGATGAATTAACAATTGGATTAGTTTTATGGATTAAAATACTACAAATAAACAATAAACAATAAAAATTGGCTAGTTCCTAGGGTTTAAAATATAAAACACTTCATTCAAAAAGTCACTAGGAGGGAAGGTTCCCATTATTGATATTGCGTTTCCCCTTTGAATTGCGATTCCTATTCTTTGTGTAAGATATAATCTGGAACGTGACTCTCCACTGTGTAGTGCTAATAAACCTCCCCACTTGTCCACGAACCCTATTGCCTCGTCACACCATGGTCCGATAGTTTCGACTGCGAATGGAAGGAAAGATAAATTTTGATCCAAAATTGTAGAGTATTTCTTCCTTTTGGCAGTCGTGGCTATTGTATTAATTATATTAATTGAAATACCTTACGACGACTCAAATCTTCAATGTTAAAAAATCTGTCATTTTTGGATTTTCAGTCACTCATGTACAATGTTTCTTTTGAGGGTAATTGGTGACAATAACTAACATTTATTAACCATATGTTACCAAAACATTGTTGGTAGAGCAAAGACATAACTTCAAAAGCAATCTTGATCATAATTCAAGTACTAGTCTGTATGTGCGCCCACTACCATTTGTTGAGCAACTTGTGAATGGAAAACACAAAACTGACATTATGTGCATGAAAATGTGTAGTTTTAAATATTCTAATGGGACAGCTTGTCGATTGTCATTTGCCATTATTTAATAATTCTTCTTTTTTTAATAAATTTTAATTTGAGCTTTTCTACTCTAACCTCCTATTATTGCATCGTTTTTATCACTTCATCGACCCATCCAACGAATATGAGACACAAAATAACCTATCGGCTGTATTTTCATCACAGGAGCTACGTATATATTAAGTGGAGTCCAAACACGGAGAGCAAAATTTGCAAGCTGTTCCAATTTCATGGGTCCTGACCGAAGTGAATGTAAAACACACTGTAAGGTAAATATAGATAAACGTTGTTTGAATATATGAAGATATAAATGTATTTTAAAAATTCATACATAGACACACTTTCACAGAACGAAAATTCCAAAAAAGATTTCCGGAATTTTTGGAAGCCCGTATTAAGTACATATACTCTTCGGGGTATAATGATAACCTTATATTTAAACTTTCTCAGTTTACGCAGGATAAATTAGCAGAATTTATCAAGATTTACACGTAAGACAAGCTGTTCATTGGCATCTAAAATATAAACATGAGCATAAAATTCATATACACTCACTTATATTGTAAACACAAAACGATGTCATTATACCTCTGTCCGTTTCACGTTTAGTAATTACGTAAAGACTTATGTTTAAAGGTTAGGGTTTTGGCTTGTTGGTTCGTTGTGCGACATTTAATTGTTCAATTTATTTCCTCTCTCGTTATATTTATACTTTATCGGATCACCTGCGCAACGTATCCTTATTTGTAATCATAGGATACTTAAGTATGGATATATGCGAAACAAATAATAATTGCAGCAGAACCTCGTATAAAACTCCAGGTTCAACGCTTAAAGTTCAACGCGTAACTGACCAATGTAGGCAATTGATAACAAGGATAAATCTGAAGTGAAGTACGGTAAAAGTAGAACTGAATTATTTAAAACGAAAGCGATAATTTATTTGAAATTTATTCTCCTGCCAACGGACACACCTTTTTGAATGCACGATGGAAATTGTTTTATTACCTAAAGGGCCAATTCGTATAAACATGTAATTGCAACATGACTTAAAATAAAAATCATATATAATAATATGTAAACAACTTTTGAAACTTCTATGTTGATTTTCAGCGCCATAACCACATAAACTTACCCTTCGAATTAAGAACGCTACATAGATTTCATAGCCCCTTCCTACGTTTGATTGAAAGGTCATGCTAAATAGTCAATGGTCGCGGTATTGTAAGCATTTTGTTAATCTTTATAATACGTCTCTCAATATTACTTCAAAGTGGTGGAAATTATGCACTATAAACATTGCAGGTTAAATCGTGATAATAAAGGCAAATACATAAGGATTGTGAACTAAACTAGTTTTAGATTTCATTTAATATTGAAAGGTTCTATTACAATACCTGTTTGCATGGTATACTGACTTACTAGGTAGGTATCTACATTTGCAAAATCAACAATGCAACAAACAAACTTCTATTCTTCAGAAACTGACTACGGGCAATGACACGTCGTGCTAGGGTGGCAATGCAAACTGAAACTACAAAGTTATGAGCTGCATTAAATTAACCAACACTACGAAGTAAGCAATCCGCAGCAATTTTGGCTAGTCAAATTTCTTTGTTTCCGTTACTGTTGAGTTTAGTAGCAAGACCTCTACGTAGTTATACACAACTGGAAGGGGTAACTGTGTTCCGAGATGGAAAACCTAGGTACATAGTAAGATTTCAGTGTGGAATATTTCGCCTATAATTAATTAATTAATAGTTTTTAATTGAAGACGTCATACGCCTGCTGTATAATTGGATTGCATAAAAGCCATTTTAAGCTGATGTAAAATTAAAAACAAAAAATCCTCTTAATTATATTGGATATAATAATTCAACAGGGTATACGTCCAGAGAAAGACGAAAAATAACAAACCCAGACAAAGCCGGTTATAACAGCTAAATTTTTTGGATGAACTGAAGAGTAGCAAACTTTTCATTTGTTTGTAACATGAGGAATATATATTTGAAGCTACAATGCTTGTACTGTATACTGCTTTGGCAAGACATTCCAACAATAAAGTGATATCTCGCCTCATAAACCGTACTCATTAATGAAAATCCGCACTCTCCGTAATGCGGTACTTATTGCTCAACGTTATGATTGTCATATAGACTCTAAAATGACTCTTCGTAATTTTATGCCCAAACTCCAATGCAATCACCACCAGAACGGCACAGTGTGAACCTGTTAGTTCTTTGTGAAAAATACGGCCACGTAAGTTATTAGTGGCTCCTAAACGCAACACAAAAAATATTAAATCCTTGTGCTTTCCTCTTATCTTGAGCCTCCTTTCAACATATTGTGTCCGATGGTACGTTGAAGCGTGGCCGTTAGCATTTGTCGAGCGTTTTTTATCGCATACTAAATAATGCTAATTGCCAAACACTTTGTTACATTTGGCGATGTTTGGAATTTGTTAGGTATACGGTAAGTATTTAGAAGTTTAAGACTTGATGTTTCGTCGTTGCATAATTTAGCAGTTTAAACGTAATTTTATCAACACATTGCAACTTGGATCAATATGGTTGCTCTTGTTTCTAGTATTTTTAAACGAAATGAATGTGTGATTATATAGTTTGCTACTTCATATTGTTGAAACATAAAACCGCAATTGACGTAAATGACATGTCAGCGAGTATCCTTTACTTTTTTAATAAACGGTCTTAAGCTATATCGCTGACGTTTGAAACGTAGGTTCATTTTGCACAAGGATTACAAAATTAAACTTTTTATTTTACACACTAATTCGACATAAAATATCATTTACCATGACAAACCTGCTCACTACAAGAGCCAAAATGGAAGCCAGTTTTTTATGGATGGCGCTCAAGGCACAATGTCTAATTACATCATGTGTTTCCTTATTACCAAATTCAGTTCAATAGACCTTTAGAATTCTGATTGGAACTATCATGCACGGATTTTATCTTGTGACATTTTTTCAACCATAGTAAATGTAAGTTCATAATGACTGGTATGATTTGCTGTCAAACGAAATGAACAGCTGAAAACATAACACTAAGGTCCGTATACTGTATAAATAATGGTTTGTGACTAGTAATCTAACCGCATAGTTTCAAAGTCCACAATTATAACTACACCCAAGTGACCGATTATTTGGGTTAACAGGTTGTTGACTAGGAATGTGGGCATAATATGAAGTAAGAAATACTTGGTACGGTTAACTCAGGGTTTTTGTAACGGAAAAGGTTTAATGCAAATAATCCTTTTACTTTTGACGAATTAGGATTCCAGTGTCATACGTAATGAAGCTGCACCGGAAAATTCAAGCGTTTATACATAAATGAAATTCTAATAATCTCGATGAAGAAACTAAAGCTAAAGCAAGTTCGATCATTATGCGCAATTTAATCTTAACATCCAAATTATAATGGTGTACTTATAAATGATGCAGGTTTGGTTTTCATGTGATTTAATTTGTTGAATGTAAAATAAAAATGATTTTTTACTAACAACAAGTGTTAAAATTAGGATTGTTAAATTCTGTAAGTTTCCCCCTGCACCCAATAAGAAACTGCATAATTGAAAATATTCGCATTTGAATACATATATATTTTTATTGTTCACAGTTGCCATTTGTCATTATATAACGGCTCATGTCAATATGTTCTTCAATATAAAACATCTTTTAACGTTATTGCTATCGGAATAAACATTCATGAATGGATTAACAGAAGTTATGTCAAATGTTCAAACGACAGCTTAAATTGACTTGGCTATAAAAATCGAGGTGATCTAGATATATGATAATTCATTAAATTCTTTATTTTTGAGCAGTACAGGCAAACTTGGTAATTCGTTTTAACTTCTCATCTTGACTTTTCAAGTTTGGTCAATCAATGTCATTGTCGTATTTCATGTTAGGTCTCAATGGCTGTTGTTATAATTCCATCCATTTTATTCAGTACAGCAAGGTTTAGTATGTTAAAATCTCGTAATATGTCTTATAAATCTTATTTGGTGCAATGTTAGATTGGTGATAAGTTTTGCTAGCACTTGAGTGAATTGATGTCTGAATCACCGGCTAGCAAATCTTCCTGGGAAACTGAGGAAAAGTAGTTTTGGATAATCAGTAAAGTAACAAGTTATATTCGTCGATTTATTTATCGTTTTTCGTACCGTGATTGTAATCTTATATTTATGTATAAATTTAATCTCGAAGCAGGTGCTTGGTAATCATGCTTGCGGATTTTAAAGATGCAATTAAATAATTTGTGCGCATAAAAATGGAAAAAACATGAGCGGATTCTTTTGTTTGAAAAAACCTCATTTGTTTTCCTTCTTGTAATTCTATAGGATTACAACATACATCATTCTACCACAGATTATTCGCTTTCGCCAATGAATTGAATCTACTATCAAAGAAAAATTAGTTGCAAAATGTTAATTAGACAAAATCTCACTCCACTCAAGTACTTCCCGCAGAATCGCTTCTTTATAATGTGTAAAGGTTTATTCCATGAGCTGAGGTTGATTTTGTTGAGAATTTAACGTTCATAACTTTGTTGATCCTTTTAGTTTTAAAGTTCTATGGGTTTTGACTAACAGTTCCTTAAGTGATCACATGATTCTGTTAATTGTTGCAGGAGTGCAATTTTTGATTGAATACCATACACTGCTGTATGAAAGTATTATTGCTATTGTTACGCTATTAATCAAGTTGAATAATTTGAAGTTCATAAGTTTATTTAGTATGCCATTTCCAATAATGTCATTTTAACATTAATATATTGACACAAATCAGAGTACATATTTTCAACACTTTCAAAGATTTGTGTTGTGTCATATGCCTACATTTAACGACGTCAACATCACTCTTTCCGCGCATCCTCAATCATCAAACTTTTGTATTGAACCTTTTCGTACACAATAGTTAAATGAAGTTACGTACGATTAGGAAAATTTATTGAAACCAATTTTGCCAACTAACTAAACATGTAGGTAGCTCCCGAATGAATTCCTTGAAAGTAGATGGCGTGCACTAGTTGTGCTCACTGGAGTCTGCTATTTCTAGAAATCAACGAAACTGAAACCATTTTCAAGTTAGGATGAGCCATATAATGTACAACACTGGTTGCCTTGACGACAACTCAGTTACACATTTCTCGGTTTAAACCTCTAAACAAGCCTTTATTAAAAATATTTAAACATTGCTTTATCAAATGACGAAAAGTGAAAGAGAATTGAAAATCATTTATGAAAATGGTAGTCAATTGTATTTGTACAGAGGTTGTATTATTAGCACTTATGAAATCTTTAATGGGCATGTTTAAAAAAAGTGGATTTTAATATTGGAATGATTTTGTTTCATACAAACACTCTTAAACATACTGAACTCAAATTACTCTTTCCACTTTAAGCATGAATCCTCTAAAGAAGCATTGTCACTGGACCAAAGGAATCTATTATTGATTTGTATGAAGGTGCGTCACCATTAGGATTTAGCGGGTTCAGATAACGATTACAACGTCAAAACCTAAATTTGAAATTCGGTTTACTCCCCATAGGATACTTTATCCACCTCTGTAAGTAGTGTAGGTTATACCTTGTGATTTTTGATTCATCTCTGTAATATTAATTCCTTTCAATCACTTATAAAATTATTTAGTAAATTCTAGCCTGATTCGTTGTCAAACGATATGAATGAGTGAGTACAAAGTACTTATAATACGCAGGTTTGTTACCTAATATTTTCCATATGCTGAGTTAATGATGATTTGTGATTAACAATAGCTGTGTTTTGCTTGGGATTTAAAAGTTGAGAATTGTAACGGGACGCAATTGGTAATTTACCTGTAACGAAATTTAATGACTGGCATATTACTATGGTCATATGAAGTGAGAAGCAAATTATAATGTGCGACTGACAGTGTTTTTAATGTTACAACTTAAATATTTTTAAAAAGTAGCAGCTTATGAAACTAAAATATACTTAAATTAATTATGATTAATAACATTTAACAGTTATTAAGAACATTTAATATGTGGCGACAGTGACACAAGTGAGTCTGCTATGTGCTATCCAAGTGGCGCTGAACCAGTTACCCAACCGATGTGACAAATTCAATTGGTAGGTCGTTTGTTTCAACAGTGGTGGTTGGATATATCTAACCTAACAATGTAGTTATTGCTCAATACCACTCACTGTGAGTGACTCACATGACCAATGCCACATTAAACAACTCTCCAGTTGATGAAGATTTATGTAATTGCTAATGTAATGAATGAATGTTTTTATTTAAGTTACTAGTTCGCTAAGTCTGATTTTAAAACTTTAACACTCTTCATGTAACTTACTGTCAGTAAATCATTGTCTAAGACAATACATACTAAATCGACAGTGAACAGTCAACATCAAATGTATATTTGTTCCCCTCCAAAAAAGCAAACCAATTCATAACCAAATATAACAATTTTGCATACAATGAATCCTGCCAGATAATAGTAGCGTGTGATGCTTCCGGGGTTGGGCTTGGTTCTTGCTTAATTCAAGTACATCCAGATGGGAAGAAGAGTAGTGGCATACACCTCTAGAAAGCTTAACCCAGCCGAAAAAAATTATTACTGCACCTCTAGAGAACTGCTAGGAATTGTTTTGAGAACTAATTGAAGTCATTTAATTACTATTTATATAGCAAGCCATTTATTGTTCGTACAGACCATCGGCCAATCACTGGCATCAAGTTTGCAAAAAATGAAGGCAACGGTAAGTTAGTACGTTGGGCCCTTTTTCTGCAGGGGTATGATATTACGTTGGAGTAGAGTTAGTATTACGAATCCGGGCACAGGGAGGGTCCACTAGTTTAATGGTCCGTGTACTACTGGATAGCGATAATTACAGATCTCGCTTTAACCGTGATCTACTCAGTATATATACATGTAATGAAGTATATCAGTATATGTTCGAGCCTAGGAATGGCTGTTTTTCCGATTGGCCTGTACTCTAGATCATAGGAGTGGAGAAAAAAAGAGGCTTCTTGGCCCCTCTCTCTCATGAAATTTCTCAAAAATCGACACCTTGTCCATGTCCAGCTCCAGACTTCTACTTTGCTACAGGAGATAAAGTATACTTGTTGACAAACAGGTCAATAGTTTCCAACCTCCCAGTTTTACCAAAGCCTTCAGAGAGGTTGAATGTGTCTTTTCTTCCTGATCTTTCCATACAAGGTGTTGGGGCATACGACGTAAGTGAGATATCCAGCCAAGAAACAATCATTCAGTTGGTTAGGGACATGCGCAATAAATACCAGATTGACGGGGTATTGAAAGCTTTCGAAGAAAAGAGACAGTATTCCACTGGTGAACTCAGCATTTTAAAATCCTTAGAAAGAGTTACGATTGAGCCAGTTAATCCTATTAGTCCTAGGGCTATATCTCCTTGTGGTCATCTATCGGTCATTGTGGTCATTTGTATTCACGCTCGTTTAACACTTACAATTTACGTGCAACATCGTGAGCATTTGAACCTATGTCCGAGAGATTATATTCATTGCGTTCCAACTGGATTCGGGTATTAATTTTCTATCGAAAATTTTCGGAAAGTGTAGAAGTCTCGGTCGCTGTATTTGCAATCCATTTATTAGTCGCATGAAGAGCCAACAGAATAGAATTTCAAATTTGCTAAAGTTTGGACATTTCAGCATCGCATTTCAACCAAGTTTAGGAAACTCCGTTTAAGAATGTGGCCAATTTTAAATCACTCAACGAAACCCCGATTTCTAGCTATAATACTGATATTTTCCTTGGCAATCAAGCAAAAAAATTCCCACTACGTCTCACACTTTACATTCAAATTTTCACAGCAGGCTCTACATAATATTTTCACACTTCTCAACTACAACGTCGATCGCTTTGAAATATCCTGCCATTCATTCGGTAATTATGAAATGAGTTTTGAATTTACCCAAGATCAATGTATGATATTCGGAAAATACTTCAGAAATATTGGTAGATGGGTGCCCTTCCGCCACACAACCACATCATGTGGTCTTGTTTCCTTTCAACGAAAACGTGTCGCGGGAAATCGATATGTTCCATACCTTCTGGCATGTTCTAATGCAACCCAACGCCATTCCTCTAATTATCCAATGTAAAATCTGGTCGCCTTCAAAAGCACCAAATATACTTAAGATGTTATGCAAACCTGCAAGCTTTAAAATTAGTGCTAATTGTTAGTACTGATATTCATTATCCTCATCATATATTGATTTTACGTTACATATGGTGTCAATCCATACATTCTACCTAATTTGCGACATGTGTAATCCATAAAGAAGATAGCATAGTTGTTCCAACGTGCTCAAGTGTTTTACTTGAACAAAACACATAGCCTAGCTCTCCTTTAAAAAATCCATACACTAAATTATTCATGCATCCGGAGTATGTTTCTGTGAATATAACCATTGCATACCTTTCCATTGTTATAGCTTGTATTCACGTTAACCTTTTTCTCCCGACACGTCCGTTGCATCTGTGTTATAATTTTATAACACTATAAAGTGGTAAACCAAATGATTACAATTTTGAGTGTGGGGTACATAGAATACATAGTTCTTCTTACATGCTTTGCGTTGACTCTACTAAAGATTTCCGTCAAAATGAGAAGAATAAATTGAAACTTTGCTTTGGCGTATTTTTGTAAGCGAAATGATTTACATCACCACAGTCATTTAAATACCCGATCAGGCAATAAAATCAAACCAGGAAAGTACTGGAATTTCCGCTATTTACATCCCATAAGTACACAATAATTATAGGTTATTATTTTCGGACTTGAACATAAATCAATGCTTTGGAATGTTATTAAAACTTAATTGCAATTAATAATACAAAAATACTTTTCTCAAAAAAGGAAAAAAATTGATGCAGTTATGGTCTGAATTTTTGTATGCTTCTTGTTCATTATTCAGAAATCAATGAATTAAGTTATTGCTGCAAATTTACTTTCCCCCATTGCATTGCACCAATCATCGTTATCGTCGTTGTGAAAGCTGCGAGCTTGGAAGGCTGTACAATTGTCAGATTGTGCCACACTTTCTTTTATATCCTGATTCCTAATAGCTCAAATTAAGTAATTAGTTCTGTCATCCAAATTAAGTGGTTTATGAAAACTTGCAAAGGTATATTATTGCGGAAAACTTGAAGTTGGTTATAATTGTTGATGTCATTTTGGTTACTCAGTTATTTTCTCATCGCGCCCCATCCATTACCGAATACTTCTTTCCCACATTACTTGTGCATGTGTTTAGATTACATTAGGTAGCCTGGCGATAGGCAGTTCAAGCCTATTTTCCATAGAAAAATCAATCAAATTTCCGCTCTATTGAGCTCCCGAAGATATGCGACGTCACGAGGTGGGTTGTAATTGGGAATAAGCATACATCCACCAATCCTTATTACCACTGATATTATATTTCAAAATGTATTTTGTGCCATCCAGGCCTGCTTAAAAATTCAATTATCTACCTGCCCAAAAGGACTATTTTTTCTGAGACGACCACGTTAAAATTCTGATCGTCTGTCATTCTTCCATTTAATTCTATGGGTAATTGTGCGCTCTGATAGAGCTCGATCCCGGTAGAAATCTACACAAGCTTGACAGCCAAGTTATGGCAAATCTTGTGAGTAGAGCCGAAAGATAAATGCAAACTGATATGCTCCTTCTCTCTGTATCTTCAATGTATTTTGTGCTTCAGGCTGAAGCCTTCAGCCAATACTTCCGGGAAATATTATTGATTGGGTATCCAACAAAAACCCATATAAAATACGCGGGCCCACTTTCCAGTAGAAAGCTTCTGCAAACGTAACCGAGCTCTGTTCTTGTGGGAATCTTTCCAATATTCGCATCTCTTGAAATTTTTTGAATGCAACACAGGTGTAGCCTTTTCAGGATATTTTCAAAATTCAGATCCTTCGTACTAGTACAGGAGTAAACATTCTTGTCCTTAACTTCATTTGGCGAAATTTGACGCCAACCTGTAAACGTAGAGAACCTTGGCTGTTTTGAAAGAAATTAAGAGAGCCTTCACCTCAGCAGCAAGAGTTTTGACCATCGTGAACTGTTAAACTTGAGTAGCTGTTCGACAGTAAAACACAAGCATTTTTACTCCATTCGGCTTAAAATGGAGATAGGTTTGATAAACACACTGGATCCAATTGCAATTTTTCTTGCAATTACTGCTTTTGCGTCAGAACTTTTGGATTCCCAACACGTATGCGATTTAAAGAGTGAGCATTCGGAAATCGCTCTTAAAGATTTTTCCTCAGCTTTGAACGCAAACTTTTATAGTTATGAAATATTTTTCCATTCGTTCACCAACGACGAAATCAGTTTCGAGATATTCAGGAATCGCCGCATGATATTCGGAAAATACTACAACAAGCTCATTGGGCGGCTGTATCCGTTCAGATATACGCGACCAACTCACCTCGTCATGTTCCCACTGAACGAAAACCGGACGAGACAGCAAGATATATTTAATAGCTTCTCGCACATTTTAATGCACCCGGATTCCATACTTCTCAGCATTGAATGTGGATCAACACCGACATCGACACCAAACTACATGAAAAATGCAATCGTAAACCTACCAGCACTGAAAGTAGTTATAAAATTCCGCTACGTATCAAGTATCCTACTGGAGTGGCACCCATATATAGTTTGCAATTTCTACTGCAGAACTAGGAGTCCATATACTCTATTTAGAGCTGGTCTCATTGACTTAATGGAAACTCCACTGCAGCTCCACAAGAAATATTTTTCAAATTCAAATAATCAAACAATGCCCACCATAATACAGTTTAGTTGGCGGTTTTCCGGCATGACAGCATATTTTAATAAGCACCCATTCTCCTGCAACGGATTTTTGTTCTCCCCAGAAATGTTCCATAAATTCCGACGTTGCGACGTTAATTTTATGACTGCCACACTTCTTGCACAATTCCACAATTTTTCGGTCAGCATATTCAATCGGAATTCTCCAAAAAGTTATTCAAAAATTAAATTAGGACCGGGAATGCAATATATTGAAATTGACACATCTTATGCCAGTTACAACAAGCGGCCACTAACCACACATTATAAGTTGTACTCCGGTTTCTACTACTCAAGTCATATCAAATCGGTTTTAATTTATTGCCTGGATACGTTGGAACCGAAGCGTAAAAATATGATCGACACTTCAACTTGGGTAGAATCCTTTTCACTGGACTCGTGGATAATTATTATTGTCGCAATTTTTATCATTTTCGGGTATACAAAGCAAACTATTTACTTTAACCGGGTATCGGATGTCAAAAGAATCTTGGATTTGTTGGGTGTGATTATTGGAAACTCTACACCGTGGTATTGGCACAAATTAAAGCTGCTAGTTGGGATTCAGATATTTGGATTCCTTCTTTGTAACCTGTATGCAAATGGAATTCTAAGTGTGCTAATTTTGTACCAGCCTCCTTCACCTTTTAACTCAGTGAAAGCTCTTCTTGAAGCCGGATACAAGATTCTTTGGAATAACGCTCATTTGGATTCACCATGGAGGGAGTACTCATTCACTTTTCGAGCTAGGGGAATGCTGAGTATTTTTAATGACAGTTTCCTCAATACTAAAAACGAAACTAGATTAGATCGCAACGTCCCCTATTATCTAACCCAAAAGTATGCTGCGATATCGCTATCGTACAAAGTTTACGACGTCTTATTGCATAACGAGAGGAAAATTAGGAATCTGGCTAAGGAAAACAATAAGCTACAATGTTTTCCACAGCTGCAGGATTCCTTAACTGACAGATATTATTTCGCTGAAATGTACACAGTAAACCGACACTGGTTGTTCGAAACGTTTTCTCGAATTCAGCAAGCTGGATTGCCCGATCAGTGGGGGAAATGGAGTAGTTTAGCATACAGATTGAACAAAAGCTTACCCTTACAAAATCCTATGCAAACTCCAGCTATTCAGTGGATTGGTGACCAGATACGACTTCCCAGCTTCTTGGGCATTCTCGCGATTGCTTGCACTGCTTACCTCGGTAGTGTCATTATATTTGCCATGGAGATGAAGGTCAAGGACCTGTGGAAGTAACGAAACATGCACTTTGCCAGTATGTACGATTTCTTGGGATAGCATTTAACTGGGCTATATACGCTACGGGTTAGATTGCTGATCAAAATGGGATGCGCCCGAAGATTAGTTGTCTGGGGCGAATGAGTACAAAAATCACTTATATTTTCTGCAGTCAACAAGTAGGTTTGCCGAGCCATATATATATATACCGTAAAAAAGAATACAAACAGACAAATTTAAGCCAATCGGATAGTGGTTCTGGCACACATTCTCGAACTGTTTTGGCAATTAATTATCATGAATCATTGACACTGATATCGCCGACATGTGTAGGGATATTGTTTGTGGGAAAATGCTTTTGAATGAAACAGAAGGTTGCATTTGAAAAAAAACTGTTAAACTGACTAGTTATTAGTCATCAATCAAAGTAGTCATAATGTATCTGTATAAGGTAACCAGTAGGGCGCGTTCTAGGATGAAAAGAATGTAACACGACACATTGTTCAAATAATTGTACATATTTGTAAATTACAGTTCCGGCCTCTATATTCAACAGAGAATTATTCTATAAACCATTGTAGAGTGATTATTACCAAAATCAATATCAGGGGCGGCGATTAGTTTTTCGAAAGAATATCCTGTAGAATTGGATTCTATTTTCAACCACGAAGTAATTATTGTAATTACCTCTACACCATAGCAAATCCCTTTATTCTTTTACTTGACTGTGTTATGATTTGGAAAAATGTAATTAGACAAATTCTCGCGCCACCAAGGTAGACCCCTAAGCATCGGATATATTTATATCACCTAGGTTCGTTCCGGGTCCTATCTTGTCGTGGTATCTGTATTGTTTGATCTGAAGGTATCGTAGGAAATAATTAAATGATTCGCTTTAGTTTTGAAAAGGTTGACTGATTGAACTTTATTTCCGCGTTTGTTTTCCTATTTCTGATTACTTGTTTCCAACAGCTGCTTCATTTTTATTTGCATGTTGCAGATTTTGCGCATTAAAGTTATTGTTATTAATAAATTCAGTTCACTTTTGATCAGATGGAATAATTTAGTTTCAGAAATGTATACATTTGTATCTATCTATTAAGTCTCTATTGATCAGGTGTGTATTTATTTCAAATCAGTATTAAATACTAATCTTTTCATATACACTCATTCCTTTTGGAAGCATTACTTAATTTCAACCAATTTTAACCAATGTGTGAACGCAAAAATGCCATCGCTCAATACACGCAATAGTGAATGAAAGCGACAAACTTTCCTAATACATGATGCAGAAGAAAATACAAACGGACAAAACAATCAAAGCAATGACAAAATACAATCAAACCCTATTTGATACCGCAAATGTGTTCATATTGACAGCACGATTTATTTTTAATTACCAATGTCATCCTTTATTTTATAAAGCATTTAGTAGAAGCTGCAAGAATGGAGTGACATCAAATATCGACATGCCATTATTGACGAATGAATGAATTTTCGTTGATTTGGACGTCGTTGACGTGCCTGGATACACGATGTCCACGTGTCCAATATTGTCTGTCTCAGTAAACTAAATCTCGGATAAGTTAATTTTTTACTTAATATGGACTTTAACATTTATACTAATATAAACTTATATAACCTATAATAACCTTTCTCACACTTCTATTAAGCAGATTATTGATTGGTTTTGATGAGAGTATAATTGTAGTGAATTGCATCTAAAATTTAAAAAAATATTGAAGTTGCGCCCAGAGTCTGGACCATAGGCATTACCACTAAATGAGTTTCAATTCCAAACTTAAAATTGTCATAATTTCGTATTAGATCTTCTTTCATAGTTAGAAGAAATAATCGATACGGGTAAGCAGATTGTTACATGAACAATTATAAGCAAAGCTAATTAAAGTTACCCCTATGAATCTATTTTTACTAATGTTAAATAAGCGTTTGCTCCACAGTGATTTCTGTTCAGAATAGCTACCGCTATTTGTCTGATTGACTACAATTTACGTTCAAATAACGAGTCCTTCTAAGTTTCTAGAGGAACGTGTGTTAGGAAAGCGAAGCAAGTATTTTGAGTCGAAGTGATCTTCACCTGGCTTCTAGACTCACATTCCACTCGATGTTTGAGATTTGTACTTATTTGTACTTATTGTATTTTAGTATGGGATTATCCACATCAATAGTATGGACATGGACAAACAAAAGATACGGACACAGTCTACATCAACAAATCTATCGAAGTGTAAAAAGCAATTACAGTCGCATCTCACATACCTGCGTACATGTTATTCAAAGCAATTCGTTAAATGTTGTTAGCTAACTGAGCTGATTTCCTTTTCCATATAACAAGAACAACTACGCCCGTTGTGAATCGGAATTGAATGACATGTCATGTTTAGTAGTACGTGAAACATTTTAGTTAATTACACTTCAAATAATCCGACTATGAATGGTTTTTCGGTACAAAAGACCATATCATCCCTATCACAAAGAACTTCACCAAGATGATGTATGGTTATCTAAAAACTACTGCATATCTAACAAAATATCGCTTTAGCCCGGCGGATTGAAATTGAACAAGAACACGATGATCATGTATTCAATGAGATTTTCTAAAGATGACAACTAACTTCCCTACCTCGTTTCAAAACTTTACCTCACCATACCATAGCTACTAATAATCTGCCTAATGTTAATAGAGTCACTAAACCTCCACATTGCACGGTGACGTCGAACGCAAGCGAATATAATCTGCCAGTTTTTTAATCTGTCAACTAATTAAAGAAGAGTATACATTAAAAACATTATATCCTGGCCTTTTCTGTTAACATCACACCACTTTGAGTTACTTCTTAAAATCCAATTTTACATTCAACATTGAACATAATGTTCCGGAATGAGTACAGAATGAAACGTACTAAATTGTGACAAGTCCATGTGACAAAATAAAAAACAAATTGTATGTGTGCTTCCAAAACGGTTAGTTTTTAATTACACAGTCCGAAAATAAAAATATTTATCAACGTTGAAAAGTGAATCTACAGAAAATCAATAGATACGGTCACATTACGCCTATTTTAATTGGGTACTGAAAAATCTGGTCATTGAGTAAAGTAGATACTAAAGCATTATATAAATAAATACTGCAAACTGATTTGTAAAAACGAAATAAATAAATAAATCTAACACTGCTTGGTCACACTAGCTTGTTTGATAATCGAGATAAACTTTCGATGGCTTTATGGTGACCATAATCTAGTTGTCTCCATGTGCCGAGAAATTCAGTCAAGAGTGAAATACTGTCAGGATAGAAAATTTTGCAATACTGTTATTTAACTGGTTGCTATATGATGAGTGCAACACATTATATGTTATTGAGCTTGCAGTGATAGCTTTTTTATTGGCCCGGGAAATGCCGACTGTAATCGCAGACACTATAACTCTACGAGCAATACTAACGATAAGTACAACCTGTAGTTTATTAAAATCGACATAAGGAATTAGATAAGTCTAGACAGCGTTGGTATTAGCACCAATAAATATGAAGTGGAAATTAATCTGGAATAAAACCGCTATACGCTCCTCGTAAAATATTATATTTAGTAGGATAGCGAATGATTATAAAAACGTATACAACCGTGAACGGGCGCGGATTAAATGTCGGTACTGAAGATAGTGTGGCGTTAGATGAGCGTGGCGTTAATGATGAAATATTAAAGGTGAATAAAATGATAAAATGAAATGGTCAAATTTGACGTGAATAAAAGGTTGATGTGTAGCAAGAATTGAATGCACTTGGTGCGAATAAGGAGTTTGTGACTTCTCTCCAAAATGACTGGAAAATGAACCACCTGAGGTGGGAAATCAATGAAGTAAAAAACTGACAGAGTTCTAATGCCAATAAAGAAAGATAGGAATTTATTCTAAGAGCCGTCAAGTCAAGCTCTGTAGTCAAAGACCAGCAGAAGAGAAGTGAGGAAGAATTCTTGAATACGAGACCATGATGCCTCGCTCAATGATTTGTCGCTATACATCGTACATTGACAATTATACAGAGAATATATAAGTTCACAATTTAGGTTCAGTTTGGTGACGCACGTAAGTCGATGTTCATTGGTCGCAAAAGTTGTCACGTACGCCATTCCAGATGAATGAACTCATTTCACCGTTCACAGAACTTATTACCATATTATGAATATTAATTAAATTAATTTATAGGTCAATGCATGCATTACATTGTGGATTTAGGTACACGTGTCCAAAGACATAAGTTAGCGACGGGTATAAGTTTTAGACTTAATGTATAGTAACAAAGGTACAAGTTTAAGAAAGGTATAATGTTATAATACACATCATAGAGTAAAAGGTATAAGTTAGGAACGGTACTACATTACAATACACAATGACAAAAAATGTAGCTCAACATATTTATACCGTGTATAAACATTCTGCCGCGACGTTGCTGGATAAGCAATAAAATAAAGAATACAATAAAAAATGAATTTAAAGGTTATGACAGTTACAAGATTAAACATTGGGTAAAGTGGACAACAAGGCAATGTAGCAGTACAAAAGGAGGCAGTACTTGCACTAGGGCCATGTACCATGACTGCTTCCCCACCTCGTCATCAAGAGCTGACCCAAACATAACCTCTGTACGGAAATGCAGAATCAGTCGAGACGGAGAGAGGGCAGCCAATTTCCTAATGCAAAACTATCACTGTTGCGTCCACAATACAGTCAAGTAATGTCTGAAAAAATAAAATTCATATTTAGTCACACAATCATGTAAAAATTCATGTATTTGAAATGGGAAGTAAACATAGTTTAACCACAGGACGTTTGAGTTCTCCGTCTACAGTCTTCAGAGTTGCTACTCGAACATGATTATCGTTTCCTGGATGCACCGCAATGACTCTACCAAGCTTCCACTTGAGCGGTGGAAGTCGTTCCTCTTTTATGATGACCATGTCGCCGAGTTGAAGTTGAGGAGATGGCGTCATCCACTTTGGGCGTTGTTGAAGTCTTGTGAGATATTCACAGGACCACCTCTTCCAAAACAGTTGTTGACGTTGCTGCAGCAGCTGCCACCGTCGTAGATAATTTTCTTTGTGATCCACCAGGTTCGGCTCAGGCACAGCAGTAATTGAGGTTCCGATGAGGAAGTGTGCTGGAGTAAGGGCTCCGAGATCGGACGGGTCAGTGGAGGATGGAACAATTGGTCTTGAATTTAAGATGCCCTCGATTTGGGTTGTGAGTGTATGAATTTCCTCATACGTTAGCAATGATGATCCCATAACTCGTACCAGGTGGTACTTGATTGACTTGACCCCAGCCTCCCATAAACCACCGAAGTGAGGAGCTCCTGGGGGGTTGAAGTGCCAACTGATTTGTTGGCTGGCGCATTCGTCCTGAACTGCTTGTTGTCGGGATAAAACAAAAAATTCACGTAGGACCTTGTCGGCCCCTACAAAGTTAGTTCCACAATCAGAATAAACGTCACTTGGTTTACCACGACGTGCTATGAATCTTCGGAAAGCTGCCAGAAAACAATCGGTTGATAAAGAACTGACAACTTCAATGTGTACTGCTTTGGTTGCAAAGCACACGAAAATTGCAATCCAACATTTGAGTGTGACTCTAGAGCGCACCATCGGACGAATAGTTATGGGGCCAGCGTAATCAACGCCAACCTTTGAGAATGGACGTGCAGGATTAATGCGATGGGGTGGTAGATCACCCATGACTTGATTCATAAGCTCGGAACGATGACGTGCGCATGTTACGCATTTTCGGATAACAGCTCTTACTGTATCACGTCCATTTGTAATCCAATAGCGTTGTTGTAGTATGGCCAGTGTGGCTGACGGTCCAGCATGGAAGTTTTGAACATGAATATCTCTTATGATTGTTGTTGTGATAAAATGACCTCTTGGAATCAGAACAGGGTGCTTCTTGTCATACGATATGGCAGCATGGCGTAAACGTCCTCCAACACGGAGGAGGCCATCAGTTGAGATGAATGGTTGCAGTTTTAGAAGTCCAGTGCTTTTTGGGAGTGCACCGTCGTTGGCTAGAACTGTCAGCTGCTCAGCATAGCAGTGTTGTTGTAGTAGGCGTAGAATAATATTTTGAGCATGTAGAATTTCCGTCACAGTCAGTTGTCCTTTTTGCAGCGGTGTCTGTTGTTTTCGATGATTGCAATTGTTGTAGAATCTGAGTAAATAAGCTACTACACGTTGCGTCTTGATGAAACTGGAGTATTTCATGAGAAATGCTGGGAATAGTTGGGGTTGAGAGTGATGTGATTTGATTTGGATCTCGCGTTCCAATTCATTGACCTCGTCAGAGAGTAGATCAACTGAGTCGTTGGTGGTGATGAATTCATGAGTACCAGACCACCACAGGGGATGATTGATGAGGTCCTCTGCGGTTATCCCACGGGAAGCGCAGTCGGCAGGATTTCTGTCTCCGGGGATGTGGTACCAGCGTGCCGTTGGTACGTTGTCTTGAATGTTCTGTACACGCCGCTTGACGTATAACTTCCACTTTGACGCATTTGATTTGATCCAGTGGAGCGTTATAGAAGAATCTGTGAAAGCACGAATTTCTGCAAACTGAAGATGTAGACACTTGACCGTTGACTGGATAAGTTCCGAAAGAAGAAGGGCTGCATTCAATTCCAGACGTGGCAGCGTGACATGCTTCAATGGAGCTACTTTGGTTTTGGAGGTCAGCAGGTGTGTTGTAGAGGTTCCATTTTCAGAAATACAGATGATGTATACAAGTGCGCTGAGAGCCTTGGTGCTAGCGTCAGAGCACCCAACAAGGATGACCTTTGATGATGATGATGATATGACACAACGAGGAATCTCTATCCTTTCAATGTCTGATAAGCTGCTTCTGATGCTTCGCCATTGATCTTGAATTTCCACAGGAAGTACATCGTCCCAATCATGCTTGACTTTCCACAACTCTTGCATGAATATCTTACAAACGATGATGACTGGTGCGAGCCAACCAAGAGGGTCGTAGATTTTAGCAATCTCCGATAATATGGTACGTTTTGTATTATTGCCTGACATGTCTGGAGGTAAGGTGAGTCGGAAGGAATACTTATCTGTTACAGGGTTCCAGTACAAGCCGAGAGTTTTGATTGTGAATTCCTCTGTGAGTTCCACAAGTGAATTGGTTTCACGCAAGGCTTCAGGGATGCTGTTGAGTAGTTCTGTGCTGTTGGTGGTCCACTTACGAAGTTCAAACCCACCTGACACGCACAGTTGCATGAGCTGCTGGACTAAATCCAGTCCGGTTTCCACAGAATCACATCCTGACGCAATATCGTCAACATAAAAATCCCGCAGTGCCACGGTGGCTGCCAGTGGGAAACGTTTCTCTTCATCCTTGGCAAGCTGTTGAAGGCACTTGATCGCCAAGTATGGGGCTGATGAGGTTCCATAAGTGACCGTGAGCAAGCGATAGTCCTTTAAAGGAAGTGAG
The DNA here is from genome assembly GCA_004115045.4 of Sinella curviseta. Classification (NCBI taxonomy): domain Eukaryota; kingdom Metazoa; phylum Arthropoda; class Collembola; order Entomobryomorpha; family Entomobryidae; genus Sinella; species Sinella curviseta. Next base: position 21,122,570 of record CM023199.3, on the reverse strand, counting down.
GGGTGAGGTCTCCAGACAATGCGTTGATAGTCGCAATCTTCTGGAGCCAAACGAATTTGTCGGTACATCTTGGCGATGTCGGCTGTGAATGCAATACGGTGGGTTCGGAAGCGAAGCATGATGTCCCAGATATTATCTTGGAGTTGCGGACCCACGAACATGCATTCGTTGAGTGAAGTTCCATTAGTAGAAACTGCTGAAGCGTCGAATACGACACGAAGTTTTGTAGTGGTGCTTGATTCTTTAATGACGGAATGGTGAGGGATGTAGTAAGTGTTCTTGTTTGTGTGTAATTCGTTTGATGGAATGAGTGACATATGGCCCAGGGATTCATACTCATTCATGAATTCCTTATAATCTGTCCATTGCTGTGATAGTTTCCGTAGTTTTTCAGCGTCCTTAATGTTGGCGTGATGAGTAAACTTCCTTTCCAAGCTGATAAATCTCCGTACGGCTGCTTGGCGAGAAGAGCCGAGTTCGGGTCTTCCCTCCTTGAACGGGAGGGAAACGGTGAATCTCCCTGAGTTGTCACGTTTATGAGTTGATGCGAAGTGAGCTTCACATGATGCCTCTTCAGCTGTTAATTGCGGTTCTTCTGGAAGAGTTTCTTGCTCCCAGAAGCGTCTCAGGTGAAAGTCCAGCTGGGCGTGAACGTTGAAGATGGTAACCGGTGATGATGTGATGTTTGGACCAGCAACAAGCCACCCGAGTGATGACTTGACAGCGTATGGTTTGCCTGGACCTCCCTCGATTCTTTGATTATCAAGGAGACCCCATGATACATCTGTTCCAAGTAAAATGTCAGTTTCATTGGGAAGGTGAAACTCTGGATCTGCCAACTGTAGGCCCTGAAGGTGAGGCCATTGGCCTTTGTTGAGTACTTCGGTGGGTACGTTACCGCTGATAGATCTGACTACCAGGGCTGTTGTAGAGTAAGTTGCCATTGGGTCAAAACGAGATTTAAAGGTAAAAGATGTCACATATTTTGCAACGCCGACTGATGCTGACGAGAGTCCTTTCATTGGAATGTTGCAGCGATGAAGTGGTAAGTTCATCATTCTAGCAGCGCGTTCTGAGATGTGTGTGTTGGTAGATCCTGGGTCTATCAAGGTACGCTGCTTACTTTCTCCAGAGTCAGTCATAACGTGAATGATTGCTGTGGCGAGAATTCCTGTACGAATTAATCCAGTTGGGGCGGTGTGATGGCTTTGGACATCTGGTGGTGGTTGTTTTGATGTTGAGTTTGAGGGTTGACCTTGATCTTGCTTTCCGCTTTCAAAATGTAGCATGGTATGATGCCTCCGGTGGCAAATCTTACAGCTTTGTTTATTGAGACAGTTGAAGGACGAGTGGCCATCCATGAAGCAATTTGTGCATAATTTGAAACGTTTGACTGTTTCACTCCTTTGAGATTTTGATTGTCTTTGAAAATCCTGACATCTGAAAATAGGATGAGGTTCGACACATCCTAACTTACAAGATGAAGGCGCTGCTGCTGCATGATGAGCACGAACTTGAACTTGTTGTTGCTTTGCTTGTGGGCGTTGTGGAGGTGGAACAGTGCTAGCTGCAAGGGCCCTAGCTCGCTGTTCCAAAAAGTCGTAAATTTTTGACAGTGATGGTATGCTGGTATCAGGTAACGACTGCTCCCATAATTCACGGGAAACAGGGTCCAATTTGGAGAAAATTGTGAATAAAAGTATGGCGTCCCAATGCTGGGTTGGGATGGAGAGCACCTCCAGAGACCGCACGCACTCCTTTGTTGTGTCAATCAAAGATCGGATGTTTGTTGCGGTGCTGCTGGTGAGTACTGGTTGCTGTGTTAATCGTTTTAGGATTGAAAATAATAATTCTCTGTTATTTTCATACCTGTCCTGGAGGGATTTCCAGGCGATGTCATAATTGGTGTCACAAAGTATCAAAGAGCGAACTTGTCTTGCTGCTTCGCCAGTTAGGAGGGCCTTTAGCTGGGTCAGCTTTTCTACATTTGTGAGCGATGAGTGGTGAACTGCTGTGATGAAGAGATCACGAAATGATATCCATTCCTGCAGGTTCCCAGAGAATTTGGGAAGTTCCAACGGAGGAAGTTTGATGCTTTGTTTAGGTGGAGCTGATGATGCTGAAGTTGATGTGGTTGTGGTGGAAGTTGAAGTGGTGGTTGATGTTGGAGGTGGCTGGGGAAATGTCATCTTGATGCCGTGAAGTCCTGCCATCACTCGACCTGCTAATTGTGATAACCGGCGGTATTCTTGAACATGTGGAGTCATGTCAAGCGTCTTTGGTGCGTAAAGACGAATCTGATTTTGGACAGACCCAAGGAGCCTTCTGCTTTCGTCCAGCTCCCTCAGATACATGTCCACCTCAGTTTCCGTAAGTTCGGAGCCTGGTGTGGCATTCCGTTGAAACTCTGTTTCCAGAAACTCAATGTGATCTTTCAATGCTTCCTGTTCGGCTTCTGCCTTTTCCAAGTTGCTTGGTGCCATGATAGCACTTGAATATGAAGAACTGCTGTTGATAACTTATCTTCAATTTCCTTACTAACACGGTGGAACCGTTGGCATCCGGCTCGAAGGACCAATGAACGGGCGCGGATTAAATGTCGGTACTGAAGATAGTGTGGCGTTAGATGAGCGTGGCGTTAATGATGAAATATTAAAGATGAATAAAATGATAAAATGAAATGGTCAAATTTGACGTGAATAAAAGGTTGATGTGTAGCAAGAATTGAATGCACTTGGTGCGAATAAGGAGTTTGTGACTTCTCTCCAAAATGACTGGAAAATGAACCACCTGAGGTGGGAAATCAATGAAGTAAAAAACTGACTAATGCCAATAAAGAAAGATAGGAATTTATTCTAAGAGCCGTCAAGTCAAGCTCTGTAGTCAAAGACCAGCAGAAGAGAAGTGAGGAAGAATTCTTGAATACGAGACCATGATGCCTCGCTCAATGATTTGTCGCTATACATCATACATTGACAATTATACAGAAAGAATATATAAGTTCACGATTTAGGTTCAGTTTGATGACGCACGTAGGTCGATGTTCATTGGTCGCAAAAGTTGTCACGTACGCCATTCCAGATGAATGAACTTATTTCACCGTTCACAGAACTTATTACCATATTATGAATATTAATTAAATTAATTTACAGGTCAATGCATGCATGACATTGTGGATTTAGGTACACGTGTCCAAAGACATAAGTTAGCGACGGGTATAAGTTTTAGACTTAATGTATAGTAACAAAGGTACAAGTTTAAGAAAGGTATAATGTTATAATACACATCATAGAGTAAAAGGTATAAGTTAGGAACGGTACTACATTACAATACACAATGACAAAAAATGTAGCTAAACATATTTATACCGTGTATAAACAAACCGTTTTGAAAAAGCTATCGAACCAAGTATGACAAATATTAATTTAGATTAGTGCATAATTGTGACTGTGAGAACACCTGTTACTAACATAATATGACTCATATGATATGAGCAATAGAGCCAACTTGAAATCAAAACGTATTCATCAAGGATCACTGGGAATAATATATTGCTCAAATGATTTGGAATAGGCATTGACTACTTTGAGGATGTGTCAAGCATAATTCCCAAAAGGAACGAATCAGACATTTTATAACCACATTGCTTCTGAATTACCTAAAATTATGCTAATGTTCAATACCACTTTGAATATCGATTCTACGACATAATCATTGATTTTGAAGCAGGTGTGCAGTGCCAGTTTGTTGCTGCTCAGATTAATGACAAATATTATCAGATGCACGCCAATATAGTTAATGAATAAAATAAACTGATTATATCTTAATTTATTGGCATTCAAATAGTGAAATTAGTGTTGACATTACAAATGTAGCTATCCGTTGTATCACAATATACACACATGTGTAATGAAATGTGAAAATAAATATAGTTAAGGTTATCTGGGTGGTACCTACACTAGATGCCTAACGAATGGTGTAAAGAGTTGTAGCACTAGTGGCACAATTAAAACTGTATATTAAGTAAACCACAATGCAACGCAGAATCATGCACATGTTTTGCATTTTTGTGTTAACAATTTAAAATCAAGCAGAATTAAATGGCATTCAGAAGCTGAAGTCCTTTAATATGTATAGCTTTAATTTTCAGAATTACGAGACAACTACATCCGTTTCCATAAATTCGTACCCTCTTAAATAACTATATTTACCAAAGGAGTACGTATTCGTACACATTGCCCCTAGGGGCAAACATTCGTACCTTTTTTAAATTATTTTTTGGAGGTACGAATTTGTACCCATTCAACGGGTACGAATTTCTCTCCCTGCTACTAGCCCGACATATGCAAATTGAAAAGCTTTGATGCTGTAGATTTCTAAGTAAAATTAGGGGCTAATTGCAACTCAGCAAAAAATCATCATAACTATAATTAATCTCCGTTGAAGAAATCCTTGGTAAGCATTTTGACATATTAACCGAATCCACTTATACTAACTGTGTAAAAATGTAGCGTAAGCGGGCAGGATGCAAAAATGAAATATTTCAAGGGAATCTATAATATTAGCTTGTTGCGATTAGAAAAATTTAAACTTCAGGTACTTGGGATATATGTCCGGTTTAGGTTGTAAGAGTATTTTTGGTAAAGCGAGAACATCTGCACAAAGGAGTTTTGAACATATCGTTGCAAGAAATGTACAAATGACTTTTAATTGTGAATTGTGATATTGATGACACTGTGTATTCCGCCATCTTAAACAAATCTTCAGAATAATATGGGAGCTTAACCTTCAATTTGGACTGCGTGTGAATTTTCGGCAAAACATATTATATAATTTAGGGCTGCGACGAACGACAGTGCGATAAGTTTCCGTTGAATAGTTTATTTTTAAATAAGTATACCGAATGAAATAGAGCACTAGGAAACATTTGCGATCATAATATATAAATAAATTATAAATACAAAGTTCTTGGACGTAACGATAAACTATGATATCGGTTGCGAGTGATTATCAAGACATTTGGAAAACCGTTTTATTCAAGCACATTCTGTAGATAAAATTTGCAAGTACAACAACAACAAGCAACTTGTTACAACTGACGACACCATTCATGGACACAAAGATGGCTACCTACTGCGCGGATATTTCCTCCGATGTAGCTAGAAATATCCAGCGACGTTGAATCCTTTAATAGATATGTTGTAATTTCTAACTTATTGCGATGTAAAATTAATTAAATTTTCTTACAATGCACAATACAAATACCTTGGTGACGAAACATGAAAACACCACGTTTTTGTAGGACTGAAATGTGCATTACATTCAGCCAACTGTCCCGGAAACATTTAAGGACAGTATTAATTTTTCACTTCCATAAAAACAAATATTTAAACTTAAGTTGTAAGTTATAACGATCCAATTTGAAATTTGTACTTCCACTTAAATGATTAATATTTTTAGTCCAATTCCAATTTACATTTTAGCACCGAAGAAAAACTGCACAGTGGATATATTCCCTGAGTATTCTAGAACTGTCGGTCAGTCATTCGAAACAATAGGTTTGATTAAGTAAGATTAAGTTTTTTTGTTTTGTAAGTTGCCCTTCCCACGGCATATTCTTAATGCATCAACACCAACCTAATGTTCCAGTAACTTCAATTTGAAGAACAATACATAATTGGTATTATGTGCTTTTGTTCCTCTCCTTTGACAATTAACTTTTTGAACGTGAAGACAACAAATATAGACGAACCATTTCACCATTCCAATTCACCATTGAAACGATTGCGTCAGAGCAAATGGGGCCAAATTGGCTTAGCCAATGTATATTATCTTAAGAATGAGTTTTATCCGTAAGGTGTTAACTGTTTTTTTGTGGCTTCACAGTTGGTAAAGTTGTGGAAATATTTTGAACATCTTGATACTGAAGACCTAAGAACTGATTATTTCACCTACTTTATCTTGAGAAAATTTTATTCTGCCTTAAAAAATCATCACTTAAGTGCTATTTTTTCATCACAACTTTCTTTGAAAATAAAATATTTTCTTTGGGTAAATGATTATTTTTTAAGACCCATTTACCATTAAAATTGAGGGCTAACTGAATATTTATTTATGGATAATTTTATTGAAAATTTTTGGGTATGTGAATAATTTTTAATACAATGTCATGATTTTTAGAACTTTTTTTGTGTATTTTGCGACAATGTAATTCATGGATCTTTCATATAGACCAAGAAGCTCTATGCTCTTTCCCTGATACGGTATGTATGCTTGTAATTGAAATTCGTTACATAACCTAGAAAATAAATTAAGTTTTCAGGTGAATAGTATGGAAAGGAATTTGTGAATGTCAGCAAGTTAAAAAAATAGTTTAGAGTTTAAATGCTCCAGTATTGAATGGGAATACGCGACTGACTACAGTCTGTCAAAAATTGTGATGTACCTGTGGGGGTGGACCTTAACAACATTTTACGAGGGGATTATCAGAAGTAGTGGAACAATTTTGAATGGCAATGAAGCAAAGGGTAGTTCCTCAAATCTTACAGTTGACATATCAGTCGATAGAGGAAGGTCTGGACTTTCGAACGACATATACCACTGGGTCGTATACGTTCGCTGTTTAGACTTTGAGTTGGTAATATGAGTAATTATAATTTTTCCTGCTCAAACCATTCAAGCATCATAGGTGAAGGCACATTTTTTTAAGTATATTTTTCCAAGTATTACTATAGATAAAATTTTAAAAGATATGGTGTATCCAGTGCCAAGCAGAGCCTCTATTATTGGGTGCGTCAGCGAATAACTGGTGGTGTCCCATCCCATGAAAGCAGGCCGAAATCAGGACGGCATCGACATTTTTTGCAAAAAAATCCAGCACAAGATTACGAAGGTTATTTGCATTGACGATTTTGAATAATTATTGGCTGAGTTTTACTACAAATGTACCTAATAAACCACATTTGCTTATGTTATTGTCTTGGATTAATTTAAGTCAGTCTAAATCCATAAACTCGGCCAAAACAAATGGGAGAACAAAATTACGTTTATGAATGCTATGTGACAAGTGACACTACGAAGCACTCCTATCAAACAGTACACGAAATTGGTTTTGTCACAATGTAGGATCATAACTAGAACCCTGTCCCTGTGAAAACTGACCACTTTGTGTGTCCAAAATTGGAAAATTATATGCGTGGGAAGGGAAACACCTCGGATGACCAAGTGGAAAAAATGAAATTTCGCAGCTTTGATTTCGAGGCTTCGCATTTCTTACAACAAAAATTCCCGCTTTTGACGATGGGCGCGAAGCGTTACTTGGATTCAAAGGAAGTTGCATAGAAAAAATTGATTCGATATCTCAAATCGTTTTCAAGATATAGTAAAACAAAGTTGTTCCACTACTTCTGATAATCCCTTCGTAAATGCAACAAAAATGCGTAGAAACTTTGGTAACACTGTAATCAATTTTTAAAATTGCTCACATCCTCTAAGCAACTATGATAAATTTCTACAATCTACGGGAAGAATGATGATCCATACTCTCGAATTTAGCTACAAGTTTAACTATCGCGTAACATTAAAGGATATATTTGGGTAATACTTAATATCATTATCCGTCCAGAATTTAGCTACAATTGCTGCATCGGATAGACAAAAGAATCCAAATCACAACATCATTGATGTTTCCTTCTGTTGGACGTGAATAGAAATTTTGTTCATTTATCAGTGTATATTGTCAATTGTTTTGAATGTGTCATACATAAATACATAATTGTAGCTTTACACTTCACACATCATATAATTTAATTACTAGTATGAAATAACATAACCAATTTCCAAAATTAAATTATTTTGCCGTAAAATATCATACCTTTACATGAAAAAATAATTATTCCTTAAACATAAGACTAATTTCTCATCCAAAGAAAATAATCATTTATCCAAAGAAAATATTTTTTTCATAGAAATGTTTGATGATAAATTACCACCAAAAGCATGATTTATTTTGGACGAAAAAATACCTGCCCTTTATCTTTACGCTGAATAGACTACAACATACGATTCTATCCAGCTAAAAAATGTAGATATGTTAGGGTTTGGAAAGATTGCGTTCCGTAAATACAGTAAATTGCACAGGTATTTTGAATAAGGTATATAACAGTTTCTAATCATATCACTGCTTACACTTTACGGTTTTACACATGTAATTTCATATATTTCAAATCGATTTGTTTCTAAGAAAAATGACAAAATTTGAAAAACGAAGAGAAGAACTACTTAGATTTTTTCATACTGTTTCCAATGCAGAAAAGCTTGGGCCGCTATCTCCATTACTGTGTGCCGTAGAGCGGATCTGCCGTGACCACTTTTTCAGATATATTGACCCACTGTGCCCGTAATCGCCGGGTCAGAGGTCAAACCAAGTGACCAACGAGTTTCCACATCGGTATACTTCCTTGCTGTGCGGAAGGGGAATTATTTCCATTATGCTCAGATATGACCTTCCGGTTATGGAAATACCTGCTCAAATATAAAAATGAACATCAATTGCGAAACGGGCCTGATTCCACCTTCGCAGCTTGTCAAGTCGGGCGATACAAATCTTTAACTTCATAACCGAAGTTTGAGTCCTGATTTCTACGATGGGCGTCTAGGTTCGTCATTGATGTTTCTCTGCAATTGTCACGTTTCTCGGTAATTTGTTCAGAAAAAACGCCTCGGCTTGCATAAATACTAAGGTGTCAAGGGGACAATCGTGCCCTATGCATGGATGCCAATTATGAAATTATTCTTTAATGGACCGTATTTTCACAAGTAAATACTTGACCTAGAGAGACACGGTTTGGTTTTCTGGAATCCACGTACCGTGTTCTATTTGTACATAAAAATATAGGCGTCATCAGAGTAACCCAAATTTTTAAATTTCAATGTCCTAAAAATTTGAAATCCAATTATCTCAAAAACTATTGCAAATTGGTACGTGGTGTCTCGTCAAAGTTTCCATTTTACATGGGATGACGGTGTTAGAAATTCAATTTTTGAACATTTTTGAAACTTGACCTCCTGACCTCGTGAATTTCAAAAAATTCCAATTGTCTCTTCTGAACCCCGAGAAGCATGGTACAAGGAATGTTCATTGAAATTTAGAGACAATTTCGTTAAAAACGGTGGAAAAAATCGCGTGCCCTTTGAAGAAACCAATTATCGCTTAATTGAACCGTTACGCGTGTATTTCGAATTTTAAAAAACTTCAAGGTCACATCAACGTACGAGTATATCATTTGGATCAGTGGCGCAGCCAGGGGGCATCAAGAGGGGGCAGCGTAATACACGTAATGTATAAGGTTGCCCCTCCCCTCTAATCTACGTAATGTTGAAACCTCAACTCCAGGAGGGGCCAATTGCCCCTCTGCCGCCCCCTGGCTGCGCCACTGATTTGGATTACGAATCTGATGGTCATTTTTAGTTTTTAAAATGTAAGTCCAACCCTTTGCAGGTCGTCTATGGAGTTACAGAACATAGCTCAGCTTTGTTCACTTGCGGCAGGGCAGTAAACGCAAAAATGAAACATTCACACCTTTAAAAAACGTTTTACATGAAACTGAAATTCATACAAATTTGTAGGTGTATGCAAATGTCGTGTCCCTCAACTTCAGTAAGACTCAATGAAAGCGACACGCTTACCTAATATCTCTGTATAATCTTTGTATCCATGTGCCTTCTGCGTTTTGGTTCTTATCCGGCCTATTACACTATATTTTAGAAAATAATTATTTAAATGCCATTGATATGCTTTTTCATAATAATTTCTATATTTAATGAGAATATGCCAAAGCGTAGCCCGCCACCAATTACAGATGTGTGAAAGCGCCAAGCATTGAGGAGCCCTATACACGAAAACGTAACATCTTCACAATATTAAATCCCGCATTTAAAATCTAACAATTCAAACTAACGCACAAGTTATTTAATTATACTAGTTAGACTCCATGGTGTAAGGTCGGGCATTTCAAATTGATTTTTATCGAACAAAATTGGCAAAATATGAAAAACGAAGAAAAGCACTACTTAGATTTTTTCATGTTGATTCTAGAGTTTTAGGCAGCTCTTGTAAATCCTTTTTGCTGTAAAGCCGATCTGCTGTGACCACTTCGTCGTATATTTTTGCTCGTTGTGCCCGTAAATGAGAGGTCAGAGGTCAAACAAAGTGATCAATGAGTTTTCACATCTATGTCCTTCCCTGGTGTACGGAAGGCGAATTGTTTCCATTATGATAACATATGAATGACCTTCCGAGTATGCATTTACCTGCTCATTTCAGAGCTCAATCAACTTTTACTCTTCGAAATTGGTGGGCAATTTTTTTAAATTTCAAACTAAATCCGCTTTCCTCTTTGGTCATCCTTTTGTCACCAACTGATTACTTATTGCAATTTCATGGTGACTAAAGATAAGACAAAAAATGGTCCGAGATGCTACTACTCGGATATACTAACGCAAATTACTGCAAAGATATCACAGGGATGCATACGGGACCAATTTTCTCATTTTATGAATAAATTGTTGTTATTCATAAACATCAGTACCCAATTATTGTGCCCAACAAACCCCAAATTAAATTATATGAACATACACCCATATAATTCGTTGGCGGCGTTGATCTAATGATAAATTAAAACTAAAGTAGATACTAATATGGAATAAAACACCGTATTTAATATGGCGCAATTTTGGTCAAAAGTCTCTGATGCTCTATATATATCCCTTTCCAAATATGCAGAAGCGGGACGCGCACAATGATTTTTGCTATTTGCGTTTATTTATTTTGATGTGAACGTTTAGCCAAATTTGACGCCATTTTGTTTAAATATGGCCTAATTGAAGTGCGATTGCTTACAAGATTTCTGTTGCATACCTCGCATATACGGTTAATTAGGATTTTAAAATTATAAGGGTAGTCCATAGTCAAGCCCCATTTTTGGGGGCCGCCAGTCCCAATTTTGGGGCCGACTGCCATTTTTTGAGTCAGCGGCCCCAGTTTTGGGGCTGATAACTGAAGAACTTATAGTTTAATTCTTGCCATTGAAAAAAGCCACGGTGAAGTTTGAAATTGCCATGGTCAAATATTTTTGTTTTATTTTAACATTCTAATTCCGATTTTAATTGTTATTACTCCTTAACAGTTTTTGTTACTCCATTTTTTTCGAAACTTCTTCAGTTCTCGGCCCCAATTTTACGGCTGTCGGCCCCAAAACTGGGGCTAACGGTCCCATAATTGAGGCTTCGCAGAGGCCCCAACAATGGGGTTTGAGTATAGACTGAATGTGTGCCGAATTATTATTAATTGTAGGTATAGAAATTTATTTCTATAAATTGTTGTTTGCACACCAAATTTGACCAGATTACGTTTTTAATTTGTAATCGAATAAACCTGTTATTTACATTAAAGTTGCTGGAAGTTATTTTCATAAAATATGTAAACTTAAAGATTATTTCTTTTTAATCAAAGTAGCAACCATGCGACTTCAATTGTTTAAGCAAAACACTATTACATATCTTTATTTTAGTTTTCCCTAGATTGACAGTTACCTAGTTCTTAAGCGTTTGTGTACTCTGATAACTTTTGAGATTCATTAGGTATGTATTTGCTGTTGTGGCCAACAGGTCTTTGATTTACTTTGTTACTAAACCTTTTCCTATCTACTAATAAGTGAGGTGAAGATAGTGAATATCATGAGTGTCAAAAAACGGCGAATGGAGATGTAAATTATCCAACATATGTAATCAAACCAAATAAAAACTATGTCTTAAGACGATCATCCTGATTTTTTAAATTACCAATTAGAATTTTGCACCCAAATTATTATTAATTACGCCCCATTGATAGTTAGACGCCATTAGTTGAAATGTGTTTAGTTTCAAATACTAATATCGGAAAGGTCCCAAATCCTATTAGTCCGTGTGTGGTTGAATATTGAGTTAAAAACAATTTGAAGTCGGTGTCAGTCTTTTGCTATAAATATAAATCCTAAATATGAATTCCAAATCCTCACTGTACATGATAGGCAGAAACAATTTTGATTTCATTGAAGGGAAATTGAAGGCAAATGAAAGAAATTACTTGAGATCAATAAATGAAAAGTGGCATGGGTACTTGCGTGAGGCATCTGCTTATATTTACGAATGAACCATTATTCCGGTGTAAGCTTACAATTGAAAGAAAGCGGTTTTGTTACGAAGCATCTTTCTGAATATCATTCGTCCATCCATTTCGCTTAGTAACAACCAAAGGTAGTTTCATTTTTTGAATGAAATTGCTTGCCCTAGAACATTTGTAACATTTCCTCGCCAGTGATTAAAGTTCCTGACATGGCTTTAGTGCGAAATGCGAAAAATTTCTTTTCTCCTGACCTGCGTAATGTGTCATACTTGATTCCATTAAATATCACGCGTCAACGTGAGCACGTAACGAGAGATTTAAAGCTTTTCCAGCGTAAAAATTATATAAACTCCCAGATAATATAATAGTTTGAATTACATCTATAATGCATATCTGCAACTACTGTATATTTAAGTATAAATTTAATGCAGATGTACATCCGTTATTATGGTTTTGCTCTGTTGTCGGGAGTTATAAAGAATGCAAGCTAAAAAAAGTTAGGTCAGCAAGGGTTCATCAAATTTAAGATTGTAAGAATGCATCTACATCACTGTCAATGGAGTTCAGGTTACTTCTCGGAAACAACTAGCTGCCCATTTATGTATAGAGGTGCAATGGAACATATATATTCGTTTGTCCCAGATGTAACTAACGAGCAGTTTACGAAGTATAACTAACTGACGCTTTACAGGCCCTGAAACCTTCTTTGTATAAATTTGTCTGCAGCAGTGTATTTAAACAATCTGACGTTACATTTTGCAACAAACATACTCAATGATTTTTTGGAGATTAATTAATTAATGGGAGAATAGCATCGGACTGAGCCAAATACCAGCATAATCTGTGTTCAGAGATATCAATCTCATAGTCACTCAAATGAACCTGGAATGGGTAAATTATTTACATTTCAAACACCTCGAAATTGATTGTTTGTGTCCATTGTTGCACGTTAACATGCAACACGTAGAATGGAACCATTCCAATGTTAGAAACCTTCAGGGCCAGAAACTGACTTAATTTTGATCTCACAATCAGATAGATTCGCTCCTCGTTTGCGTTTAGATGGTGGTTATTCATGAAACGAACAGTGGATACGTATCTGACATTAAAATAACAACTGATTGCCACTTAACTTAATTATACTGCTATGATTTTCCACATAGTGATAACTGCTTTCCCTGTTCCGGAATTCATGGGATTTAATTAGGTGTGTAGGCATAACTATCTCATTTCAATTTAATCAATTTATCTGTACGATGAATCCATCAAGTCGAGACTGGACGAATTGGCGAATAGTTTGTTAAGATTTATTTTAAAATTGCCTTGAAATGTGTCTGATTCAATTTGAATTGGCACGGCAGTGTTTTCTGCATCCCTTTAAATATATAAAATTGGACAGGAGTATGCCTTTCCTTTTTCCTAAGACGTATTTATGTAACAAGTATTAGCCTTACAAGACATAATTGACTAATTTATGTTTCAACAAGCTTTACGGGATAACACTTAACAGGATTAACAGTTGGTTTATGAACGCAACAATACACTAGATAGAATTCTGTGAGAACAGCGTATTTTAAAATATTATCCTGACCTCCTCAGAATGTATTCGAAATCTTAGCATAACAGTTAACTATTTGTTTAAAGTTCGCTGTGTCTCAGTAGTTGCCAATTGGTATTATCTGCTTTGCCATTTCACGCCATTTATTTGAGCAATTTGTCGCCGGTCAAATAAGACTTTGATAGGTGTCTAAATCATTTCTTGTTGGCGACTATAATGAGCATTTCGTTATTTCATTGTAACTTTCATCATATTTCATCATGTAAATACATACTTCGTGCTGGAGGAATTGATAATGTATTTGTTGATTTCACATTATCGTGAATTATCGAGTTGCATTCTATATTATCTTGAGTGTGTAGTAACATAATTGAATGCACCAAATATCTTTTTTCATACAACTACAAAATTATGTTATGTTTTGTGAAAACGCGCTTCTATATGTATTATAATGAGAACAGCGAAACGATTTCCAACCTCAGAAACGAAAGCTGAAAAATGTGAATATTTTGTTACGTATCATTGGCCTCGATCCACTTTTAAAATTTTGCATAAACCTACAAAAATGACTGATATTATTTGTATATCACGAACACGTGAACTCGGCCGGCACGGTTCAGTACTGTTAAATGGTTACAACATAAAATGACAATTACCTGCATTGTTGTGAAAATTTCAAAAAAAAGGAATTGTTAGTTACCTTACTCGAATATGTTAGCTTTGGCTTGACATATGAGAGTACTAGCTTTAGGCTTAGTATGTATCGCGTTAGTACATAAATATCAAAGCAAAGACACGCTAAATATAAGAAAAACAATGACAAAAACCAATACAACTAAAATGCAAACATTCAACCTTGTTGGTAGATTTGTCTCCGTGGATCATATAATGCCGTGGTGACGTAAAGTCGATCGTGAGCAGCATAAATGCTTTATTTTTTTGCATTTAATTATTAATAAAAGTGAACGAGTGAAACTGTTCACCTGTTACCAACATCCAAACATTTTCATAACACGATATGAAAATCACGACCTTTTGCCTATGATGAAATCACTTGAGCCTTTCTTTACATTGTGACGTCAAAAATAAGCAACCGTATTTTGCAGTTTTTACAAAGGCGGTAAGTAATTTTGTAAATAACAGTGAAGCCCAAAAATGTATGCATCCAGACGGTTTGTTTTGTAAAGCCCATTTTAAAATCCAACATGGAATGTAAGGTACCACAAGGAATGCATAGTGGCTTAGTGTCCGATGTGGAAGACATTTGTGCAAGGTTGCATCTTACTGAAACTACTCTATCAAATATTTAGTATTAGTCTATGCGGGAAGCTTTGGAGTATGTTTGCGGCGTAAATGATTTAATTCCGTGCCATTTTGTCATTTAATTTGTATGCTCAACGTCCAAAGATGCAAAGTAAATCAAAACGGTTTTCAACATTTTCAATTTATCAAAATCGAATAAACACGAAAGTCAAAAGCTTACGGTTTGGAAATTAAAGACGAATCCTTCGACGACGTATGATAATAGTTTCCCTTTTTCTACAATTGTTAAATTCAAGATTAGTGGTGGTGAAGATATTATTGGGTCAAAATTGAATAAAGGAAGCAAGGGTACACCTTACTTAATAATTAAACAATTGTATACTTGTTTGATGACGAGGCGGTTTATTCGAAACATGTATATTATGTTTCTACTGTTTGTTGAGAGACAGCAAATTAGTTTTCAGCATAGTTAAATGAATTATTATGTTCTCATGTAATTCGATACAGACTCCTCACAACTAACTGGTATGGAATAGTAGTGATAGACTATATACGCTGTGACCTCTATGGAGAAAAACCCTTCACATACGTGCGCAGCAAGCAAATCAGAGGCAGCGACCCCGAAACTTGTACATCCATCACAAAAGTAATCGCGGCCATCACCGTAAAATATAAAAATTTTCTTCTCTGTTCGAGATATATTATGGGCACTTGACGAATTCTTCGATGATTCTCAATCGAATCTGCTAAAGGATACTAATGATGTTTTCGATGAATCACTAAAACTTATTAAACGAAATGATTAAGCAGAAGAATCTGGCATTTTTGTCTGGACAATGCCATTTTTTTCATAATTTCTCACGTTGAAGATGTAGTCGAGTTACTTCCTATTTTTATTTCATTAGACGGTAGAAGCTCCGAAAATTTATTTATTTATTCAATCCCATAGCAAATTCGTCCTCTATGGGGCCAATTCGCCCTGTAACTAGACTGACCCCAGCAGCCACAACATATTAATAAATAAAGTTTGTGGGGACCACATCGTGCATCCATCAAAAGACTGTAAATTGACGATGATTACTTAGCATTACGGAGTTCCTACTGTTTATTATTTTATTTTAATATCTACCTTTTAACGGGCGAACTCTTTGACGACCTAAGTTGTAAATCCGAAGTATGTTATTACTTTTTGACAAAAGATTATGGTTGCCTCCTCCTCTATTATAGGAGTTTATTCTGAAGTCTGTAACTCATTGCACCGATGATTTTTTAATATCATTGAATACAAAGTATTTGGTCAGGTATTTATACAAAAGGATGGCTTTCACTGATGCGCACGAATATTAATTTCCTGGCTAGACCGTAACAAATTTTCTTCGCTTATACATACACATATTGAGGTAGCAGTGCGTAAAATTGCTTTTCCTACATCAAAAGCAGTTTCAAAAATTAGTTTTGCCATAGCAATGTCAACGAACAATGCTCACGGAACTACGGAAATATAATGTGTAGAAAATTAATTTTTAAACTAAAACCAGGTATTTCTAAGCAACTAAGCAAGGTATTTCTGACATTATTTGTCGCATTTTAAGCTCGATTAGTCAACCAATCGTGAGTTATTTCAAGTAATTTCTTGTTTGGTCGATAATCGCTATTTGTGAATTGTCATTAATATTGTAATTTTAAATGGAGACAACATAAACTGAAAATAATAAGGGCAACATAATTTGGTTTAATATGCACCAAATTGACACCTAAATATCAAGTAGATAAATATTTTGGGTTTATGTCAAAAATGCGGAAATCCAAAAATCCGGAAGTCCAAAAATCCGGAAGTCCAAAAATCCGGAAGTCCAAAAATCCGGAAATCCAAAAATCCGTACCTCAGAAAATTGGTAAACACATACATTTTTATACAAATAGACATAGTTCGGTTATCCTAACGTAACCGAACCTGATTTAATTTAAACTAATCTCTCGTTGATTTCTCTTCAATAGTTTTCCGGATTTTTGGACTTCCGGATTTTTGGACTTCCGGATTTTTGGATTTCCGGATTTTTGATCCACCCCATATTTTGAATACTAAAACAGAATTCAATAAAATATCATAATGTAAGAGCACGGGATGTATCTATATCCTCAATAGTTTTCCAAGGGTCATAAAATATATATGAGACGTGGAATCGAGCATATCTTTAGTAATTTGTTGAGAATATTCTGTATGACAAATAGCAAAAACGCACCCAACGGTCCTTCGATATCTGCAAATATGTCCTGATGAAAAAATAAATAAAAACAAATTGTACTTGTTTGCACAAATGTGATAGTTTGTACTTAACCTGTCCCACAAATAAAAATTATGTTTTACGAACAATATGCTGACGTTCAAACGTGAATCTACAAAAAATCAAATCCTATTTTTTTCATTAGTATAATTTGAATTAGTTTCTGAAGACAATGGTCATTCGTTATACGAAGATAGTAAAGTTTGCTATAAATGAGTACTATCAAAATTATCTTGGCTTGGCGGGTTTATTGGTATTTGTATTCAACGTATTTTCAAAGTTTTTAGTATGTGTTTGTAGAAATCATATGTGATGGTGCATATAATTGTTTTCATGCCATCCTGAATATGTTACCTCATACGCACTTAGCACTAAAAATCAAACGATTGGGGTCATTGCTTTGTAATAGTTGAAATGTTCATTGGGAGCATGACTTTTTAGAGTAGGAGGGGGAGGGGCATACCATGACCTACTACGGGTCGTGGCCCTTCTTGCTGCAATGTTTGATGAAGCTCAACTAATGATTTTTTAAGTGTCAGTTTCTAAAGAGTTTGTAAAAATTATTAAATCAATTACGTGGGAGTATATGTGATAGTTTTAATATTTGTAGGCCTTTCACGCAATTTATAGTGGAGTTAAAAAAATTCTTGTTGGGTGCTTGAACTCACTGTTACTGGAAGATCAGTTTGTAAACACGTAGGAGATTATAAGATCCACTTATCTCATTGTCATAAATGCCATGTGAATTTATATTTCTAGAAAGGTCGTCCTGGTACAGCAACAATGTTCCGCCAGTTCCAGGCATTTTGGTTTCCCGGCATATTTGAGCAAATAATTAAAACACCCTCTAAAACACACACCTAATATTAAGGCCGTAAACAATGACTCAATGACTTGCAGGAATCGTCTGTGCGGGGGAGACCTCAAGTGAGACAATTGCAAGGCTAAATTTGCGAATGTGTTTTCTCCACTGTTATAAGGTGATTAATAAAACTCAGAGTCGATATAGATATCGTAATTGAGCTGACTTTTGAAATTGACTTGACGAATTGATCGACCTGAAGTGATCGTAATATTTAAATATGCCACCATTTAACCGTTTCTGTCTCCTAGATCACCCATCGCGCTCGTCAACAGGTGTATATTCATCATTATTTAAGCATGTGCTTTAAGCTACGTTGGAACAATTTATTTAAACGATAATCAACTGAAGTAAATAATTATATATATTTTTATTTGACATTCTCATTCAATCTTTCAGTCACAATCTCAGACTGGAACATTTGTTCATCCTTTAATCGTATTATGTCTCACATTAACGCTCCAGCTAAATATACTTTTCTAAATTGTCTTCTAAATAAGCTGATCACAATATTTAGGTTTCTGAAATAGGGAGATCTGTGCGATAACTTACGATTATTATATCCAAACTTGTAAATGCAAGCGTCAATGCTTAATATGATTACTTGGTCACCAGTTTTGGTTTGCTTGTAAAAACTTCTCTGTGCAGACTATTGCCCGGTTGGAGAATCCGCATTTGTTGTCAGATAGAGGATATCTTGAAAGATGTAAAAATGGCGCACACGTCAATTTAACGAAGGAATTGGAATCAGCAAAACACCTCCACGGGGCTGACGGTCCCCACGTTAGGCGGACACTCGTGAATTTCTTTTTTAAATTTTCAATCAGCTTTAATGATCTTCTTTGTCATTTGTGGAACCAATCTGAATATCACTCAACGAACACTATTCAACGTGATTGTTATTGTAGACTTTAAGATGTGACAGTATATACATCAAACTTAGATGTAAAAGAACATAGTCAACAATTAAAAACTTAACTTTTTAGCATGAATGCTGCTTAGACCATAAAAACATGCAGTACGTGTTATATATGAGATGTACCTAATTTCGAACTGATGATACATTTTCCAGAAATACTAATAATCCGTTTAAGGATGTGAGCCTTACAATGCGATGGGATAACGAAATAGAATATCTTAATTTGCACAGAGCACTTTACTTAAGATCGATCCCATAATTACAAAAAATGTACGTGTCATTCCATAAAGCGTTTAGTAAATTCTGCAGTGAGCATTCTTCTGTAGAATTACAACAGGCATCATTCTACCGCACATTTTTCCAATTTGCCAACGAATTGAATTTAGTATATAAAATATAAATTGTTTGTCAAATTTTAAATAGACAAAATTTCACGCCACTAAATTACGTTCCACAGCATTGTTCAGTCACGCATTGTGTAGGTACATGACGTTCTGTGGTTGGGTTTAGTTGTATTTTGTTGAGAATTTACCGATTATAATTCAGTTGATCCTTTTATTACTTAAAGTTATGATGCTTTCTACTTCAGTGGGTAACAGTTCCTTATGTGGTCATTCGAATCAGCTATTTAGTGCAGGAATGCAATTCAAGTTGCTTTATTATTATTATCACTTCGCCCCGAGCTTGCCCGGCTACTCCGAGTAACAAGCACGTTCTGTCTCGAGTCAGCAGCCAATCCGGTGCTGCCAACTCATCCAACGTGCCGATACGGCACGGCAGAATATTTCACCACTTGAGCTCAAGATTCAACTCTCATTCTTCTTTTCACTCTCCTTTTCTCCGTCTCTCGCTCACCACGAGCACCAATAATCATATATCGTACAATTTATCTTATCCATTATGTAATTGTTCTTTACCGATAATAAACCAGTAAAACCGAAAAATAACTGCCGCTAATAGAACCCTTCATTTCGTCATAGTTCAAGGAGCAATATGGTCACTTACGTAGTTTTAATTTGTTGGTGAAACCGTGTTCATCAGAAGCCATAAAAACATCGTATTTACTATTGAGGCACGATTCCATCTTGTTACATGCCGAATAACAAGTGCACAGCAAGCTTTGAACTTTCCATGCACAACAATGAACGGAGTTGCATACGTTTAGCAAATTTATTGGTCCCAGTGACTGGTTACATATTTCTCGATTTAATCCACTGAACAAGTGTGTATTTTAAAAAATATAAACTTTACTCTGTCTACTAACATGGACTTTTGTCATTTATGAAACTGTTGGTCAATTATATTTATGGATGGCATTACTAGTAATTATGAAATTTATAATTGGCATTTTAAATAATAGTGTTTTTTTAATTTAGGGAGAACTTGATTTCATGCAAACCCTGGCAAATATAAGTGGACTTGAAAACCATCTGTAATTATTGCTGCTAAGCTACGGAGAAATCCAAACCCAATTAGTTTGGTTCTTAAGTTCATGTATTGGGTTTTGGGTTTGTACATTATTCTTATTGATTATTATTATATTATCATTATTATCAGTAATTGATAGGTCAATTGCCTGAGTGCATATGTGTATATCAAGATTGACCGAATTTCAAACGTTTAACGTCGTAACGAAAGTTCGAGGTACCGCTTCATGTTTAAATGCGAAAAAGGTCGACTCCAAGTTCCTCGGCAAACACAAATAAAAACTTTGCTCTAAAAAGTTAAGTTTTTCTGGATTCTAAATTCTAAATAAATAGTTACATATGTAGATCTCTACCGACACAATATTCAGTTAGTGTATTGTAGGCCTCAGAAGTAAGAAAACATCACAAATTGGATATAAGTGTAAACTTTAAACAACGAGAAATTGCACATCATATCCATAACGCAAAAAACTAACAATAAGTAAACTTGTGTTACTCAGATCGGAAATACTTCAAACGATTACTCTTTTTTCCCGGCCTAATTTTACGTTTTTCAGTTACGTTTTGCAAAATAGGTTACTTATATCGATTTTCTGGGATTTCCATTGTGACATGTGGTGCTTGTACTGCAAGTATTAATTAGCAGGGACAAGTATTTACTTAAAACAAATCAATCCCATTACACAGGTAATGTAAGGTAATCCCAAGGTATGTTCTGTGTTGACAAGCATTTCTTTTATCGACCACAATCTTACATGCGTCATTCTTTCTGGAGCGTATCAACAAATAAAAGGCTTACAAACTCCATTATTTCACCGCTACATAGCAGAAATACGAGGAGCTTCAATTGTATAATGATGTGGCATTCCATCTGTTTTTTTAAACAGTTAAAAGTTTCACTATAACCACATCGGTACAACAACTTTATACACAATTATTCATGTTGGAAACATTACCTAACTGCAACTAATTCGGACAAATGGACGAATGCAAGTATATCATCGCCCAACTTAACCACTGTTCTAACTCACCATGCAGAATATCATACAAACGGAGGATATAACTAGAATGGTGTAAAAACCATGAAATGCAACTTTCGAAAGCTCCCGCCATATAAGATAATCAAATGATTTGAAGTGTCACATCTGTTGTCAGCTGATTTTTGATGTGCTATCAGACGAATTCGGGGGTTATCAGATGATTTTGGGGGTCATCAGATGATTTCGAGGGTTCTCAGATGATTTTGGGATATATAAACACAAACCTCGGTAAGACTGGAGTCGCAAGAGTAAAACGCCGCTTAAGAAGTGATTAGCAGTCTTGAGCAAAAATTCCCCATTTAAAAAATGATCCCCTGTTGACGTTGTATCAGATGACGCCATAAAATTTTATTTGACCTCTGACGACCATTGGAGTGACCTTTGACCTTTGGTTTTATGGGTAAAAATAATCCCCTTTTGATGTTGTATCAGATGATGCGATAAAATTTTATTTGACCTCTGGTGACCTTTGGGGTGACCTTTGACCTTTGGTTGTATGGGTAAAAATGATCCCCTGTTGACGTTGTATCAGATGACGCATTAAAATTTTATTTGACCTCTGACGACCATTGGAGTGACCTTTGACCTTTGGTTTTATGGGTAAAAATAATCCCCTTTTGATGTTGTATCAGATGATGCGATAAAATTTTATTTGACCTCTGGTGACCTTTGGGGTGACCTTTGACCTTTGGTTGTATGGGTAAAAATGATCCTCTTTTGATGTTGTATCAGATGAGCAAATAAAATTTTATTTGACCTCTGTTGACCTTTGGGGTGACCTTTGACCTTTGGTTGTATGGGTAAAAATGATCCCCTTTTGATGTTGTATCAGATGATGCAATAAAAAAAATTCCCATTTAAAATGCATGTGACCCCTTTTTTGACCTCTACAGGTCAAAGTAAACCGATTTGGCCCGTAGTCTCTGAAGAGAAAATGATCACCATTCGATTCTCTATCGGAATCAACCATAAAAAAAATTTCCCATTTAAAAAGCATGTGACCTTGATGACCCCCGTATCTCCGGTACCCCTGGGGGTAGGGGGCTGAAAAAGATACAGTGGCTTACTCTTGTCATGAGTAGTCCACATATGAAATTTGAAGTCAATCGGTCCAGTGGATTTTGAGAAATCGTGTTGACAGACACACACACACACACACACACACACACACACAGACAGACAGGATGATGATCGCATTAACTTTCTATGAAGCCTAAAGGCTTTCGAAAGTTAATAATGACGAACTATTACCAGTTTGGAAAGGCAAAATATTCACGTCACAGAGCGATTGTATTAAGTGCTTACCAAATTCTACAATGATGACGTTCCAGTAAATATCGCAGCACCGTTATTAATGATCATTAACATTCATTCATTAATCAATGAATGAATGCATGTGCATTAGCTTGGATATTACTGACATGTCGTGATACACTAAATAGGTGGCGAACAATATCAGCCCCACATGGGAGCAAAATTGGCAGTAAAAGTTTTACTGTAAAACAAAGCTTGAGTAAACAAGGTAATTGTTTACATTGCTAGATAACATGAAGGACATAAAATTGAACAATTCCAATTCTATACAAAGGTTCGGCACTAGAAATTCAAAAAATTTGTTTTGAATAAAGATGGTTATCTCCTCTGCCGGATTAGAAGGCGATTATTGAAAGAAGCTCAAATTGGAAGATTGACAAGAAGACCGGAAGAATGTTCAATAATTTGTTAAACTTATTTTAATATTTGTATGCTTAGCTCTCTTGTCATGGACACTGGTTTGTTTTAAGACTATTTAAAAATTTGAAAATTGAAAAGGACTCAGTATGTTTTCAATTTGCCATGGTTGTGGTTTGCTATGTTATGGTTTGGATTTTAACGTCGAGTGCACATCATATGGACTCTTGGATAAAATTAGTTAAAGAAGGTTCATTCTGTATACGTCCTGTATGGTTATTAAAATTTGAAGCGGTAACGCCTTTAGCACAAATTTAGTTATACGATTTAATAACAAATAAATAAATTCAACCAACTCCAGTTATTCAGTTACTCAACGAAAATATGTTCCCTTAATGCCGCGAATGCGGACACAAACATATTTCTAATCAGATATACTTTTCTTAACACAATTGCTGGTTTTAGCTAATGGATTTTTCCACATTAAACAAATATGATCCGAGTTAAGCGACAGGTGATTGCAATCATTAAATTCTCAAAAAAATCAAATGACGGCGCTGTCTATACATCAATGCTAAATCTCGGTATCGAAGTAAAGTGTTTTCCATCAGAACGATATATTTTCTCTTCTTTCCACGTTGAATGGATTGTTCAAACGGATAGGAATTGGCTTTCAATTATTGAAAGTAGGTTCTATCGCTGACACACATGTCATGGAATTATTCGATCTCGATTTTCATAATCATTCACGAATTCAAAACAAAGCTTCAATTTTGGATTTCAATGTCGTTTGTACTGCACTTGGGCCTTTAGACAAAATTAATTAACAAAGGTTGGTCAATGCTTTGAGTTTGCGTAACTGAGAGATGAAAATTAGGAGCGGCGGCTCAAAAGGAATTCAATTACAAGCCTGTATTAGTTAATGGCAAGCAAGTAGACGAGGTTAGCGAACCCCAGTTGAACCTTTACCCAACATAAAATTAATTTACTTCCTTCCTTGTAACATGGACAAAAGTATACATTTTTATCATTTCATGTTTTTACATTTTGAATTTCCACATCCAGGAAAGAAAGCATCCATAGTTTGAGATGATATTTGGACCATCTGCGTCAACTTCACTTAAAATAATGGAGACCTACATTCACTATAGTTAACTTTTAATTCGCATTCAGTTCAGTTTAATATTCAGTTTTCAAGATTCGCAAATTATCGATATGGATCAATGATGTCGGAAAACTTTATTTTTTTTGTTTTGCTATTCTGTTCGTTTGCCAACGCTTTGACTACAATCAGACTAACATCACCAGAACATCATGTTAGTTGATAAATGCGTACGAAATCTCACAAGTCAGAACAATTGTTGATGTACATAATACACTTCATACTTTCACGGAGTTCCTGAAATTAATAAGTTTATAAACCATGTTACATTTATACTCATGTATTTACATCGTACATGCACAGCTCGTAACTGACTTGTTTATAGAATCCTAAATCAATCCTAAATGGCACTTGAGTATGACGTCATTCTGAATGTGCAGCCGATGCCTCAAATAAATACTACTATCAAATTCCTTACAGCGATATTGTTAGAGAGTTTGTCAAATTTTATACCTGACAAATAGTGACAAAATTAACCTAGCCTTCGCTAGGTAATCTTTCATTTTACATGAAGTTATTCCCTTTATCATTCGTCAGCAGATATGGAAAACCGAGTATGTTAATCATATTGTAAGACCATCTCCCCAATTAGTAAGTACGAGAGAAGCTGCGAGATATCTGTACCATAACAAATTGTCCCGGTGTCGGTGAGCCTGATAGCGGCGTTGAATGAGACCATAAAGATTTTTAAATCTTTAATACTATTGTGTAGGTTAAATATCAAGTATGTTGTAAATAATGTAGTATATATTCTCATAACAAATAACAAAAACTGTTGCATTTGTGCATAAATGCATTATTGTTTGCATTGAACTGTCACAAAAATTAAAGTACTGCTTTCTCAACAACATTCCGATTTTAACATTCTGATCTAACATGAATCAACAGGAGAATCAAAGGATATGTTTTCAGTAGTATTATTTGAGTTAGTTTTTTTATTGACACCCTCTATTCATTATACGTGGATAGTAAAGTGGGTTAAAAATGAATAATGAAGCATTGTTTTAACACGAATACATCTACTACTTCCCTATAACTCGTTCATCGCTTTGTAATAGCTTTCTGGTAACGATACTCTAATTGTCTCGATGTTGCCGAGAAATCGAGTCATGATATAAAAGTTTTCAATACTTTGATTTGAGTTTTTGCAATACGATGTGTGCAATACATTACGGATAATTGGATCAGTTACCTGCAATCGATTTTTACATCGATAATGTCTATAATAATCAGTTAATTCTCCTATCCATCAACACCAAAACAGTTATATAGAACACAACTACAGCATATTGAATCGAAGATATGGCATAGGATGAAAATAAGCATCGTTGACCTAACAACGAATGCAATAGAACCAATCAATATAAAATTAATCTGAAGTAAATAAGAAAGCTTTTCTTCGTTAAATACAAGGATTACATTTAATGCGATAGCAAATGATTGGTAAATAGGCAAAACATCTTTTCAAAACCACCCAGAGGTGTATGAGAAATATCAATTTCAATTGATAGATAATTGCGACAGTGAGCAACCTACTACAACTGTAAAGAGCAAAATAACCAACATTTTCTAACACCATTACTTTAGATTGTCCAAAATTCTGCAAATGTTCAACAAAACGTACTTGAATTATTCTATGATCCATTTGGAAGCTTAGATGTATAATATCGAATTATTCGCACACGAATTTGTGAAACAGTGTCAGATTTTCGTGAAGGATTCTAATAAAGTGTAGTAATGAACCGATTATGTCGTTTTACATGCAGATAGTAAAATTAGTTTTGAGTCATAAATTTAGCTGCAATGGTATCACTACATATACGATCTAAATCTAGTTTTAATCATCCCATTTCAAAGAAACTAAATGCCGGATGTAGATCCTTTACACCTGTGCTACGATAAGTTGAACTTTGGGACAATTTACTAAGATTCGGCGTTGAGTTATTTATTCATGTACTTTGTGTTTTTAATTTAATTGTCTGCATGTAATAAGGCATCATAAAACAACATTTAGAAGTTACAGTCTTATAATATTTGGGACTCTTATATTCAAAATTGTGAGAATACCTCCCTCCACACATTCCCAGTACATGAACTCAAGAAAAAACAATGCATCTTGTCAATTTTCAACATTGAGTTTTTCAAGTTACATCCCACCGTGGCCGACGTTTGTAAAATATTCGTCATCCCTTCAGATATCAATCAAAACATACTGGTACTTCACCGTATTTCCCGTACTTGATAATAGATAGGAGTACCGGTACGCTCTTACCAGCGCGGTGGAACCATATTCCGAAGGCAAGTTTACAGTGGCAATGTACCATTATCATTAACGCTCATAATAAGACCTCATTAGCAAACCTGAAAACAGTCTAATAGTTGGGAATTTTTTGAAAATGCATGGAAAGGGAGAAATTATGATATATTGTACGACTTTCTACATGTACGGGACAATTATCTTTATTTAATTTACTTACGTAACAAAACGTTTGTTTTAAATAGTCGTGTTCCCAATTTCTTGGTTACCACATAACAAAGTTTAATAAGCTAAGAATGAAACCACTCATCCTTCAAACTCGACTCACAAATTTACGTTAAACCACGTGATGAAATCGAAACATCTGCGAGAAATTTTAAAGTGACTAGACCTCTTTATCATATTGTGGCGTCGAACAAGCGATACTTTTGCTGTTTCTCATGTAACAACTAATTAATTAACACTAAACCTTAGAAGCCCTTATATTCATGACTCTTCCGGAAAAAAATCACAACCATGATTTATTTCTTAAAATCCAATTCTAAATTCAACATTGAATATAATTGTCCGGAACGATTATAGGATGACTTACAATCCAATGCGAAGGAAGCTTGTTCAAGATTCCTTTTACTTTAAATTACTCTAATAAATATTTACCATTGGATTAAATCCGCAAATTGTAAAGTATAGTTGCGGTACTAACCTCTAAATACGAAGCGTCCATAATTGTACAAATTCAATACAAGTATAAGAACAGTATTTCACGGCGAAAGAATTAAATTCAATTGTTTATCTAGGTGCCTGCAATGTTCAACTTGTTGTTAGGGAAGCAATTTAACAAATCACTATTAAAATGTTCCCGTTTCATACTCAGCGATTTATGTTACGGAGGTTGATGCAAAGTATTTGATGCTAAAATTGGATTATGTAACGAACTTTATATTATATTACTTGTAATATTATCCAGATAAAGCCACAACATTGCTGCTCGTTTTGTGTCGAATAATATTTTAATGGG
Source organism: Sinella curviseta (assembly GCA_004115045.4). Classification (NCBI taxonomy): domain Eukaryota; kingdom Metazoa; phylum Arthropoda; class Collembola; order Entomobryomorpha; family Entomobryidae; genus Sinella; species Sinella curviseta. The sequence continues at coordinate 21,094,945 of CM023199.3, read as the reverse complement.
GAGATGTTCATAATCCGTGTCAAATTAAAACATATATATTAGGCAGTGCGTTTCAACGTCGTTTGTACTACAAGTACATCCTGTGGTATTAACTGAAAGCGTAGGTTATTCCAATGACGATAAAAGTTTGCTCGCTGTAAAGTGCTAGCCAAGCCTGGTTCTGCATGTGTTTGAAATCATTAAATATTTTTGGGTTTGCCAAAAATAAGTCAAATCACCATATTACCACAACGTCTATCCAAAAGCAGATATTAATTTCTTGTTCGTTCACCATAAACTATTTCGCATTTCATTCAGCATGACAAATAGCAACAACGTACTAAATGGTCCTCAAATGTCGAAAAATATGTTCTAATGACAAAACAAATTGTATTTGATCAATCTAAAGCCACCCAATCAAGTACGACAAATAATAATTTAGAGTAGTGCATACTTGTAACTGTTAGCAAACCTACCATTAATATTATTAGCAGAAGATCAGACGTAAAATCAAAACTTATCCAAACGAAATTGGTTAAGCATAATTGTCACGAGTCCCATTTGATTTTAAGGTAAAAATATGCAAACCACACGAAGCAGACATTTTATAACAATTTTACTAAACGACAATTCAAAATTGAATTATCAAAAATTATGCGGATATCCAATACCACTTTGTGTAATTATTCTACGATCCATTTACAAATTGTAAACAGGTGGGCCGTCCCCATTTATCGGTACTCGGATTGTGAGAAAGATTATCAGATATGCGCCTAATGTAATTAATGAACGTAAAACTGTTTATGATTTTTACATTCGAATAGTGAGATTAATGTTGACATTACAAATTTAGGTATCCATCGAATCACAATATACATACATACGTGTGCGCTGAAATGTGAAAATAAATTTAGCTATTTCTATGTGGGCGGTATCAACACTAAATGGCTACCAAAAAGTGTAGGGACTGGAGACACCGGAGACACAATTAAAATTGTGAATTGAAATGGTTGTAACGTTTATATCACATTGGAATAACCAATCCAACGGGCATTTACCAGTTTCGTGGAAACTAACAACAACAAATATAAATGCAAGTTATCAATGAGTTGACGACGCAGAGTTTTGCTCAGTTAACCAAGATTTGATGCCGAATCATCTCGGCATTTTTCTTAGGTTTACGTCCTTACAATAAGGAAGCATTAAATAACATTCGGAAGCTCTAGTTCTTTAATATATTGGACTTTAGTTTTCAGAGTTATGAGAAAATAAGTACATCCGCTGTATAAACTCACGAATTAACAATGTATGTTTAACATTATACGCATATTTGTTGATGTGAACGTTTCGACGGCATCAAAAGAATATCTGCTGCAACCTTAATTAATTAAAGTGTGCAAGTTATCCGGTGAAAATTAAGACGTGGGGTGAAATAAAAAACATGGACAATACACAATGTGAAACCTTCATTCGCAGGTAGTTTGCAGTTTCTGCCATTGTTCAGAACCAGTTCCTTTGCATTTTATGCAAAGTTTATTGTACAGATCACAGGACTCTTCAAGCCCTGTGATCTACCTTTTTCTATTTACATATTATGTTAAGTAGGCACGGCCTACGTAACCAATCTCATGTACGCTCCCTCAGAGCAATGTCCGGGCATGACCAATGTCCTTTCGTCCTCATTTAAAGGACTTTTAGCTATTTCTGTAAAAGCCCATCTGGGCAACGTTATTTTATTTCATTGTGTTTGTGTGGCTCGCCGTTAATATAAAAAGGCGAGCGCACACCATCTATTTATCTCCAGTACCATTTTGTAAGCAGCTACGCATTCTGCTCAATTTGACAGCGGTGTTTCCTTTACCCCAATAAATACGCCGTGTAACTTAAAGCTACCTTGCTGGAGATCACCTTGTTTCATTTATTCATTCACCGTAGCTATTTTTATTCTCATCTTTCTTGTACCAACCAAAGGTACATTTTACCATTACCACACGTTCACCACGCCGTTTACTTCACCAACTCACCACCGCACCAAAGACGTCTCTGGTCCAGTAGCAAGCTGGCAAGTCATCCTCTCTTCCTGCCCAAGTACAACCAACTACCAACCTATATCATTTCTACCATTTTCATCCCACAAGCTGGCTTCTGTGCACCATCACCTCCAAACCAACTCCTAATTATCTCTGCACCTTTAATTACCTCCGCATCTTCAAATTACCATACCTAACCATTAACTGACCTTTGCGCCGCTAAAAACAGCCATCTAACTAGAAAACAGTAAACGTTAGCAAAATTTATATCTAGGCTCTTTTTCAAAATATCACACTTCGTTGATGTATTTTTAAAATCAACTTCCACATTCAACTTGAATATAAAGTTCCGGAACTAGTACAGAGTGGTTTACAGTTTGATGTGGAAGACACTTGTGCAAGATTCCAAGTGCCTACTGCGAAAGATAAGTAGCAAAGTACAGAATTAAATCATTTTGATGGCGCTCATAGTACCCATAATACTCATACGTGGAATTGTCCACGTAAGTACAACGTTACAAAAATAACGTGGTATCGTCCGCTTGTTTCGTGCTTGGAGTTGATAAAACATGGAGCTATTAGTCTGTAGGGAGATATTTTGTCGACACATGTATCATGATCTTTCTATGTTAGTCATCGGGTTTGTTGCGATTAAAATGTACCATGCTAAATGGAAGAAGGTTATCATGCATTCAACGAGATAACGGTTAATAAATTCCAGCCTCATTTCAGGGCCGTAGGAGCGAGGGGGCACGAGGGGGTTTTGTCCCCGGGGCCGGGCCCCGAAGCGGCCGGGCCGGTGATGATTAAGTTACTATGAAACTATGGTAAACTGTAAATTTAACATAAAAACCCTCACATAGATTATCGTGAAGTTGTTTTATAAAGCATATCGACGTACAAACATTGTCTTTCCGTCGCTCTATCTTACTAGCATACAATTTGATTGATGAATATTATTGTAAAATTGTGCGATTTACCCAAAGCCACTTCCTTGGAAATCGAGGCTAGGCCTAAGCGATAAGCGTCGTTGTTGTTAGGAGCTCCACATCGCATGTACAATGCAAATATACATATAGTGTGACTTTCAATGATGAAACCAGCATGAGGTGGGATTGCATACCATATATGAAGGCCCCAGATCCTACTGTTTTGTTGGGAAGATTGGACACCATATACAGAACCCTCACTAATAATATAGTAATTTTGAGGAACTAGTTGAATTTTAAAAAATATGCTAATTTGCTAAAAATCGAGCTAGTGGGGATGTACATAACATTCCACATTATTAACGTATTTTGGCGGATGTGGCTGAAATTTGGTACGATGTTTCCCTAATGGGCCCGTCGGTCAGATCAGTTGAGAAAAGTTGATTGTGTTTCAGAATTGACTTCGGTTCGTGGGGTCAAAATTCCAATATGTGACTCATAATGTAACGTTTGCGTGTGCCAATGCGTAAAATATGAAATGTCGAGAATGTTCAAGAATATTACATCAATAAAGTCCCACCATAATTATTTAAGCTATTTTCAAGTTGGAACATTAATACCAAATCGTCACTAACTCAACACAATTTTATAAATCCATATTTTTGAATGTTGTCAACGCCTAAATTGGGATACTAGTGGCAGCAAAATATAATTTGACACACGGTGTTACCCATTCATTGAAATTTAGAAGTTAAAAGGGCCAGAACTTTCAATATTGAGATATTTTTCGGATCTACGTAATCCGATAAATTTGAACCTTTTACGGCGCTGTAAATTTACTGCATAAAGATTCGGATAGTTCGAATATCTGTAACATCATCAAGCATAAAACCTTCGAGACTAGCACCTTATACATACGCGTGCCAACCAGGTGCGGTATTTTGCAATAATGTTTTTGAAGACGAATGTAATCACGTTTGCAATTTCGAAAATAAGATCACCGTGATTGTTGCTATCAATTGCCTAAATCAATTCCCTAGACTGTCAGAGCTACATTTACTCAGCCCAGTAAAATATGTCAATACCCGAAACAACGCTAATAATGATTTTCTACCACGGAGACTCAAAAAATTTCAGCTACAAATTTGAAAGCGAATTTTTAGAACAAGCTTAAGAGTTACACTAGCGTATATTCTACGATCTCTTGGTAATTGATTGTTTTCGTAAACATACAACACGGCAAATGCGTTGTTTATTGCAAAGATTTATTTTCGGTAACGTGAAGTTAAACCCGAGGCGTTTATTTATTCGCAAGCTGATTGCTCTCTCGCCGAATAGCATCATCTCAATATTTGGAATTCGAAATTTTAGTAGCATTTTCAATTTGGATCTTACTAATAATTTCAGTTAAATGTGCTGAAATCAAGGAAATTCCTATAATACAAATTATCTTTAAATGTTAAGCAGCAGTTATCTGGAAGATAAATATTTGATTAACGTTATTTAAAATAGACGATGATAAGGCAAATATTTGCATAGGTATTTGTTTTAATTACAATGCTTAATAGTTGAAGGAAATAGTGTAAGCCAATAGTCAAATGGATTTATTAAAATACCTATCTGTTTTGCAAGATACCTACCACAGATAGGTGTGTGCTTCGTGATGTAAATGTAAATGGAAACAATAATTGAAAACATGTGTTGTAATAGTTTTTGTTACACAAAGGAACAATCAAATTTGTATATGTTGTATACAGGGGTTATGTTACTTACAGCAATACACATTTCTGACATAGTGTTAATCGAGGATTGTGCTGTCTATTTTAGCATTTCAAAAGCTTCTGCTGATTTATGTTGCTGACAATAACTCCAATATTTATTGGGTTCCTTCAAGAATAACGGCAACGTTTAATTCCTCAAAAGTATTCTACTTATTTCCTGAATACATTCTCATTTTAAGTATATTTTATATATTTTAATTTCAGACTTATTCCTGAGAACATTTATCATTCTCATGACAAGTTAAATTAAATAATAATAATTCTTTATTGTCACATGGTTCCCACTAAAAGTGGCATATTACACCATAGACGGGTACATATTTATACATGAGTTAATACAATACTAATTAAGGCTTACAGTTATATCAGTTTCAAACATAATAACAGGATTTCTAATTAGAAGAACATAATTGAACAGTATAATCAGAAGAACAGATATTTTTACTCGTTAAGCATATGAGAGTTTACCACAAGGTCAATACATGAGAGAATATCGTCAGTGTTGTCTATATCATAATGCAGTGTGTCCTCAATTTGTTTCGTTAAGATATAAGAATAACAGGCATTTTTAAACGCATATATCGAATGAGTGCTGTTAAGCACAAATGTAGAAAGTTCATACCATAATTTCACAGCTTTGTATTTTAACGATGACAATCCCCAATTAGAATTGGGCTTATAGTTTGGTATAATATAGTTCTGGTTTCGTGTTGAACGGCTTGTGTCTGACGTAAAGTCAAGATAGTTGTAGAAAAAGTCATTTTCTGTACAAGATAAAATTTTGTATGTAAATATAATCGTATTATATTGGTAGAGGTATTTACAGAATAACCATTGCAGTTTGTAACTTACATCAAGACTTATAGGATCATATTTTCTAGAACCAACCACATATCTTCCCATGTTTCTTATAATTTTATTAACTCCTGAATAGTTTTTATTATTTTCCCTGCTCAACCATATTGTATTAGCATAATTAATGTGAGACATTACAAATGCGTTGATCAGGTTGCGTTTATTCTCAAAAGAGAGGATGTGTTTCAATGGATAGAGCTTTGATAAAGAGCTGTAGCACTTCTGTGTAACATGTTTAGTATGAATGTCCCATGAGAGACATTCATCGATATGAACTCCTAAAATTTTCAGTGACTTGGCACGGGTTAGATTGCTATTACCAAACCTAATTTTAACTTCATTCAACTTATTAATTTGAGTTTGTTTGCCTACACACATAAATTTCGTTTTGTTAATATTTAACGATATACAGTTTTCAATAAGCCATTTTTCTACCTCACATAGATCAAATTCTAGCTTTTTTATTGTTTCTTCAATGTTACCCATACTGCCACTAATAATAATATTAGAATCATCAGCAAACATGTAAATATTTGAATGAGTAATGTAAAGTGGGAGGTCATTTATCATCAAGCTAAAAAATAAGGCTGAAATGGGGCTTCCTTGGATTACCCCAAGTTGAGTATATTTGGTCTTGGATTGTATTTGGTTAGAATATAATCCATTACAAGTTACATATTGTGACCGCTCAGAGAGTAGTGACTTAAAAATAGGATTATCAATACCATACAACGATAACTTTTCAAGTAGTATAGACCTGTCCACTTTGTCGAAGGCTTTTTCGAAATCAAGCGAAACAATAATACAAAAGTTATTATTGTCGATCTCAGTGTATAAGTAGTCGGTAATAGCTGTTAATGCGTGCGTGGTGCTCAGACCTTTCCTAAATCCGAATTGTTGTTTTACAAGTATTTTGTTATTTTCGACGTAGTTATTTAATTGTGCTAGAATACATTTTTCAAATAGCTTAGTTAAAACAGGCTGTATTGCTATCGGACGGGTTTCATTGGGTGAAGATGGATTCTCAACTTTTGGTACCGGTACTATTCTTGATATCTTTAGAAAGGCAGGAATGATACCAGTTTCAATGAATGTGTTATAAATATTTGATAATGCCAGACAGAAAGAGTCTATATTGAATAACATACTTAACATATACGCACATATGCCTAGAGGGTCTAGTGACTTGGATAGTGGATTTTTCATTTTTTTCCAAATTAATCTAATATTGACACTGTTAATACGCTCAATAACAAAGTTGCATTCCGGTTTGGTTATTTTATAGGTAGGTAAAGGTGTAGGAGTTATAGCGGAAGGATTTTGGGATATGTTAATGTAGTAGTCATTAATGTCGTCAGGAGATAAGTTGGGATTGAGTTGGGGATTCTTTTTCAGTTGGAATGAATTCGTAAATCCTTTCCATAATCCATTTAACGTGATGTTGTTTTGCAGGTGCATTCTTGTATCATGTCTCGTTGAAGCCTTGATGCGTCTTTTTAGCACTTGCAATCGTGCAGCGGTGCAGGACGACGGCTTGCGTATATGTAATTTATATACACATTTATTTTCTTTGATTAGCATTTTAGTTTGCTTAGAGACAAATACTTTATTTTTGGTGCACTTGGATTTCTTTTTTATAATAGGAGCATGGTTATTGAAACATTTTAAGATTAAAGGTATGATGTCAGAGATAGGATGGGAGGAAAGGAAATTATGGTTAACAGTCTCGGTGAAGGATGGAATGCAAATATTCGAGTAATTGCGATACAGTAGCGTACGAGATTCCTTTTTTGGCTTTCTAATTTTTATAGAGCAGGCAGTGATGAAGTGGTCAGCTAGACATGCATCATATACAGAGCACCAATTTTTATCGGATGAATTAGTAAAAATTAAGTCAAGCATGTTTTTACCTCTAGTTGGTAAATTGACTAGCTGTGTAATGCCAAACCCATTCGTAACTGTAGTAACTGGATCTAAATAGTCATTTTTTAAATTGAAGTCGCCTACCACATAGAAAAGAGTGTTCAGACTCATAAGATAGTTAAACATATTCATGATATAGTCATAATCTTCACTTAATATTTCTTTGCTATACATTGGATGCCGATATATACATACAATAATTATACATTTGAAACCGATAATGAGTTTTACCGCTTGATATTCAATATTATGATTGAAAGGTAGGTCAAACTTTAAAACAGAATGCTTTATATTGTCTTTTAGAAATATACCCGTGCCTCTATGTCCTTTAAGTAGAATGTCATTGCGTAAAAATACATATTTGTTAAGTGGTAATATGTTGTGATGAGGTTTTAAAAGAGTTTCCGTTGTACAAAAAATATCATAGTCATGAGATAAAATTTCATTATGAAGTTGTAAAAGTTTTTTCCTTACTGAAAGTACGTTTACATGGCCAATTTTAACATTATCTTTATTTGTTACTATGCTGTGTTGTGTTCCACAGCCTTGTCCGTTTCGCTGGTCCGCCTTATTTTCTGGGATGCGCTTCTTGTGTTGTCTGCACCCATAAACTCTGGGTTTGGAAAATTTGGTCGCTTTCGTCCTCGTCCGTTTTTTGCTACGTTGTTGGCTTGGGTTGCTTCCGGTCCAGTTTGAGAATTCGTTGACAGCTTATTTTGGGTGAATGGATGAAGATTCCCATGGAGAACAGAGAAACCTTCGCCACTTTTAACTGTTATTTCTCGTTTCTTGAAGTTTATTTTGCACTCTTGTCCAGCTTTCATAATTTCTTCACGTTTCTTCATAAGCACTGCATAATCAGCTCTCATTTCAAAAGGAAGGTCTGCTTTCATTGAAATTCCTTCGGCGAGTTTATCCTTGCACTCGTAGATCAAGTTACGCTCACGTAGCTTATCAAATGTGACACGCACAGGTCTAGTTTTGCCAGCAGATTGTTCACCAATCCGGTAGGTCACGTCAGGTTCGATTTTTTGCTGGGAGATCTCTTCAATTAGCTTGCAGATTGAATTGAACAGTCCTTGAGGTGTTTCAGTGGCGTCTTCTTGGATCCCATAAATGATGAGATTCTTGTCGTATAATGTTTTCCAGACATCGTCAATGATTCTTTCTTGTTGGATTTGTTTCTTTTCCAGTAGTTCATTTCGTGCTTCAAGCTCCGCAATCCTTTTATTTTGATCATTCACAGACGTTTTAAGTAATTGTTCGAGGTTATCAATTTTATCCAACTTATCGAGTTTTGATAGTTGGCTAAGAATGTAATCAGTTCCTACTGATTGATTTGAATTGCTAGGGGTATTTGTATTATCACTATTTCCGATTTGTAGAGAGGTTTCCATTTTATCTTTCCCAGGGGAGTGCATAACTTTGCCCATTGTGGATATATAAGTATTGAAGCTTTACACAGACAGGTAATAAACAGCTTATGTACAGGTTTTAGTAGTCAAAACTAAAAAGTAGCACCAAGTAAGTAAGTATGAGACTGTGTGGCAAATTTGAAAGCGAATTTTTAGAACAAGCTTAAGAGTTACACTAGCGTATATTCTACGATCTCTTGGTAATTGATTGTTTTCGTAAACATACAACACGGCAAATGCGTTGTTTATTGCAAAGATTTATTTTCGGTAACGTGAAGTTAAACCCGAGGCGTTTATTTATTCGCAAGCTGATTGCTCTCTCGCCGAATAGCATCATCTCAATATTTGGAATTCGAAATTTTAGTAGCATTTTCAATTTGGATCTTACTAATAATTTCAGTTAAATGTGCTGAAATCAAGGAAATTCCTATAATACAAATTATCTTTAAATGTTAAGCAGCAGTTATCTGGAAGATAAATATTTGATTAACGTTATTTAAAATAGACGATGATAAGGCAAATATTTGCATAGGTATTTGTTTTAATTACAATGCTTAATAGTTGAAGGAAATAGTGTAAGCCAATAGTCACATGGATTTATTAAAATACCTATCTGTTTTGCAAGATACCTACCACAGATAGGTGTGTGCTTCGTGATGTAAATGTAAATGGAAACAATAATTGAAAACATGTGTTGTAATAGTTTTTGTTACACAAAGGAACAATCAAATTTGTATATGTTGTATACAGGGGTTATGTTACTTACAGCAATACACATTTCTGACATAGTGTTAATCGAGGATTGTGCTGTCTATTTTAGCATTTCAAAAGCTTCTGCTGATTTATGTTGCTGACAATAACTCCAATATTTATTGGGTTCCTTCAAGAATAACGGCAACGTTTAATTCCTCAAAAGTATTCTACTTATTTCCTGAATACATTCTCATTTTAAGTATATTTTATATATTTTAATTTCAGACTTATTCCTGAGAACATTTATCATTCTCATGACAAGTTAAATTAAATGCTTGGCGAAAGTTTTAAAAGCTTAAGCACGTTTAGTTTGACGATAGTTAATTTTTCTGATATCTAAACAATATTGGTATAATTGAATATGATAATGGCATAATTGAATGGCATAAGTAAATCACATAATTAGATTAACATATATTTTTGAATGAGGATAAAATATTCACAACGTTGCAGAAAACCCTTTTGGTACTGATTTGCTCCGCAGGTATGTCCGACGTTTTCAGAGAAAACATTACAGTGACCGGCTTGGAATAGCACATGAACATTATTTTGTGCCTCTTGGAAAATTGGCCAACTTTGCTAGGAGCAAGGTGTTTCTTTCGAAACTCGGTAAATAAAATAGCACTAGGCTAGGAACATTGAACTGGTTTTGTATAAGATTTTATTTAAATGACCACAACGCGTTTCGCATTAAGCTTCGTCAGGTAGTCTAAAGAAATAACAATTAAGCATACAAATTTATAGGTAATACAATGTTTTGTGGTTGGTATAAGTAATAAATTATAAAATTGACATTCTTGATGATATTATAAGATACAATTATTATCATTTTGATTTAAACTGTTCACACTGGAGACTTACCAAAATTTGCAGAATTTAATTAATAGTCATAATGTGTACTGCTGTATGTCAATGTTAAATATACAATGAGACCTCCGTATCCAAGTATCCAGCAGCTTGTATTTCTGGATATGTGGATGAATAACATGGATAGGTATTAAAGGCGACGAATAAAGCATTGGTACATATATATTGATATGCATTAGGAAAATAGGTACGTATCGTTCTATTTTAGTAATTCTTTTAGGTTTTTTGTTCTAGAAAATACAACCGTTATGGCCATATTTTCAAGAAGCTGTATGTACTCTGGTAATCAATTTTCATAAAGATTGTCGAGAATTATATTTACTATACTCTGTTTGTACATACGAATACAATTATAAAAAGGAAACACTAAATATATATTTTTAGTTTCGTCTAGCTTTTGTGACGAGTTATCTGTATGTGTATTAATATTATATCTAGCCAGAATGGCGGGATTATGTATACTTAGGTAGTTTACAAGCAATTCTTTGTTTGGCTTTAATGTTGTTACTCTTGGTTTACTCATAAGGTTCAACAAAGTGGGATACAGTAGGTTTGGACAATAACCTCTCGAATTGAAATTTTCATATAAATTAACCAATTGACTAACTCGAGTTGAATATTCACTGCAAAGTCTTATTATTCGGAGACCTTGCGAATAGAACAGGGATTTTTTTAAATGACTCGGGTGATTGGACTCTGCATGTAAATACATGTGTTTAGACATAGGCTTGATATATAATTGTGTGGATAAAATATTCCCTTTATTGAGATTTACAGTTCCATCCAAGAAATTTATGCTGGATGTGTCAAATTCAAAAGTAAACCTTAAATATATATGTTTTAAATTATCAAAAAGCCAAGTTTTTACATCTAGAATATCAGTTCTGTCAATAATGATAAAAATATTATCCAGAAAACGTTTGGAAAATATGAACTCCCGCTTATCAAATATGTTTCTTAATTCATGATAAACTGTAATATTCGAAATTGAGACAGAAGCTGCGTTTCCCATTTCAATTCCCTTGTATTGATAGAATATTTCATTCTCATAAGATACATAACTGAAATCAGGACTCAGATAAAGCAATTCTAATATATCTTGTTTGGTTAAATCTAAAACCTGATTTGTTTGCTTATTTCGCATGTACGAATCAGAGCAGTGCTTTTTACAATCGCTAATTACCAAACTGGGGTAAAGTGCTTCAACGTCTACAGTAACTAGACAAAATTTGCGGTTAGGCTCTAATTTCAAAGACTGCAAAAGAAGCAGAAAATGTTGTGTATCGATCAAAAGGTCATCAACCTCAAGTAGACAAGGTTTCAGAGCTACCTCTAGTAATCTTGAAATATATTTATTATTCTTGCGAAATGTACTGGAGATTGGCCGACCTTTTGGAAAATGCTCAAACTGCTTATGTATTTTAGGCAAAATATAGAACTTTGCTGGCTGATTGTCCTTGAAGGATAAGGATTTCAGATCGTACGACTTTGGGAGTTTATTGTTAAAACGACTTATTCTGTCTCTAACTTCAATCATTGAGAGTTCAAAAGCAGAGTTAGTAGACGGATGATATGTATTTGTATCATTTAGTTGACGCATTGTATTAATAACATTGACATACAGCAGTACACATTAATAACTGAGCTGATAATAAACGTTTGAATTGTAGGATTTTACTAATTTCAGTATGACTATTAATTAAATTCTGCAAATTTTGACTACCTGACGAAGCTTAATGCGAAACGCGTTGTGGTCATTTAAATAAAATCTTATACAAAACCAGTTCAACGTTCCTAGCCTAGTGCTATTTTATTTATGAAAACGTCCGATGCAGACATTCAGAATTGCAAAAGGGGCGGAAATGTTCTATAAAATTTTTTTAATGTTACATGAAAATGATTTATTGCGTTTGTATATTTGTGTGCGTTTAAAGGTGTCCGAGGAACTACGGAAAACTTTCATTCGTGCAGCAAATTTGAGCAACTAAGAAATTTATTTATGAACTGTGATTGAAAGTCCTCAAAAGCCATTTTAAAATAAATTTCCGAAAATCGTCTCTTCGAAGAGATTATTATGGCAGAATTGAAAAGCATTTTTTTCATTTTTGAACATAATGGTAAATTTTTGAACTGCAAAACAAGTTAATTACTTTGGGCAGGGTAGTTTACATTACCTTGTCTGTATTAATACAATTAAGCTTGACGTTTTTGTTGTCTATTGTCGGTAAAACCTTCATATATAATTGCTTTGGATAAGTACTGTATAAAACTGGATTGGATTTGTCCCCGGGCCGGGCCTCAGCTTGCTACGGCCCTGCCTCATTTACTTAATTAATTGAATTATCAATACTTGTACTGTGAACAGATGGAAATGCGTAGGTGAGATAGTCAAAGTTTGACCATGTTTGAATAAATTAGATACTTCATTATTTTTGCGATCTATTCGAAAGTTGCAAGTTTAATTTTAAGAATCTGTAGCTAATTTACAATTTCCCTCGATATCACTTAAACAAACGGCATCCATTCGTCGCTTCTTGTCTCCATCAAAAGGATGACACGTTATCAATTTAAAGCTAAATTAGTTTTCTTTTTTGGTCATCCTTTTGTCGCTATCTAACCACTTATTGCAATTTCATGGTCATGAAAAATATGACAAGATGAAAAATATCCCGATGCTGTTACCCGGATATAATAATGCAAATTAGTTCGAATGTATCAGAGGGATGCATATGGCGTCAAATTTCTCATTTTACAAATTTGTTGACATTCATAAACTACCACTAACCAATTGAAGCACCCAACACTCCTAAGACTTCATGCGTTGAACATGCACCGAGAAAACTCCTTGGCGGCGTCGATCTGGTCAAAAATTAAAATTCTGATGGATGTTAATATGGAATAAAAACCGAAATACGGTAGTTTGTTCTTGTCAAATATGAAAGTTATATTTAATGCGATAGTAAATGATTATAGAACAGAACGGAACGGAAGGACCAGTACAAGGACAATTAACAATACAAATTAATATTGTTGTTACGTTCTATCAGATTCCAATATTCAACTCAAAGACTGTGCACACAAACTGACAGGCGCATGCCAACATTATTGCATCTGTCATCTGACGAAACGTACTTTGGATCAGTTAATATAGGTGTGACGTTGAATCACGAATATAATTTTCGTATTTTTGCGTCATATGTATATTTACAATAAAGGCATCCCCAAATAACATGAAACAGTAAACAGAAAAAATTCATACTTTAAACTATATGCATTTTCTAAAATTATTGCCAATTCGTCCACAGTTAATGACATTTCTATGACTTCCTGTTTACACATTCAGTGGACCACTTACACCATCCGCAAATTAACGTGAGAGGAATCTGCTATTCAGCTTTATATTACAAAGTGAAAGAAGCAGTGAACGTGACTCCATACTTTTGAAATGAAAAAAAAATGTTTTTCAGGCCTCCTCACGTTTTAAAGGCAGTGCATAAAAAACTATATCAATTGTTTGGTAATGTAAGGTATCATCTTGTGCGATGTTATTATTGATATGTTTCAATGTTGTCATAAAAGCCTTGGGGATTAACAAGTCAACGCGCCGGAGTAGATCGAACTCCAACTGCTGAGAAAGGTTTACAGTTTTGAGAGGGACGACGATCTGGTATAGATTTTTTATATTCAGTTGAGCAGAACTATTAAAGAACAATGACAATGTTGGATAAGTTTACCCTAATGTAGACGTGGTTAGTTGATGACATGACATTTGGTTAATAGGAATTAAATGAACAACGATATCGAACTCCAGTAGACCTTATCCAATGAAAAATCGGGCTACTTTGTGCGATGTTTATGTATTAAATTCGGAAGAATATATTCATATCATTACCGTGCCATCCTTATCGAACATAGAAGACTTAAATTCTCAGATAATACAAGAGCAACTTGAAATATCCCGACAGACCTGCAAAGTGTTAAAATTGGATCCATGTCCAGATAACAACTGTATGCCGGTGATCTAACAATTAACCAGAAAAGAAGTAGAAAAAATCTGGAGTCGGACGGCGCTTGGTTATTCTCGTTGTACATGACGAATATATTTAAGTCGGGAGGGAGTGATAATAAAACGGAATACACACGTTTTGGGAAGCCATCCATATAACATTTACTGTCAGCTGTGCAAAATGAAGCGACCCGTCCGGAGTGTCTATCTAATGCATTAGAATTGGGGAGACCACGTTGTAGTGCGCCGGGTGGTTCGTTTGATCGTCAACAGCTGACAATACCACTATCAATTAATGTTTGAATGTATCATTTAGCCCTCTAATTTTTGCACTAAAATTATGTGTGACTGCTCTTTAATCTAAAATAAAAATTAATAGTAAGACGACCACCAGCAAACTTTCACCGACAATTTGTAGTACATCGCTCTAAATTAACACATGCTTTTGAGTGCTAGTAATCTATAACTTATGTACTCAACAAACAAATAAACATGCAATCAGTACCACTTTCCAAGTCATCAATGCAACCAATGTAATGTTGAATTTAACACAAAATGTGTGCATGCGCAGATATTTTGTTTCGTTTGCATCACAATGAGTAATACTGGCATGGAATGTACTGAACTAGTATGTCGAATTTTACGTAAGCCGAAACCAATTCGGATACTGCTGGCCCAAACACCTCTTCTCATCTCAAAACCCATCGATCTAATAGTACTGAAACAATCGTCAATAGTCTGTCCTCTAATTGACACAACCAATAATTTACTGTTAATTTTCAAATCGTTACGAAGAGATGTTCCAGCAAATATGTGCTGACGGAACCAAACGGGATAGTTTTTGCTTAGGTATTTACGTTTCTATATTTTAGTGCTAATTTTTTGTATCCAATTTAACGCCAATTTAGTTATATACGCCATAATGAAAACTATCCCTTTATTTAGGTTTTTAAGGGTAATAATGCATAGATTGGTGGCAGGGTTAAAAGCAATTTGCGCTGGTTTCGTTCATGATTGTACTTGAGCCTACGAATTCCTTTATACAACGTAAATATTGCTCCACAGAACAGTTCCAACTGCATTTTTGAACTATTTAATCCATTCCGTAACAAAATCCCTTATGCCTAAATTGCAAAATTGAATGGAAAACATTCATATAACTAGAAATTAAATTCCAAATGTGATAAATTGAATGAAATGAAATATCCATAAACGCCATTTTTTATGTCGACGGATTAAATTAAACCTGGTATGGTTACAACGTAGAATTTGTTAATTTTATAACTAGATAAAGTGAGCTCACAAACATCTTTTGTTGACCGTACATTTTGTACTTATATAGAGTACTCCATGAGTGATCATTAAAACAATTAGGAAACCATTTATTCGTCAAAAACATTAATATTAAAGTTAATTTCACAACTAGTGCTGTTAATACTTATTGGATGTACAATATTTAAATAAAACCTACTAACCTAGAAACATGTTCAGTCGTTCAACCAATAATTTGCAAAATTAGTCATTATCATTTTATTTTGGCGAATTTCAAGGTATTACAATATTTAAAAGAATTTTCTTAAATTTGTTGCAATTGGCACCCACATTCATGAAGACAAACACATCACCTATTGTGTGAATATAACTATCGGTGTTGGTTAAACTATCTTGCGACGCTGAATCATAATTCTAGGTCTCTAACATTTTAACATTAACAACAACATTCATGAGCATCTTTAAAGCTGATTGACCCTCATTATCAGCTTTACCATTATCTTAAAATCTGATAGCCTGGTAGTTGACGCATGATCGCTTATGAACTTCTGTCAAATTGTAATCATCAATGCATTTTGGCTATACCGCTCCCATGCAATTGGGATATACTGCTCCTATACATTTTGCTAATATCGTTGCAATACTAACACTAGCAATTTTTTTAATCATTTTCTCACCAATTCCTCCACTCACAAATGACTCACCGTAGCAGCCTTACACTGCTGAACTCGTTAAGGGTCCTTGTACAAAATACGTTCAGCTTTTCATTCTCTATCAGAATTGCGAATAAATTGTTTTGACATTTTTTGAACACAATACCATCCCACACCACTTACCGTGTTAGGCCGTGCCCACCACGGACATGACATTGAGCAGTTTTAGATGGACGAATCGTTTTCAGCATGATCGATTACGCCTAAATTGAAATTTTGGAGACAAAATTCCACCTTAACTCAAAGTAGTTTACTTGTAACATCTTTCCACGTAAAAAGAAGTCAATGTATTTCTTTAAAAAACAGCAAAACGCCACAAAGACCGTCTGAAAGCAGATACCTAAAATCTAATAAAATTCCGTCGGCCCAATTAATTGTTGTGTACGTCGAAGAACAAAATGCTCAATATGTTAGTCTTCTTTCCGCTTTGTCGTTTAACATATCACACGCTCTCTAATATCGTTGATCACACTGTGTTTTACGAAATTTCAAAAATTCCTTTACCTTCAGTTTCTATTTTCTCTGTTACTAATTAGACCAATATTCAAAGATCGTACTTACTTCACCTATATGCGTATGGATGACGGAATATTCCTTGCCATAACAATTGTGCTAGTAATGAACCAGTGGCTTAAATTTCTTGTAAGAACATTTTAATGACTAAGATTATTGATTGTACTAGTAATCACTCTTCTCCAATAGCTGCAAAAGTCGACACGAATAAAAGCAAAGAATACTATCGCACTAATTTACAAATTTGGCTTCATTTATCATATCAGCACAATACTACACAGTGTTCACAATTTACTATTCCTTGTTGTAAATAGTCATGAATTCAATTTTCTAGTTACTACATAAAAATGTTCACATATTACATAGTTAAACGAACAAAACCACACATGTTTCAAACTCGACTCGCAAATTTACTTATCATACCATGGATACAGATCACCTCTTCAATATAATGCACTGATAAGACCCCTTTATCACATTGTGGCGTCGAACAAAAGCAACACTTTTGCAATTTCTTATTCTACAACTTATAAAAACACTATAACCCTATATCCTAGCATTTTTCGAAAATATTGCTTATATAGTTTTTTCGAAAAATCCACTTCAAAATTCAACTTTTTAAAATAAAATTCTGGAACGAGCATAAATTGATCTAGTTGTGTCTCTTGTGCTGATAAATGCAGTCCTATACTGTAAATAAATAAATAAATACTGTGATTTAAAGGGCTGGAATATGATGAGTGTAATGCAGTATGTTTACTTATCCTTGAACCAGAAGTCATCGCTTCTTTATAATTTCAAGAATATCCCATTACAACCACCGACCTTACAACACTGCAATCCCACAACAGGATAAACCCGTTGTTCATCTAAGTCAACATACATCATCAGAAAAGACAAGGTGGCGTTGGTGTAAGCATTAATAAAAAATGACGTGGAAGTAAATCAGGAAAAAAACCGCTATATGTCGTCGCCAAATATCTGGATTATATTAATGGCGTAGCGAATGACTATAAAAAGGTAATTCTACAAGCATTTTGAATGGTGTGGCAAATTTTGTGATGTGCATAAACCGCGTGGAGAGTTTATAAAAGTTTGCTGCTGTACACAAAATCGGGTCTTGCTAAAAAACTGAAAATTGGATTTTATGTGGATTCTCGACAACGGGCAAATCAATAAAAACCACATTTTCAAATTTTTGTTCGATTCAAAATTGTGTACACTACTAGTTTTATGTACTCTTGAAGAGTAACCCTTCCTTAGTCTTCTGCACATCACCAATGCAAACCATCGAGTTCTGGTTACAACAAATGAATATTTTGACATTACATATTTATAATAATAAATTTGAAATCAAGCACAGAGTGTGTTTTTGCACTAGCATATCTGACTAGGTTGAATTGTCATTTAATTATAGTAATTGCTTGGAGATGCTAACTTTACATTTTTCATTCAATCTAAAATATCCACTACATTTTTTCAAACAATATGAACATAAATACTTGATTTTAGAAAATAGTCTTGGATTTAATAAATAAATGAATTTTCCTTGCCATGAACTGCCACCGTCACAACGAACTTGCGAACTTTGGAGTATTTCATACAAGATCAGCTTAAGGGATAAATTACAGTGCATGGTTACAAGTTGTACCTGACGACTGCAAGTACGAACAGGTTGCGAAAGAAATATTCGCTACCGCTAACTTTGTTCCTACGTCATCATTCCAGCAGTTGAACACTTAATTTGCGATAAGTTCGAATTTTGAACTTATCTAAGATATGTATTCTGAATATTATTCATTGATATTAATGTCCTTTCAATTTATATGTTTTGAATATTGTAACAATCACAATGAAATCCAAACGTACGAACGGGTGGGTGTCACAAATCCTCAATCCTGGCTTTTCCAAACGCCGATGCTGAAAGATTTCCATGTTTCCCTCACCTAGCATAACTTAACCAAACCTAAACGAGTATAATCACAAATATCTTCTGTAAAGATTCATCTGTATTCTTTGAAAATTAAATTCTATTCTATTCCATTATCCATGTACATGGGAAAATTTACAACTGAAAAATGTCCGTTTGGAATTTCGAATGATCAGTGGTGTGTGTATTCTAATCATAAGTGTTGAGTTTTTAATATCTTTGTACAACTAAATTTGATGTCTACTTCTGCGTCTCAAAATCTGTATGAAGAATTACATTGAAAATATTTTATACGCTTGTGAAGTAAACGTTGGCACGCATGTTAGATGTCATTCAAGAGAAGATTGAGTGGAAACTTCGATCCTGAAGAGGATGTTCGTAGTTTTGTATATTGTTAAAACTAAGCGAGTTTCACAAATGCTGAAGGTGAAATGAACAGTCTGTTTATTTATGTCGGCGCCAAATATGTTGGAGTAAGGGTCGTTTAGGTGGACTTGCTCTTAACCTCAATCCATATATAATATTACAACTTCACCGAAAAGCTCGCCATTGCAGTAAAAAAGTTTAAGTAATAATTATTTTTTATTTAAATACTTAATTCGAAATACTAGTATCAATTATTTTGGTACGACAGAATCCTTAACGGTTTAGTGACATGCGGTATCCCAGTGACGCTACATCAATTAACTGACCAATCTGAAAAAATTAATAATTATCCGTAATGTTTTTTTGAACGTGTGTAAATGAAAATGGGATTCATTCCTGAATAGATCAAACCACTGTCACATCAGTGAACAAAACATTTTTTTATAAAGAAGAGCCCTCTAGTAATTGATGAAGCTCCACAGTTCAGTAGTATCAGCGGAGGCATACGGAGTCACATTATATTTAAGTGTTATGACTAACCCTGCTATTTATTCTTGGGATTACGTCAAACACTAAGGTACATCTATCTACTCAAGTAAATAAAAGTACATATAAAAGTACCTTCCATAAACAACACAACAAACCTACAAAACCTACACACCTATACATTAACAAGATTAAATTTGGCCAAATTAATTATTTGCGTACGTCGAACTATAACGCGCTCAATATCTTGGTCTTCCATCCGCTTTGGCATTAAACATATCAAGTACTCTATAGTGAGTAAGTGCATAGCTTAGCTGCTGACCGTTGACCTAGCGTCGGAACCAAGCCAATCGTAAGTTCAGAGAGAGCAAGTAAGTTCATAGGGAAACGTAGGGAATGTTCATTTACTCGTAGGGATGCTGACGGATTGGACTGAAATTTGGCATAGACATTCTCTGATCCTTCCTCTCGACTGTTCAGGAGAGATAAATTAAAAATATTCATTCTGGTCGGAGCAGCAAGGGTCAAAAGGTGACTACCCCGACAAAAATTTCAAATGCTTATATTTCAAAACTATTAGACGTAGAAACATGCGGTCTTGTTTTCTGAGCTTCTCATTGAGCGGATTAAAGTTTGCCGTTGAGAAAACATATCACAATCTGGGTAACCCTAAATCGATAGAAAATTCTATGTCCGATTTTATAAAAAGTCGTACAGATCGGAGGCGTTACATTTTAGAGACATGGTGTCTTCGTTAAAAATACTCCGGGTAGCACTCGTAATCCACCTGCATCACTCCAAAGTGAATTTTTGAACATTTTCGCATTTTTGACATTTTGACCCCTCCTGTTACGACCCCAGTTTGAATTTCGAAAAAATCGTTCCTGAACAGTCTAGAGAATTTATAAGGGAATGTTTATGCCAAATTTCAGCCCGATCCGTCAAGTTACCTAGCCGCAAAACGTTGCCCTAGCGACCCTTGTTATGCACATTTCCGTCTCAGATTACTCCGTTGTATCAACTTACCCCGAATTTTAAAATATCATTTGTGGGCCTATTTCATATGGAGAACACGAATATGGCATCCATTTTCGATTCTGAGATGGTCGTTACAACGGTCAGCAGCTTAGCTATGCACTTACTCTAGTATCAAATGCTACTCTGTATTTTACGAAATTGTAAAAAGTGAGTTAATTTCAGTTTCTGAGTTTGTTGACGATAAGGTTGGAGTCAAAAGACGAAACGGTAACTTGTAACTTTAGAAAAGTCTTCATATTAACCATTGACGCACCGTTCAATCTTGTTACATGCTGAATAATAGTGAGTGCAATCTCCATTTATCGACGTCGACATCGCTCTTTTCGCGCATCTTAAATCATCAACCTTTTGTATTGAACCTGTTCATAGACAAGAACTAAATGAAGTTACGTATGTTTAGCAAATTTATGCAAACCAGTGTAGTATAAAACTAAATATGTAGGCTGCTCCGGAATGGATTCTTCAAACGTAGATATGGTGCAGTAGTTGTAGTCAAAGGAGTCTCGTTTCTTGAACCCAACGCAATAATATTATTTCCAAGTTAGGATGTACCATAAATGTAAGGCACTTTTTGTATTGACGATAAACGAATTACAAATTTCGCGGTGCAAACATTTCAGAAAGTTGTTAATAAAAATCTTCAAACATTTATCTTTGAAGTGGCATAAATCGTTATAATTGAAGAAAGTGTTGGACAACTGTATTTGTTGGTTGCATTAGGAGCACTTTTGAAATCTTAAATGGCCATGTTGAATAAAAGTGGTTTTAAATATTGCAACAATTCTATTCGGAACAAACACTTTCAATGATTGGTTGACGCCAACAAGTAATTTTACAAGTAGAATTAGATGCCGATGTTCGATTTTGAATTTTATTAACCATTTTTGAATTAAAAGGTAAAAACTAATTTTCGCACCAAAGTTTCGAAATCTTAAAATTCGCAAGCCATCGCCATGTTGGAAATTTGTTTTACTATAGGTGTGCCAAGTTTCAAATCTCTAGCTCAAAAACTGCGACCTACAGACTGGGCATACACTTTTCCGTATTTTTGACAATTTCTCAAAAACAGTTATATTTAAAAGCCGATCCTATTGAGAATTTAATTACGTAACCGCTACCAACAATTTAGCAGATTTTGAGAAAGAATTGAGAAAGGCCGTGATAGACGTTTCTGCTTTTAGGGATACAAGCTCCATGTCCGTCACTGAGTTAGATTACAAGTTGTTCTTTATATAATTAAGCTATTATGCATTCTAAATTATATTGTAAGTAGTTATGCAGCTGTCAGATTATTACTTTTCAGATTCTATTAAGTAGCACTATACTACTAACTTATCTCTTTTGTTCTGCGTCTGGTCCGTCCGTCCACGCAATGTCTTTCGAACGGAAGAGAATTTTTTCTCTCTGTATTTTGCATTCAGGATTTTTATACACATACGGACAGGCCCCTTTGATTTTCCACCGTAAGGATATACGAAAACAGTTAGAAACCGTTACGAGATCAATTTTTTAATGACAACGCATCACAAGTGAAACCTCATTCGACTCGTCTTTGAAAATAATACATAGAACTGAGATCGTATTGGGGTCAAAGGTTACCGATTAACGTTAATGACAATTGTAAGCTTTTTTGGTTTTATGCTAGAACTTAAACAACAGAAGTGCTACCTTTTTAGCACAAAACAAAATCTAATTCAGATTGTTGCACGCTCTATCAGATTTTAATAGTCAACTCAAAATCCTTTCACGCAAACTACTATCTATCCGTTTATCCCATCATTTTATCTATTACGAGAGGAAACGTATTTTGTGTCAGTGAACCTAATCGCGACGTAGAATCATGCTCATATCTTTTGTATTTTTGCGTCATCTATTTAAAATATTTTCTCATCGCCCTTATTCCAAACATATATCTGTATTCAGGACGTCTAAGTATTATTCTCTGAATGTACCCTGACAAACGGCAAGCATAACAGGTAGACTGTCAAATCAGATGCACAATTGAGCTTTATGGACGAAAGAACTGTTTACTTAAATATAACGCAACTGAACCAAATGTGTTTGTATATTTTTAATTAACAGAGCCGCATCCACATTGCATCCTTCAGTCACATTGCCAGACAAGAATCTTTGTTTCAAACTTCCGCTCCACCTGAATTTACTAAATGTATCATGTATAAGGTAACCACTATTTTCACTGTTCTTAGATAGAAGTAAATTATGATTGCTACATACAAGCTTGTAAGCTGTGCAAGCGTAAATGTTTTACATGATAATCATGTCATGATTAATGGACAATAGTTGTGGTTCGTTCGTAAACAAATCTCCTAAACAGTCGTTTCCGAGAACAAGAAGCAACCTTTTGCTTTCATATACGACACATCAGTGATGATTTATTGAAAGGGCGTCTACTTTATTCAGCAATCCTCGTTTGACAGGATGAGAAAATTTTCTAGCGTTTGGTTTTGAAGAAACGCGTTTGTATTACTTAAATTTTGAATAGTAAATATCCGTTATCAAACATGCCCAAAACAATATCAACCACCAGCACAAATGGTTTGTCCAATAATTGAGATAATATCAAGTTAGATAATTGAGAAAATTGAAATCTTTTTCAATGCATACAAAAGGATTTAATCTACGTCCATCATATCAATTTTCGATGTGGATATCTTAATTGAATTGACTTTTCGTGTTTGTCCTAATTACTGTAGAATTAACACCATTAAAGTCCATTCATTGTAATTGTAATAAGTGTATTCGAAGCGTATTGCCTTTGAAATGAGCAAACTATTCTTAGGAAGAAGTTTTCAACGTCTAATTTTGTACCAATTTCGACGCCTTTGTGTTAAATATGCCTCCTTTCAAAATATTCTGCTCAGAAGATGTATATATTTGAATTAAAGCATGTACAGGAAATGTTTTCTATCAATCCTAAACTTGAAATCCTAAATGTAGCTTCTTGAAGATAAACTGAAAACGTTTTGGAATTGCATTGATGGGATCAACAAAGCATATACACACTTTTTACTTGCCCATCAGTAGGTATAAATTATTTCAAAGTAGCGATATGTCATTTACGAAAAGCATCTACTTACACATACTAAAATTATAATTATAATGCGGAATATTGCTACTGGAAATAGCGTCCTGCAATATCATGGAAGCAGCGCGTTATTTTTACTTAAAGACATGAATTAATTAACTCGTTTTATTCCTCAGTAACAAGCAGCATTAAACAACCAATTTGCAAAACTAAACTGCACAGGAAATTCAGCATGTCCAACTTGTCACAAGAAATAATTTCTCATGAGAAGAGACAAGCGAGCAGAGCTCAACTTGATCGTCACTAACTGTTTAAACTGTAAATTCACTGGAGATAATGCAGCCACACGGTATATGCCAGGAAAGAAATTTTTAAGTGTGCACCAATGATTGATCATAATCGCTCAATTGGAACCGGTGAGTGTCCCATAAGTAGAATAACATTACCAGTGACAAATAGCATTGCGAATTAATAAATCGATTTCAGGACTTAAAATGCGAAAATGTATATCATGCGGAGCAAAATTCTACATTTGCCTCACGGAAAAATCATTTTGGAAACATTTTTTTGAATAGATGGTTGTGATTGTGTATTAATTAAAACTAATGAAAGTGTTCAATAAATTGAATTAATATAAATTTAGTAACTGTGAGAACTATTTGACCACCACCTGGGATACACAAGGAAAGTAAAGCAACATTAACAAAAGTAGCAAATGTACCTTTATCGGTTGCATGTTTAATGATTTTTTGACAACAAATCACACATTCAGCCAAATCTCGATAAGAGATGAAATGAAATTTGTTCCCATCAATGCTGGAATTCTGGATCGATTCGGTTTCATGTTGAGTACAATATTGCAATTTTGTCAAGTAGCTTCAATAATTTGCAGCATAGCGCTTAAGGAAACGTAGTAACTTTTAAGAACGCCGAGAAAATAGCACAATCAACCTGAAGTAGGATTGCGCTGGTATTGGCTCATATTTAGGCCGAGATGCGCAAAACTAATAACTCTTACAACAGATTTCGCGAGAGAAACCATGTGAATATTTCGTCACCCAAACATTGCCGCACTTTATGCATAACCTTCATTATTAAAATGTACAGCAAGCCCCAAGCCCATACTTTCCTGCTGCTAGCAAACTTAATTATATGTAATATTTGTATCCCTGAAAGCGACAGATGTTTTTAAAAATTATTAAAGAGAAACAACGTATCATTCTACATCCCTGCAATCAGAACTTACCTTAGTGACAAATAATCTTTCTGTGGACCACACTCTTCATCTATCAGCGAATTTTGCCAAAAGAATTTATGATAATTATTCAGTATCCTCTCTTCGGGTGAACTCTTTGACGACGTCAGTTAAATTTCCACAGTATTTGATTTTTATTTAAAGGACAGATTTCAAATGTGTAATGGGTGTTTAGTTAATGTGATATTCAAGTATATATGTGATACATCATATAATGCACCTGTAGATCATTGTACTTCCCTTAATTGATAATAGATAAGCGCACCAATACTCTCGTAAGCGATAGAAAAAAATCGGAAGGCAGGTTTATAGTGATACTTCTCACTAACCATTAACACTTAATCTAAAACTTCATTAGCGCTAACAACTATTAGTTTTAAGTTGTGAGGCATTCGAATTTTGAAACTTTATACACCTCATATGTGATATCCTGGAAGCATGTGTACGCGCATATGCAGCAATTAAATCGATTTTCGGATATATATATATCTAAACTATTTATTTAAATTCATTACAAAGAGTGACACGGGTACTAACCCACGAACATCATTTAACTCACCCATGTAACAGCCATCTTCATCCATATCTAATATATGTATAATATATGAATTGTCTTTCAGAATGACTTTATTGTCGTCTGGAAAATTCGAAGCGCCATTCTCAAGATTACTATTGACAGGTGTTCTCCAACTCGCATGATAACGATGCAAATGAACTAGCAAGTTGATATCTAGTGACTGCACATTATAACTTTGAGAACATTATATTGGGCGTGCAAAATCTTATAAAGAAGCGATGAAATATTATGATTTGTTAGATGAAATTGGAACCAATGATAGATATTATTTATTGAAAACAAATTGATGATGATTTTTTCGTAATAAAGTTTTTTAATAGTTTGGTGGCGACATTTACTAACATGTGCTTATCTCAATGGATGTAAAAGCGGTTGCTAAAATTTCCAGGATTTTCTCCTTCTGCCTTTGCTTGAATTTCCACTTTAGTAAGCAGCTTGACTGTACAACACGATCGTCTTTGGAAGCTAAAACCCGTGTTTGTCAATTCTAACTTACGAAAATTGACGATTTTGGCCGAGTCCATCTCAAATTATACCAATTAAGAATGCAAATAATTAATCCTTTGCTATCTACCGTACGAAAATTTGGATTTTGGGTTAATTATCCCAGATGCGACGTTGAATTATTCACAAAGTTTTCAATGTAATTACATCGTCTACTTTCAATTACGCATCCAAATTATGAGTAATTAACCATCGCATTCCCATAATATTCCAAAATTATTTTAATTTGTAGAAGTATGTGAAAACAACTACCTATTTATATTCATCCTCGGTATATTGTTCTATTGTCTATTTGTGGCAGAGGATTTGTTTACCTATATCGCACAAGAGAGGCGTCAAAAACAAAACTTAAATTGCAGATTGCCTCAAAACTTCGTAAAAGCGACAAAACATAATTTACCGGAAAAGAACCGAAATAAAATCGAAACCGCGTTTTAAAAATTCATCGACCTACCACGGTGAAGCTAATTATAAAAATTAAAATTGCTCTTGATTACTTTAACAACGACTGAAGAATAATGTCTATAGGTTGCATTTGGAAATAAGGTAACTATGTAAAAATCGAACGAATCAGGCATTTTATAGCTTAGATTTCTTATTTTGTATTATCAATAGTTTCAACAGCACTTGACATTGTTATGCTATAATCCATTAAATTAGTTAATACAGGTACAGTATTACACGCTTCTGTATACTCTGGTTTGCCAGTTGAAAGATCAGATACACTTGAAATATAATACGTAATGGTAGTGAATCGATTACATATTAACAACTGGAAGCATCAAATGCTATATTCAGATAGTGAACTATCTTTTTACGCGATGTTACGTGAAACTAGTGTTGACGTTACAAATTTGGCTAGATATCGCTGTATACATACATGCATGTTCAGAGGTGAAATTCAAATTACCTACTGCAATGCATGTGGTTGGTACTAACACTGAATAGGACCGATATCAAAAGGAACAAAACCGTAAATAGAGATGGTTTAATTAAAGTTAACATATTCAATTTTTGCAACTTTCACAAATTATATTCTCATCAAAATAGCACGGTAGACGACAGTGAAACCTTGTAATGTGAACCAACAGTATGGAATATCAATATGACTACAGCAGGGACTATAACTAGCTGACAAGAAATATGTATGTTGGCGCTGTTGTCCATTTTTCAAATCGTTGCAAACTCATAAGACAAAGATATTAACAAACTCATTGTCATTCGTCATAAGTAGTCTCTTAATAACCGCATAATCGAATTATGTTGTGATACAAATTGAAATTAACAATACCATTCTCACCCTAAAATTCAGGTATTACACCTATGAGTCCCACATTTCTGATTTCGAAGTGTTGTTTTACAAGGTGATGTCAATACACTACATTTGAAAAAATAATCAGGCTGCATTTCCGTATTTACACTTTTATAACTACAAACGTTTAAATCGGAAAAATGTAGGAAGTCAGGATAAATTGGATGATTTCAGCATCAGCAATGTCTTCACCTCCTTGGGTTGCTAAAACCTTCACTGAAGGTAATTTTGGGTTATAGTCATCGGTTGTAAAACAATAGAATAAGTTGTGTTAAAGCGGTGAAGAGCTGATTGAACGGTAAAAACTTCGTAAATTGTAAATACATTTTATTTCAATAGTGGAGTAATATTAGTTTTGTCACCGCAAATATAGCACACCGCAGGTTGTTTTCTCCAGTTAATGTCTACACGAAATATATTAGGTTTCGTGGAATGCATGCCAATGATAAGTTGTTATCTTCTGGACCGATTTTTGTTTTGTGTATTCACCAACATACAAGTTTGGTCAGCTTCTGAGCACTATTTTCATTTTAGTCGGACTCCGATTACCGAGGTGCCACGTTCAAAAAATCCATAACTGTATATGGTAGCAGAAAATAGAAAAGAAACGAATGCATATAGCTGGTAGCTACGACAGAGTAATAGCCCTATTATACGTTTTGATTGAAACGATAATAATCGTCTACAAATGGCAAACCTAGCCGACAAATGTTAGAAGCCTCATTATGTGAACGTTCAATAGAGTCACTTTAAGCGTTACAAAATATTTCAGAGGTACAATAGTGGCCTGTAAATACCTTGATACGTTATTTTTGGGTTGCAGGGACATTGGCAAAAGTTACGCTCTTTGGCGACGTAAGTTGAATATCCGCATTAATTGATTTATGTTCAAGTGATAGATTCCGGGTCGGCACAGAGTAGTTTTTGTTACTGCGATGTTCGAGTGCGTGATAAATTGCATTCATGTACTTCAACGTATTTCCCTTAGTGGGCAATAGAGAAGAGTGCCGGCACACTTTTGCCGGAGCGGTAGAACATAATTCCGAATGCAAGTTTACAGCGACAATGTACAATAAAAATTAACACTCACGCTAAACTTTCACTACCACTAACTTCATTAGCACGGTGTCTCTCAGATGTATTTTAATTTTAAATTGTGACAACATTGACACCGTGCTAATTGGTGTCGTTGTTTTAACCTCCTCAAAATGAATTTGATGAATTTGATTGAATTTGATGTCCAAGTTGTGTTGCAGTTTTCCAATCGTGTCATGGCCTGAAAAAAGAAAAACGCCGTTTCTAGTAATTGCGCTACTACTGAATAATTTTTATTGAGAAGGTTTCATTTTATGGTTTTGTTCGGACGGCTGTCGTAGTGTGATTCTTGCACTTCTTTCCATAAATGTCATACTGTACAATAACATAACATTGATTCTGTGACATTGAAATATGATAAAATTTGGATTCACCTTGTTCGGTGTTCTTGTTAATAGTTTCTAATATCACCTTTTCACAAAATTATTAAATTACAGGTTCAGAAGGTATATACCTGTATGTCTCGTTGGACATTCTTTTTTTATGTTTTTGAGCAGATACCTCCGCAGAAGGGAAACAAATGCGTATGGTATCTGCTAATTTCTCAACGTTTTTCGCTGTTTACTTGCGTGAAATATACGTTTTTGGACTGCGTGCACGTCACTACAATGCTCACTGGTACAAGTTGTTTCACAGAACGTTCAGTTTGAAAATGAAAATAAAATTTTATGAGCAATATGCTGACGTTCAAACGTGATTCTACAGAACATCAAATGCAAGGTTTTCATTAGTTTTATTTGAATTGGTTTCTAAAGACATTTGTC
The DNA here is from genome assembly GCA_004115045.4 of Sinella curviseta. Lineage (NCBI taxonomy): Eukaryota > Metazoa > Arthropoda > Collembola > Entomobryomorpha > Entomobryidae > Sinella > Sinella curviseta. The sequence continues at coordinate 21,065,536 of CM023199.3, read as the reverse complement.
ATGGATTATAAGTAGATTGAAAAGTTTTTTATAAGTGAATTTTGAAAACTGATTTGTGAAAATAATTAAATAAACGAAGCATTTTCCGTGGTGTAATGGTAACCATGATCTAGTTGTCTCTATGGTATTGAAAAAACAATCAAGAGTGAAATACTGTCTGAGTAGAAATCTTTACAATGCTGTGATTTAAATCGTTGGATCATGATCAGTTCAATACATTATATATCATTAAAGTACCCCTACTAGTCTTTTTCATAAGAAAACCCAATTGCAATCTCAAACATTAAAACTACAAACCGGACAAACAAACCACCTGTACTTCTTTAGAATGAACTTATGACATCAGATAAAAATGAATGGCGTTGGCCAAATCAACAATCAAAAATGAAGTGGAAATTAGTCTGGGTTAAAACCGCTAGTCCATCCAAGTCAAATATCAGGATTATATTTAGTGAGACAGCGAATGACTCCAAAATGGTGTACAACCATTTTGAAAAGCCGTCCAGCCAAGTATGACAAATATTAATTGAGATCAGTGCATAAGTGTGTCTATGAGCAAGCCTATTACTAATGCTTATTAGCAAACGATCCGAATTGAAATTAAACCGTATTCATCAGGAATCGTAAATTTATCACACAATTTAAACTAATTATTGACGCCTCTGACGAGGTGTCAAGCTTAATTCCAAAAAGAAATCAAACAAACATTTTACAGCTTCATTACCTATGAATTATCTAAAATTATGCGAATGTTCAATTCCACTTCTTATAACTATTCTACGATCCATTTACTACCTTGAAGCAGGTAGTAGTAGTCGCTACTTATCGGTACTCGCATTTGTAAAAAATACCAGATGCTCGTCAATGTAAATAATGAAAGTAATTAACTGATTGTCTTTTTACATTAAAATGGTGAAATTAGTGTTTCCATTAAAAATTTAGGCATCCATCGAAACACAATATATATACTTGTGGGTTGAAATGTGAAAATGAGTTTTGCTAATGCTTTGTCTGCGGTACTTACTCTAGTTCGATACGGAGTAGTGTAAGGTCTGGTAGCACCAGGGACAACATCATAACTGTAAATTGAAATGAATGCATGAGATTGGATAGTCCAATTTGGATTAGCCAGCACTGATGCATTCACCAATTCATATTCATTCCGAATATTGACCTCACATTATATGCATAATAAGTACACAATGGATATGCTATCACATTTCTCATACAGCTAGACGAATTTCTTAACATCTGATAGGTTACCTTGCATGGATTCTGGAATCAGCTATACACCTAATTATTCTGGTAAGAAAGTAAGAAGAAAGTAACTACCTAGATGAAGCATCCGCACGAATTGGAACGCACTTTATCCAAGTGACGTAAAATTGCGTATATTGCGGTTCACAATACATTGGTAGTATGTGATAACGTAAATACTTGGAAACTTTTTTTAAAAGTATTTTTAGAGCAAGAGAGATTACTTTAATTATTTCCGCCGTTTATCTGCTTCCCTAACGATTTATTTTGATTATTATATAAAGTGGGACTATTTGGCCTTATTTGACGCTAAAAATCTTCACTGCATCTTATCGGTAATTAGAACTTATAAAAAGTGTTTTCGTTAACCAATAACTACTATTTTATTTTTGGTGAAATGTATCATTGATCAATTTCATATTTTCAAGGATTGTTAACGCATCTCAATTTATGAAATTTTTTGCTGTTTTATCGACCATCGAATTATGTAAGTTTTTAGGCAACTTAAGTAAATATTTTACAAACATTCTTATTAACATGTTTCATAATCAAACCTCTGATGAGCGACACTTGTGCGATGGGTAGGTTACGTAGGTATTGAAGATGTTTTTGGGGATTTCTGCAGTAGTTGAAAAATATGTGATGATGATGTGCGTGTGCTATATGACTACTCAAGATGCCACCTTGGAGGTGGATGAAATAATCTATGCAGCGGGCACAGAATATGTATTGTCTCTAAATAGCGTCACTTTATTTAATGTAAAAAATGGTAGCAGTTAAAATGGTTATTGCCTGAAGTGTAGAGAAGTGTAAAACGGTGACTTGACTCGTTTGAGTGCGTACGAGAAGTGTCAGAAAAATGACAATGGAGACGAAAAGAAGACATTTCTTTCTTTGTGGCAAATAGGTCATACACGTGTAATACCCAAGTCAACGAACAAGAACACGTAGGAAAAATACAGAGTTGACATTGGGGCTTAATATTACCATAAATTAATATTACAGGCTTATTAACATATTATGATAATAAGTAAGAGAACATGAATAGCGTACACAAAATTCTAGGTACATACTACACAATCTTAGCTTAAGTGAAGGTTACTGAACGAACAACACTTCTATTACACGAATGATTTAACAAATGTCAACTGAATTTCCTTCAAGACGCTTCGACACACCCATTTATAATTATGACAATGAGGCTCATGCTCCAAATATAAATGAATAACTGACCAACTGTCAGCAGATGGCCCTTGCACGTGTGGAGGTTTCTTAAAGCAGAAGGTATATGACGCATTTCTTAATTTGCTACCTATCCATGTAAATGCAGGCGCTGTTCCAAAATCCTGTAAGTACCCAAACACGCCAAAAACTGGATGGTTATCTAGAAACAATTTCTAGTGGGCGCGGGCATCAGTAGTTATACCATTATGAGATTTTAAAATCATGGGTGCATCTTTGTCTTTGGAGATTCTATGGATAGAAGTATTTCGTAGCAAAAATTGATTATCCTGCTCAATATTTAGAGCAGCACACTTCATTTCATAAACGATTAATTCAAGAATTATTTCATTAAAGCTAAAGTTCCAAGGATATGCATTATTATTTACCGACTGCAAGCAGACGAAGCTTGCAACTTCACAAGTTTCTTAAAAAAGGACACACAATTATGGCGCATTACCATTGCTCCTTAACCTTGCAAGTGCAAGCTTAAACGTAGCATATTTTAACACTTTCTCTAAACAGTATTCTAAACACATCCTCGTAATAACCAGCAACCTGTTAATCTACTAAATGCCATATGGGTATAGGTTTCTGGAAAGACCTCTGAATGTAAAAGTGATATTCCGCCATGACAAGAATGTAAAACAATACTGGATAATCGGTTTGGAGAAAAAAACCGTTTTCATTTTTTAAGTATTTTAAGACACATGGCTTAAAATTGGCTCAGGAACTAGCAGCAGTTGTTTATTGTGTGTGCGGACATCTCAAGACAATGCGAGCCATAGAAATGGTAGATACATTATTTGAGTTTGTTCAGGGATATTAGATCATTTAAATACGTTTGAAATTTCCGTCGTCAATGCTGATACCAAATTACTGTAGAATTAAAATTCTTAAAGAGTACGAAAATCCCACATATATCCTGTTATTTAAATTTATAATAAATAGAATAGACAAATTTAGATGCGCTTGCATCAATATGCGGAATACTTCCATAGAATTGACTGAATAAAAGTGCGTACAAGTTGGCGGTTGGCTTAAAAAAGTCCGATATTCTAGATAATTGCATTGCATCCCTTTTCTGATGTAAAAAATTGTCCTTAAAATGCCATTGAAGCACTATAGCCAATGGCTCACATGGCTACAAATTGACAACGAATTAATTAGCATTAATTTTTGATTGACTGTGTATTGATGTTCCACCGAATGCGTGGTTGCGGTCTGGAACGAACATAATTATTTTTTCCTAATTACGTTTGGATATCTTTAAAAATATGAATTTTTATTTTGTGAAATTTGACGCCATTTTATTTAAATATGGTCCAGGCAAATTGCATTTAACTTGAGGTGATTACCGCACACTCATTCATGGCTGTCTTGGTGTTAAATTTTGTACCTGGCATAGAGGCTTTTCATAATTGTAAGTCTAGGTGTTTATTTACTTTCGAAAGCCTTAAGGCTTTATAGAAAGTTAATGCGATCATCATCCTGCCTCTCTGTGTGTCTGTCTGACGGTCTTTCACCACGATTTCAAAAATCCGTTGGACCGATTGAAGTCAAATTTCATATATGGACTACTTATGACAACAGTAAACCATTGTATCTTTTTCAGTCCCACACCCAGAGGGGTACCGGAGATACGCAGGTCATCAAGGTCACATGCTTTTTAAATGGCAAAAAATTTACATGTTTGATTCTGATAAAGAATCGAAAGGTGATCATTTTCTCTTGAGTGACTCCGGGTAAAATCGGTTCACTTTGACCTGTAGAGGTAAAAAAGGGGTCACATGATTTTTAAATTTGAAATATTTTTAGGATTGATTCCGATAGTGAATCGAGAGCTGGTAATTTTTTACAATGCAACCAAAGATCAAAGGTCACCCCTAAAGTCATCAGAGGAGAACTAAATTTTTATTGCATCAATATTGCATACAACGTCCACAGGGGATCATTTCAGTTATTTTTTCATCGTCATCATAAGTCATTGCATTCGACAGTTGCATTTCATGTTTTTACACCATTCTAGTTACCATTGATAATTGTTTCTCTACTAGATTTGACCAAATTACCTTTATGTTTTGAACTCTACGTCATTTGTAGTCTAAAATTTGCAATCACCGCAATCGAATAAATCCATCAATTGCTATATAAACGTAGTTGGAAGTTGTTTGCATAAAATGGTTAAATTTTAAGGTAATTTGTTTTATGCCAAGGTAACACATACACCGCTTCAATTAATTAAGCACGACAAAATTACATATTTTCATTTAATTTTTTGCCTTAATTAACACTTTTCTAGTTCTTAAGCGTTGCTGCACTCTCATCACTTTTGATTTTTAGTAAGTATTTATTTGTTATTATGGTACAGTGTCTATATCCTAATTAGGATTTAGACGCAACCGTTAGAAGATTTTGATGTAAACTATATAATTGCCTTGGGTAACTTCTTATAAAAATATTTTCAAAGACTCTCACGATATTATAATAACCACTTTTACTAAACTAATTGCTTCTTAGATAAAACTTATTTTTAGAACTACCCATGCGGAAGCAATAAAACGCTCCCAATCTCCATTAACTAAATTCACTTCTTGTTGCATTGATCATTACCGTAAACCTAGTTTGCTTACGGCTTCTCCTTAACATTGAGAGAAGCCAAGAAAAAGCGACAAAGGAAGATGCTTTATCACAATTTACATTTTTATATTATCTGTAAGGGGTGTACACTTCTGTTTCATAGATCGGCTATACTTTAACGACTATTCTACTCTTTCTGTCATAATTTCAGTTTTTTAAGAAATAGGTGGTTTAATTCTATTTTCTGGGAGTAAATTGTAACCGATTGTGTTTAATTTGAAACTGATAATTATTGCGCATAGGCAAGTACTTACTAAATGCAGATCCACAGCCACTTCACATATTTTTTGCTGTTTACGAGCTTTATAAAGAACACAAGCTAAAAGAAGCTAGCTCAACATAGGTTCCGCAAATGCAAAACGTCAGGATGGAGTGTCAAAATACATGATCATCTATGGTCATCATCGGATGATGTTCACGGTATTTCTCACAAACCACTCGTTACCTATTTCTATCTAAATGTATTCGAACATTACTCGTCTATACCAGACGTATTTGCATTATAATATATTAGGAACTACAACCAGCAAACACTACACGTGTTCCAGCACACCTGTTGGGCATAAATGTTTCTTCTGTATCATACTTAAACAAAGTCCCGTTAACCTTTGCCACAAATACACACAAAAAAGAAGAGCAAGTTTATTGCAAGAAGTGGGTATATGCAGGAACCGAAATAACTATCTTGAAAGACGAAATCTAGATTTGTATTCAGCAACACAGAATATGTACCGGAGCAACATTAGTTAGAGGAGGTACATTGATAAAACAGGATAAATCACGACACTGGGTGCAACGATTTACTGGGAGCCAATTGGTTGGATTTGACTTAAAACTGGCATGTTCCTAAGACAAGCTTGCAAAAGATTATGCCTTAAAACTTGAACATTTTAAATTTTCAGAACAAAATCTTAGTGTGAATTGCAATGCGGCATCATACTTGCGGCAACCATTTTCTAGTGTCACACAGAATTACATTTGACAAGATCCAATGTCCACATTGTGGGTTGAAGTTCCGAAGGTTGATTTTGAACTTCCGCCTATTTGAGCAAACATGGCTGCGCAGCCGTTTAAAGATTAAAATGTTCTCAGAAATGCAAACGTCACAAATTTTCAACAATTCACAGGAAAGCAACAAGCAGTTAACCATTGCGGTATTCAAATCTAATATCACCTGGATTATCGCAATTGTAACCTTAATCAATGCATGGCGTATGCATATGTATGTTCCTTTATAGCTCACTGTTTTCCTAGTATCGAAATATGCTTGGCTGTTATGATTTCCTAAAATTGAATTTAACAAAATCTCACGCCACTCATGTACATCCCACAGCATCTTTAATATATTCATCTCACAGATTACTTGCTCATATGTTGCGTGATTATATCCAATTTTTGAGAAATTAACATTTACAAACTGTTGATACTCTATTGTTTTGATAACTCCGGCAGCCAAAGGGCTGCGACCCCTAAAACTCAATTTGTCGTACAAATCAAATAACTTAAGCGTACTGACGGTGTCTTATAGTTGAACATCGCAGATTGCGGTATCTATCAATAATTACAGCACATTTTGATCCAATGGACTCATGGGCGGAATCATCGTCATTGAATCCAGATCATTAAAATGGTGATTAGTTGGGGGGCCGAAGTTGATGGGTCACCAGGTGGCCAAACAATTTATTTTGTAAATCGATGCGAATAATAAATTACAGCTTCATATACAAATATAGTGGTCAAATTCATTCTTAATTTGTTAGTTGTTGTTTGTTACTGTTCCGGTTAAAGCTTACACCTTACTAGTCCGTGTATATGCCATTTACAGTAAAATTGTCATTTTAGTAACAATACATTGAGACAAGTCAGAGCACACATTACTGACGCTTTCAAGGATATGTATAAAATATATGAGATTTTCCTTTATACAAATGATGACGATGTTTTTATCACCCGGAGTGTATAATTGCCAATAATTCTTATTGGAATATTAGTAATGTTCCTCCTTTTCGGTTTTTTGCAAAATGAAGGAGCAGTTTTCTGAAACGCAGTCCATAAAATAGTATACACTTCATTACATGATGTATCTGTACAATTCATTGTATAAGGCTAGACTACTTTCAGCTAGAATTTGCATGAAGTTGTTTCGTTATTGATGCACAGCCTGTTGAAGTAGAAAATAATTTTTGGATTGTGAAGTATATATAGTTATTACAAACATACATTTTAGGGAAAAGCAAATTAATTAGTATTTGTGAGCGAATTTTCTCACGGAAGAATACTGAATGATGTACACTGCATATTTTCCCCGATTTACGTGACGCCAATTAGTGAAATTTGTTCCCTCCGAAAAATTATTCTTTTAAAACAGGTGTGAAAATCATTTATAAAATATTATGCTTAGGAAATACAGGGCTTGTTACAATTTTAATTACATCACATTATGATAACATGATTAAGTACATTCTCGTATTATGATGCATATATATGCCGCAAAAAAGTAGTTGGGCAGCGTAAAATTCGTTAACCTTGAGTTAATTTGGTTGTACATTTGAAAAGTGCATTATGTGCATCAGTTGGTTTTATTTCGAAATATAAACATGAAGTATCTAATTGATATTCAGAAAAATATAATATCAAAAGTTTCGGCGCTCAAACATGAAAATTCTGCAGTACAGACACGAAACAGTAAGTAGTAATTGGCATGTAAACTTGTCGCCGAGCATAGATGGTACATATTTATTGGGAATGAGAAAAACAGCTCCTTCAGCAAAAGTATTTAAATTGTAGATGTTATGTATTTCTTTAAAAAAATATTGACTGATTTTTTGTCACGAAAAGCATGCTCCCATTCCATATATAGTTTATATAACGGCATTAGGGACGCTGGCGGGATGTTTTTTGCACGAGTGATTTTGTTATTCCAACAAACTTATGTATCCAGAACACTCTCAAGTAAATCTCACATTATAAATACGTCAAGTAAATAATATGAGATTACTAACAAGTGTTGGTGGCAAACAAAGAAATCATGTGTTTCTGCTGAACATTTGATTTGAACACTACACAACAAATTACGCGAGGTGTTAATTGCTCTGGCAAGGCTTAAATCATAATTCCCAAAGTGTGCGTCTTAATTCAGAATGAATATGCAAAAAAGAAACGGAACAGACATTTTGGTCGTACACTATGTAGTCGACACGCTTCGTCAGAATTTTCTGGAATTCGTCATTGAAGGTTGTTGTTTTACGTCCAGTTAGAATGGACTGTGCGAATATTTTATTTGGGTACCAATGTACCTTTGGTAACTCATTATTAGAATCATTAGGTGAAAATTTAAGAAAACGTTGATAGAGTATGATTTTTAAATGAAAGAGTACAAATATATTTAAAGAGTTTGATGTACCTTTGCATAATTTCCTGGAAGCTCATCGGCTACTCCCTGCAACAGGGACCCTGGTCATTTCGATTTCCACTGACATAATTCCCAAATGAACCAATGCGCAACCTAGTGCTTATCAAATTAAGTTTGCACCCAGTTAACAGTTTAGCGGCGCCTAACTAAAAATCATTCATTATTGAACCACTTATCTGGAATATTTAAATCTGGCACTTTGCCCTCTACGATATGACGATCATATTTAATCCGAATTATTGTTTGACGTATAAACGTTTACAATCATTTTTTTGGAAAACGACCCTAATAAATGTTACTAATTATCAATTAGGGCAAGGCACAATTTGCTCTTCAGATTATAGCATCATAATTGCATATTTGGTTCTTCCTTAAATAAGATTTTAAATTATTAGTAACATGCAGAAATTCTATTGATAAATGCCTGCATACAATTACAATTGCAAATAAACATGCCAAAACAAAGTGTACCATTAGAGATACCAAGTGATGTAATAACTAAATTTGTAACGTTAATAAATATGGCGTCATTACATCATGGCGTACATGTGCTACCATACGCATGCACCAGCTGCATCTTATAATAGAGGACGACATATTTTTTTGTTTATATGCACCACGTTGCTATTTAAATATAAAGATAAATATTTTCATTAGTATATGTACCGAATTATTACGTAGCTGAGACGAAGTTGAAGCGTAGTTATAATTTTAGTTTGTTTGTCCGTCTGTCCGTCTGTTCGCGCTATAACTTTGATACGCCTTGACGGATTTAGCTGAAATTTGGTACACAGGTTCCTTATAGGACAAGGAAAATCGGTATTGAGTTTGAGCTCAATCGGTCAACAGGGGTGGGAGTAGGGGTCAGAGAGAGGTCACATGCTTTGTAAATGGCAAATTTTTTTCTTCCTGGATTCTGATAGAGAATTGAACGGTGATCATTTTCTCTTCAGGAACTACGGGTCAAATCGCGTTATTTTCACCTGTAGAGGTCAAAAAGAGGTCACATTGAAAGCGCCATTTATGAACGCCATTTGAAAGCGCCATTTATGAACGCCATTTAAAAGCGCCATTTCAAAGCGTCACTTCAAAACGTATTGTCTCAGCTACGTATTTTCCATCGCGGTTTAACGCGACTAGTTTATGATGTAATTATATCCTGCAACTTGCATTTTTACGTTTGTGCTACTGAAACGTCAGGACATGTAGGCATTTAAAAAACAACCTTGTAATTGGACAGTACTACATGCACTGGAAAATCTCCTACCATGTTATTCGCAATCTGAAGAACTCCATACTTTTTATAATTTGCATAACTAGTATAAATTTCCGAGACGATCATTTTTATTGTGTTAAAGCCAAGTAGCTAATCTCTGTGAATAATTAAATTGCAGTAATTGTAGTCATTCAGTACGTCCAGAATGAACGCAATTTTTTGATAGCAATACACGCAAAAAATATCCCGCTAATGGCATTGCTATTAATTTTAATTGTGCAAATAATAATTTAACCGAACAATACCGCGGACCTCCTGCCAGCGCCCTGTTCTGCGAGCCTGGCTGGCGGCTCTGCAAAATTCTGGAGCGGTGGCATAAATATTGAAGTTAATTTATTTACGAAAGTCAATATCATTTATCATGTTGGCTTACGAATGTATCATTTCGGCGACATAATAGAGCGTTTGTAACAGACAGGGTTAAATTAAGGCTCAGGTCCGTTCCACTCCATGTCAGTACTGCTTGGTGACATAGTCATGAGGAGAGAGTACCTTGTACATACACTGAATTAATTTACTTTAAAGGTTTGGCACTAATTTCCGTCAGTAAAAGTAAAGATGAGGTAATTCGGAGGACCAAAATAATTCGCAAAAGTAATTTGACAAAATGACTTTCTTCAATTTTTTTTCTATTATGGCCTACAGGATTATCGTTGTCGACTCTACGTCATGCCCGCGTGTCCAATTTACATTTTCCGACAAACCATGGCAAAATGAATCCATTTGGAAGGTCCATCTCTCTCTACATAATGTTATTTGGGTGTAGTCTCTGGCGAAATTAATGGTAGCTTACAGCTCCAGCAAAATGTTTGCTAGTCGATCGTATTAATACGTTGCGCAGAGCGTTCCGGATCCCGCATAGATTGATTTTGGGTAACAATAGGCCATCTAATATTTTATGACCATATAGTCGTTTTATTGTTTATAACGGCCCAGCACCGTATACCTTAACTAAAATTAGTATTTTATCAAAAGTGTCAAGCAGGAACAAATGTCATGGTATCAGCGATACTCCTATGGGTCATAATTGCAACCAGAAGTTTGAAGAAAGTCATTTTGTCAAAATTGCCAACGATTTTGGCCCTACGAATTACCTAGTCTTTACTTTTACAGACGGATATTAGTGCCAAGCCTCCAAGCCAAAGTAAATTCATTCAGTGTATTTACCCTTATTTTGTAGCTTAGAAAATCGTCTTTCACATGTGCGCCAAATGTTTGGATATTATGCACCCATTCAAATGTTGGATCGTCTTTGGAATCAAAGTTCATATGCTATTTCATTTGTTCAGATTATTTATTTATATGTATGGTATGCATCATTCGTACCACGAAAGTTTCAAGTTTCAATTTCAAATATCGGGAAAATTGCACTTTTCCATTGTGATTTTTTTGTCATGTTCAACACCAGTTCGGAGAAATATGCTAATACTAGCATATCCATGATTGTCAGATTCGCTGCTTTCCCTGCTCCGTCCGTCAGTAGTGTTTACGTTATGCGTTCAGACAGCACAGTTTTTCCAAACCTTTACACAACTTACAACGTAAATGCTGAAAACGTTATTTGAAGATTTACTTGAGGTCTCAAAAATCATATACCACGCCATTGTTTTGATATCGTAGCTCAAGTATTAATCGATTGTTTAACGTTTGCCGTGTCTCAGGTAGAGCCTTCTTTGAGACGTGCTTTCACGCCAATTATTTGCAATGTTCATCGCTAGTGTGCTTTAATTCTCAAAGGTGCTTCAGCTTCAAGACCTACGTGAGTTTGTTTGAGCTCCTAATTGGTTTACTTTTCGACAAAATTATTAAATAAACTAAATTATTGATATCAAAGGTTGTAGGAATAATCATCTTGGGCGGTAGTCATCTAGTACCTTCGGCTATTTCATTTAAAAATGTTTTTCCAAAGATGACTAAATATGAGCGTCTTTACAACGTTTACCTGCCATTCGAATTGTAATTGGCTACAAAGGTTGCTTGAGGTGTATTTCTGGTTTATAAATTGTCATGGTAGCTTCCGGTAATCTAATCAGTTTCAATGAAGATTTAATATAAAATTGTTCTACTTCAATTGACTTCCTTACTTTTCCTAATTTTTTCGGGTTAATAACTGCTAAATTGTCACAATGCCCCGTACCAACCGTATGGCTTTATTTGGACCTTGATTCCAAACTTAGTAAGTACATGGGCATCCTTTTATATATTGACCTACTTCCTTTGCAAATGTCAATGAAATTAACATTCGTTCTGAAAATATTGAACAAATTCAGAATACATATACGTGACATGTTTTGCCATCAACAGGTACAAATGTGGCTTGAACTACCTGCTTGCAAACCCTTCTTGTAAATTGAGCATCGGAGGAGTTTCGGAATTTGAATCAAGTAATAATGGACAAAATAAAATATTGTACTTGGCTAATTTACGTATAATAAAACTAGGTACGTGAAATTGAAAAAGAGACCGTTCCCTGGTTTCGTAGATTTTTTGACATTTTTCGTACCTTGGTTGAAATCTAACAATAATATTTAGCACTTAATCTTCAACAAGGTGGATGGTAGTAATTCTTGCGAAGTGAATACTAAAAGTGCAATTAAAAAGATTTTTGCTGATGGACATTAAAAGACATGCCTCATGCAACTTCATTATTTTTGGTTCCTGTGATTCTGTAGGATTACAACATATGCCTAATCCCGTCATACATTAATTCATTTGACGAATACCTTAATGAATTTTAATTACTTATCTCAACCTACAAGAGAATTGAAGGTTGTGTCAAACACATAAACGATTTGCTACGATTAAATTGCACAAATCCTAGCACCACTCACGTACATCCAGCTGCATTGTTAATTTATACGATGTGTAGGTAATTGTTGCAGCGGAGGTTTGATGAGTTTGATCTGCTTGAGAATTTAACGGTCATAATTCCGTTAATACTTTTATTATTTAAAGTTCTGAGAATTCCTACAGCAGTTGAGCAACAGCTCATGTCGTCACCCGAATCAGCTAATAAGCGGAGGAATACAATTCAACTTCCTTCATTTTCAGTTGAGTGCCGTACATTTCTATACGAATGCATTGCTTTCAATCAAATTGAGTTATCTGAATTCCATACCATCGTTCGGATCGCTCTTCATGTTGATGAATGTCTTACTCGATATCACTACATTCGGATATATACAATGTACCATAATTTAAAAAAAAACATAAAGCATGATAGAATTTTACATTTTTAAGCCTCAAGATTCATTATACATTTGCGGGAAATATTTGTTCAAATATTATCATGGGGGAATTTCATGTGCGCAAGTGTTTTCGAGTCTGTCGAACGGCATGGGGCGTATTTACCTCATATATCAAAATATTAAATTTCCCAGATGAACCTGAACCTGAAATAGTAATATATACATGTTATAATTTAGACGCCGAAAAATCTTACGGTAGAATTTGCTGACATTAAGTACACAGGGGTAACTTGAGGCGTAGATTCCGAATCCGCAATAAAAAGTGCGGACCCCCCCTCATCCAGAGGAGTTACGGTCAAAAAACCGGGTCGGGGGTGTAAAAATGTTAAAATTTTTTATTGTGGATTCAGATAGTGAATAAAAAGTTAAGCATATTTTGTAAAAGAGCCACCTGTCAATTCCTCAACTACTGGCTGCCACACCACTTCAAAGATTATAATTTTTAAATGGCCGTGCCGGGGAAAATTGTGAAGATAAATTGATTGGCGCTTTGACTTTATGGAGACTTTTGGATTTATGCATAAAGGACGTCCAGAAAAAACATTTTCTTCGACCCCCCCCCCTCCTCGTACAGGGTTTCTCCATTTGCGCTAACTTGGCGTGTCCGATGACGGCCAGAATCCCCTCCAACCAAACATTCGGATATATCCTTTATGCACGCCGCCTTGCCGTATAAGCTTGGTTGTTGTGTAGTTAGAATTAGGCAGTTAGGGACGTCAACGCTCGCGTAATAGATGCGTATGTGCGCATACTAACTTATACATCCCTTGAAATAGTAGATTTTAATTCTAGTTATATTTATCGTAAATGTTTCCATATGTTTCACATTCAGGTGACTGCTACTTAATTCTAACCTCGCTCCTGACCGTGTAACCGGTGTCGGGAGCCGCGGCCGGCTTTACCGGTTCTAGTTTGATAAATATAAATTGCTAATAAATGTCGACGACGTTGATTAGTTTTTCCAAAAAATATCCTGCAGAATTGTATTCTATCTTCAACCATGAAGTAATTTATATCTATACCGCTATATTGTAACAAATCTCCTTATCCTTGTTACGGAACTGGAACCCTATTTATCTACATTATTGACAAGCTCATCAATATATGTAGTGTACAACAGGTATATTTTTACAATACTTTTGCCTCAGTATGTTAACCGATTTGGTGGATTTTTACGTCAAATTTTTTTAACTACGCATAGTAAGATTTACGCATAGTACGCTAAATGTTGATTGATCAGTTACAAGCTCTAGTGCCCCCGAGAGTTTGAATTAATACGTAGATTTGGAGAATTTTGAGCGCGAATACTTATGTTTTTCTGGAATGCATGTTTTAACTTCTAGCACCAAATAAGATAATCGACTTAACTGTTGATAAAACCTTGTTGCGGTTTCGCGCCAATAGATGAAACAGGCAGCAGTCCAAGTAGCTAGCTATACAAGGCGATTTCCAGTCCTCTGGTGTTGTATTGTGTTGAAGAATAGTATAGATTACACACGTATTACGTAATTAAGAAAAATGACCTTGCACAAGTTGGCTACGCAACAATTATATCATCGCTTTTCTATGTCATCAAATTAATTAAGTTTCTGTAATTTCAAAGCGACTCTTTTCGAATTTCTTTCGACATTACAATTTCAAGCCTAAAAGTAATAGTTTCTTGGAGAATACTAGTTGTTAGAATTATCCAAGATGAATCACTAAAATCCTTCCAATCGCCTTTTACCTGCTAATGAAAATTCATTCTTCTGGTATTGATCAATACATTAAAGCTAGTTTATCCATAGCATTCCCTTAATGGGAGATAAATTAAAAGGCGACAGAGGAAGCGTTTATTACCACAAGGTACACTTGTATTATCTGTAAGAGGAGTAAACTTTTGTTACTCAGATCGGAAATACTTTAACGATTACCCTGTGTTTTCAGTCATAATTTCACATTATGCAGCAAGTAGGTTGATTCCAATTTTATTGTAGTACAATTGTTACAAGTGTTGCTTAAACTATAAGTAATAATGCAGATGGACAAGTGTTTATTTAAAACAGATCGACACCCTTTCCAGACGTAATACCACGGGTTTTGCTCTGTTGACTAGCGTTATAAAGACGATATAAAAAGAATTCCCGCGGCATCTTTCTGCAAATTCAAATCTCAAAATTGTCATATAAAGTCAACTTTTGAATGTACTAGATGACAATGCTAGAGAATATTTTTTTTAATTGTCGTTATATCAGTCGATAATCCACCACACGCTGAAATAAGTTCACAGCCGTTACGGTAACATAATATAACACAACCCAAATGTTGACATAACGGCAGCTATAAATTTATAGTGATTTGACGTTCCATCTCTTTTCAAAACAGTCAAAATTATTAAAAACTACTAAGCACTAACATCAATTAATTAATCACAGAGGCATTAAATATTACACTTTAACACAATCATTGCCATTCTCTTCTCCTGACACCCTCTTTATGCCACATATCAATATTCTCATGTCAGAGGTGCAATATTGGTTAAACCCGCTTTCTTTAGTCACTCGTAACTAAATTTTCTTTTAATAAATTTTAAATACGTATAACAAATACTTCCTATGTGCAAAGGCTAACTAACTGCGAAGTTGTATTCTGTGCTTAAAGCTGTCATGAAACCACTCACAATGCATTCCCTCCCCCACTACAAGGTTTGGCGTTGAAATCATGTAAAGGGCTTAGGTAATATGCACCACTTTTCCTTGCAGGATAACCTAATGGCTTGTAAATATAACTGCTGTTTAAACTACTTTAAATATTCCCATTTATACGCCTTTTGTACTAAACATGCTATCTTCCTTAGCTAGTCGCGGCATTAGACTTATGTATGGACTCCATGCGGCAATGAACTGCACAGGAAGGTAGACATAGCAAATATGTTGTATTATTAGAAGCATGTGACGATGACGCTTGATACACCGGTGATACGAATAAGAGCTAATCGAGTCGAATACGAATTTCCTTCGGTTCCATACTTTCTCATTATTTTTACACCACCGTAAGCCCTTTTTTCTTTGTAGAATAGATAGGCTGAACCATGTTGTCGTCACCACAATGTAGTGCAAATGTATGTACATATTTGAACAAACGTACTGTAATAGCGCGCTAGAATGACGAAAAGATACGACCTCAATGCTTCCAAAAGATGTGAGTTGTCGAATCCCTGCTGACCGGAAGCGAATTCTCTAAAATTTAATCTGGTCCAATTTATTGCCTGTGCACTAACGTTCTCTTGCAAGTAATTCATTTGGCTTCTTTTACTTTGAGTTGAATTTCAGTTTGCGTGGAATAAATTTTTAAATCCAAACTGTTAAACTTTTTTTTATTTAAATAATTATATTTGAATAGTAATGTACATTATTTTGGGACGACATAATAGTTAACACTTACTTCCTGGACATGAATTCTGTTATGCGTGATCCTGGTGACTCTAAACCAATTAATTGACCAATCTGCATGCATCAGTCGAGAGGTAACATTGTTTACCTGTGGGTAATTGGTTCGTACTTACGTAAATGAAAATGGGAATATCTCCTCAATGGACCTTCTTTCAACTGTCATAACGTCAGTGTACTGAAACCAGTTTTTCCATTACAAATCCTTATCATTTGAGGAAGTGATTTAATAATTGAACCACTGAAAGTGTCCACTGCTCAGTGGAAGCGGAGGCACAGGGATTAAAACTTAAAAAACTTAAAATTAAGCCACGTCTACTCACGTTAACAAAAGTCAACGCCTTTAGTTCAGAAAAATAAACTACTTCAAAGACTCTCGACAAACAGACACCTATACCATACCACAATAAAATTCAATAGGCCCAATTAGTTGATTGCGTACGACGAACTACAACATGCATATTATCTTGGTCTTTCTTCTGCTTTGTCGTATTACATATCAAGCTCTCTCGAATATCAGACACCAATATATTTGACGAAAGTGCAAAAGATCATGTACTATTAGTAGCTCAACATGTTCACTTGCATATTATCATTTGTTGGTGAAATGGTGGGAATTAAAGGTCATACTTGTTCAGTTACAAAGGTCGTCGCATTTACAGCTATGGCACAGTTCCACGTTGTTACTTGCTTGATAACAGTGAGTGCAAGCTTTATGTATCGACGTCAACATCACTCTTTCCGGGCATGCCAAATCATCAAACTGTTGCATTGAACTTTTAAATGAATTACACAACAATTAAATGAGGTTACGTATTTACGCTCAGCAAATTTATGGAAGCCAGTGTAGCCAACTAACTAAATATTTAAGTAGCTCCCGAATGGATTCTTTGAATGTAGATAAAGTGCAATATTTGTAGTCATAGAAGCCTTTAACTCTTGGAAACAACGAAAGTAATGTTATTTTCAAGTTATTATGTACCATATTTATAGAACACTGGTTGATTGGACGACAACTCTAAAACGTGTGAACAAGTGTGTATTCAATGTGTTTAAAGTATTCAAACATTGCTCTATCAAATGACAAGATGTGAAAGTGAATTGGAAATCATTTATAAAAGTGTTGGTCAGTTTTATTTGTGGGTTGCATAACTAGTACTTATGAAATCATTAATGGACGTATTTAATAAAAGCGATTTATAATATTCAACTGATTTTAGTTTCACACAAATACCTTCCATCATATTGAACTCAAATTACGCTTTCCACTTCATGCATGAATCCTCCTTAAGGAACATCGTCACTGCAATGGATTAAAGCAACCCGTTGCTCATTAGTTCATAAATGCAAGGCCATTATAAGCAATTGGCGTTCAGAAAGCGAGAACAACTTTAAAACCTAAATATAGAATATGGTCTACTACCCATATGATACTTCATCGACTTCAGTATGCATGAATTATATCGAGTGACTTGTGACACATCGCTTATCAACGTAGACATCGCTCTGTACGTAAATCGTCAAACATCGGACTTTTGTATTGAACTTTCCAAGCACAACAATTAAATGAAGTTGCGTACGTTTAGTCAATTAATTGATCCTAATGAGTGCTCAGACATTTACCAATGAACCTGTGTGTACCTAAAAACTTGAAACTTTCCTCTATCTAATGACATAACCTTTGCCATTTTTGTAAGTGTACCTACCCGTAATATTTTGAAAACCCAACCCGAGACCCGCTCGAAATCCGAGCAAATTTTTTTGCTCGTGACTCGAACCCGACCCGAACCCGTGGTCGCCTTAACCATGCATGAAAAAGTTATTAAGCAATTTATTATTTCTAAATTCACATCTAATTAGCAAAAACGCAGACCTTCAGAGTTTGTGCATGCATTGAAAGGCGTAATTTTATTGGTTTTCAATCAATCCGGCGCCTTCCCGTCAAAGTTCTACCTTTTTTATGCAAGAAACATGGAAAATCACGCTACACTTACTATGCTACATTGCCCATGTCTAGTACACGTAGAGTAGTAAGTGCAGCATGATAATCCATGTTTCATGTATGAGAAATCAAGAAGGTAGAGATTTGACTATAAGGCTTGGATTTTAATGCCAATCAAATAAAATGCAGTATTTCCTTTACACGCTGAAATTCTGACGATCTGTTGTTTGCTAATTCTATGTGAATTTATAAATAATATATTGTTTATATAACGTTTTCATGCATGGTTAATGCGAGCACGGGTTCGGGTCGGGTTCGAGTCACGAGCAAAGATTTTTTCAACGGGGTTCGAGCAGGTCTCGGGTTCGGTTTTTAAAATATTACGGGTAGCGAGCGGGACTCGAGTTTAAAATTATTAAATTAACGAGTTTCGAGCGGTCGAGCTTTGAAAGTTTTCATGAAATGGCCATGTCTACGATGCACGATGACGATGACGTGACAGAAAATTTCGTAACCCCGTTATTAATGATGATGGAATGTTTGTACATTTGTATGCTAATGATTTCTCGGGGTGTACTAGGCGCCCAACAATATTAGTCTCAGCAATATGAAATTTGAGTAAATTAATTAATTATTTACATTGCAACTTAATATGCAGGACGCAAAATTGAACCACTCCAATTCCTTACAAAGTTTTGGCTCCAGAAATTCACAAAATGTCGTTAACAGATGGCTTCTGTTTGGTGCAGTATGAGTTTGTAAAAACCATTAAAATGCTTTCTTTTGTGTATGTATTGATTTTTTTTCTTAATCTTAATTTGACTAATATGTTAAGCTGATTTGGTTGATCTTACTTAATTTAAATATTTTGACAAGTTAGATGTCCGGTTAGTGCGTCATAAAAAATTGACATTTTTGTAACTTCCCTTTAAGTAAAGTCAGTTCAGCCAACTAATAATTTTAAGCTTTTAATGAATGTAAATTACCTAGAGACTTAAGAAAACAGTCTAACTTGTGTGCTATTTTGGGATTTTGGGATGTATCGGTACATTTCCAAATTACTTCGAGCGGTTTATAGTGGTTGAGACTGTAACATGGTTAACTTGAATTGATTTAGTCTCGTGTAGGATAATGCTGGAAGTACGACAGTTTTGGTTTGGTTTTGTAATTTATAACTTCTAGTTAATTTCTTATGCTATCAATGCATTCCTGAAATCACTTTTCCAACCGATCCTCTTCGGAATCCTCATTTAAGTAAGTAGATAAATTAGAGCAATCATAATTGCAGTAGGACCTCGTGTAATGCGTGAGTAAAATGGGTCAGACATTGGGTTACTCAGACTGCAGACACATGGGTTACTTTGCAATTACAAAACTCTGAAAATAAAATAACTAATAAAATATCTTAGTTTCCTCGAAACAACTTGTGAATATCGATTCATAAAAAGGGCGTCCAAGTTCAACGCATAAAGTTCAGTCGCTTCCAATTGATACCAAGTATTTTGTTGGCCACCAATCGTAGATTTCTTTTGGCCAAATATGACGCCACTACGGCACATTTCACAGTGTTTGGCATATATCCAGTAAAGGGCAACATCAAAAGATAACGTGTTGGGTCATGTAATTACAATCCTGTGGAGAAATTATCGGATATAGTTTAGTGAATAAATGACTTTCAAAAAAGTTCTGATAAAGCTTACAACAACAATGATTTACGGCTGTTTTAAAGCTGCGGTAACGGTGTAAGTACCCTGCCGATTGCTTCATTTAACGATTGATGGTATTTCCATTTCTTACTAATTAGTAGAGGCATAATTTCATGTCACTTATGTATTTGTGATCCTTTCTGGCCGACTTAATTTTCGAAAGTGTTTCTTACTATTTTGCGAAAACAAATTTTTAATTCAATTATAAATAATTAAAAAGTTTCACGAATAATAATTGTGGAAGTTAACCAACTAGTTCCTTGGGTTACTTATAGAAATATGTTTGCAATGATGACAATTCCTTAACGTCATTACACCGTATAGCTGCTTTAGGATTGAAATAAGTTTGCAAGGTTTTCCAGTTACATGTTTGTTTTGCTTGATTAATTGACATGTTATTCAATGGTTTAGTTTCGTCGTAATCTAATGACAATGAGTATGAATGTAGATTTAATATTGAAATATTCGATTCCAGTCTCTTTCCTTATATTTTCGTATTTAGGCTGCCGACGCAAACGCCAGAACAATGGATATTCGTTGCAAATAGATTCAAAAACTTGATAGAAATAGAAATGAAAAACACTCAAAGACCTTCAAGAAATTTAACGAATTGATACAAATTTACTAAACTGGTCTTCACAGGAACTAGTTTCAACTCGTGGAAAAAGCAGGAAATTAACAATTATTGCTTTTTGGAAAGCCTGACCATTCAACATAATAATGGATACACGGATGCAATAAAAGCAAACTTTTCCTGGTATACAAATAATATTTTCTAAAATTGAAATGGAAATAATGTAAACTAGGACGGGTGTAAACCCGAATTAAAAAACTACCGGAAGCGCGTTGTATGTGAAATTGAGAAATTGGACATTCAACCCACCTTTCCAAACACTAATCTTCGATCAATTTCCGAAACAATATATTTTGACCCTTTCGTGACCCCGTGACCCGTGAGGGTTACGGAGCACCACTCCGACAGTTGGTCAAATTGACCCATGGTGCGATGACAAAAAATGATCAGCTAAAAATTCTCTATCAGATAAGCGAATAACATTTTTCCCCATAAGGAAGTATTGGGGGCCGTACCCCCATCATTCCCCCGGGGGTGGGGCCTGGAAGCCCAAAATCAATACCGAATTTTCTCATGACCTGGGGTATCTCTATGCCAAGTTTGAACCAAATCGGTATATGTTAACAGAAGTTATAGTGCATACAGACTTACGGACACACTGACACACAGACAGACAAACAGATCAATCGCAATAACTACCTATATAAGCATTTCATGCTTCCGGTAGTTAATAATTCGTGTGTAAATGTATCTTTTCAAAAGCAATGCTTTGTGTTTGTTGTTCTTGTTTCAGAATTAGCATCCTCGAATGCATTCTTCATCTTTACCTCCACATGTAGCTTTCAATTACATTGGCCCTAGAAACTATGATAATTAAGATACATCATAATTCATTCAATTTCCTGCTCACAATGAATTAGGGACATCGAAAACAAACGGAGTCACCTTATAAATTTTACTCATCATGATATTGCTATTTTAATTACGTCGATCACTAAGTTACACCTACTCATTCAAACAAAATTCGACGCATTTCCTTAAAACCGGCCAATACACCACTACAAAGGAGCAGATACCTATACTCTTGTAAAATAACAACGGCCCAATTAATTGTCTCCATACGTCGAGGAACAACATGCACAACATTTTGGTCTTTTTTCCGATTAATTCTAATATATATCAACTATTCTCTGATATCACAAACTACACTGTATTTTATGAAATTACAAAAACTCCATTAATTTCAGCTTCTTCTTTACTGATACTAATTAGACTACAGAAGTAGTCATTTTGGAGCTCAAAATGTTCACTTAGGCATTTAATTTGTTGGTGAAGACGTTGGTATCAAAATTCATGGTAACCCATTCAGTTTTATAGAAATTGTCACATTTAATTTTCAGGCACATATCCATCTTGTTATATGCCGACTAACAGTTAGTGCAAGCTATATTATCGACGTCGACATCACTGTTTCCTTTCATTATCAAAACCAAACTTTGTATTGAACTTTCCATGCACAAAAATTAAATGACTAACAATCTAATCCGCTAGCGTTAGACTTGAAACCGTTAGGGTTCAAAGTCTAAATTGTTACTACGTCCAATTGAATGATTTTTCTATTGCAGGTAAATGGATTACAAATACTGTGGTGATAAGAAATGAAACGCTATTTGGAACATATGACAGACGGCTTCATTAGAATGCTTGAATGTTTAAAATGTATTAAAATCCTTTAGCTTAAAAGCTTTTATATTTCAATAATATTACCTTAACTTCTTTGCTATTTGCTTTCTTTATGCTATTTCTTTATGCTGCACATCCAATATAATTTATATACTTTAAAATGACGTGTTTGGTTATCCAGTACATTTTATCTGCTAAAATTAAAATTAGTATCAACGTATTTAGTAATAATCAGTAGAACAACTAGGATTGCTCAACTCTATAGTTTCCGTTTGTACCCAATTGCAAAATATAATTGTGGTTTTTCGAATTTAACGGTGTAATCCTTCACCGTCTCATTTTATATGTATAAAGATGACCAATCATGACAGTCTGCAATTTGAAAGCCTAATTTTTTTAATGATCCCGACTAATCCTTGTGCTTTCCTTTAATCTAGTCCTCCTTTCAAATATATAGAGTCCGATCGTACGCCGTAGCGTCACCCGAAGCATATGTCGCGCCTTTCCATTTTTCAGAAATACAAAAATAAATAGTTAATTAATACATTGTGTCTCATTTTGACGATGTTTGGTTTGACCAATATATACAGTAACCATTAAATAACTTGAGATTTGATGTTTCCTCGTAGGTTACTTTAGCTGTGTAAACATTAATTTCTCACTTTTCAAACTTGGACCTACCTATGCTTACCTATGTTATGTCTCTACATATTGTTTCAAAATAAAGTCGTGGTTACTGCCCATCCTCTCATATGGACCTCATCCCTCATTTATTTTCATAAATTCCATCAGCCAATGAAACTTCCAGCTGGCGATCGGGCAATCGAACAGATATCACCTGACCGCCAGCCAGCAAGTTTCATTGGCTGCTAGAATTTATGAAAATAAATGAGGGATGAAGTTCATATCAGAGGATAAGCAGTAAAGCATGCAAATACACTGCTAAATATGAACGATTCCTTATATTTCAAAAGCATTCACATCAGGACTTACCGTCCTTGAAATCACATGACCTTCAATTTGGACCATTTATCTAACAGGGAATTTAATTTCAACGTTCATTTGAGTTTCGGCTGGTGTTGAATTGACTGTGGCGACGTCGACATCAACCTTTCAGTGTTTGTATGTGATGAACCCACTGCAGCAAACAAACGGAATATCCACTGACCTAAGTGTATTCAATTGACTTAAAGTGTTTGCAGCGTGCCTAAGGAGTAGCAAAATGCCAGTCGCGGGAATGAAATGTCATGCGCCAGTCAATTCTCACAGCCGTAGTTTAGTGTGTCGTCATTTGCCATATTGGTTTCTAATGATTTATCCGTCCAGTGAAAATTTAATTAAGCACTTATAACACAAATCTTTGAAGCACTTCATTACATATCTCAATGGAGTCATTAAGATGCAAGTTAGTTTCAAACTGGTTATTACTGCCACAATGCACACTTTTTAAACGCAGGCGATAACTTATTTTAAATGTGTTCTGCTAACCGTCGCAACTGTTAGAATACTTGATGGAGATCGTTTTCTTACCTTTTGGGTTACTTCGAATAAATATAATTACAAGATGACAGAAAATAAACGTCATACTTATTTTTATCTTAACAATTTGGGAAACTTCAATTTTGAATTTCAACGTCATAAACACAGTTACTTGCCGCACAAGATTAAAGCGCTACAAAGGTTCCTGCGCGTAATCTGAGGGTTTGATTGTTAAACTGTAATGTTAAATAGTCAATGGTTGCGACGTTGTGAGTTTATTGGTAATCGTTATAAATGGAGATACTATATTGTACACTGCATCTTTCAACACACTCATTAACCCTTTATCTTTATAATTACAAAGTGCACTGTAGTTTGTACTCGACATTCAGTCGACATTCAGTAGTCATTCATTTCCTCCGTATGTAATGTGGTACATATTGTTCAACGTTATGATCTTCACATATAATTTAAAATGACTCTTGTTACTATTCTTCAAGAATTTCACTAACTTCATCATACGATAAGGACAAGGAATGATCTCTTATTTGTTTTGAGAAAATATACGGCCACGTTAGTTATTAGTGGCTCGTAAATGCGTCATAAAAATTATCATTAAATTCTTGTGCTTTCCTCATATCTAGTCTCTCCCTTTAACTATTTTTGTCCGATGGTACGCAGAAGCGTGGCCGTTAGCATATGCCGCCACATTTTACATCATAAAAAAGATGGCAAAGTGACAAGCATTTTGTTACATTTTTACGTTGTTTGGATTTAGCTAGGTATACGCTAAGTATTAAATAATTTAAGATTTGATATTTCCTAGTTGGAAAATATAGAGGGTGAAACGTTATTAACTACTGCAAGCATGAAGTGCTTGAAAAGGTTGGTATTGCGATTGATTTGTGTGTCCATCTGTGTATATGTGTCCATAAAATTGTAAACACATTAAATTTTGTTAACTTTAACAGATTTGATTCCAACTTGGCATAAAGGTATCTCAGGTCATAAGAAAATTCGGTATTGATTTTGGCCTCCGGGTGCCAACCTCACTGGCATGGTGGGGATGAGTTCACAATGACCTACTATTCCTGGAAACGGAAGGCTTTGCAACTTTTTTTCCCACATTTTGCGCATAATTGGTACATGGAAGCAGGTCACTAAATAGTACCCAAATCGCGAAAGAACAGCCCTTAAACATTGATAAATAAAAAAATAAGGGCATTTTTTCAGAAATCGTTTGTGTGCTCTGTAGCCTACAAAACTTGACCTAGAAATCCCAAATTTGGCACAGTGGTGTAAAACACAATTCCCCAGAATGCGATTTTTGGGTTTTTAAGAAAAGCTAAATAAACAAAAAGTTTTGGCGGGAAAACTATTTAATTCAAAAACGGTATATGATTTTGAATATCCGACAACGGGAGCATAATTAGTAGCTAAAACTTCGTTTTGTGTCTTATTTACAATAATACTAAACACAGTAATTTGCCTAGAATTTGAAATTAAATAAAAAAAATTCGGTCACAGAACACAATTTTGACAACAAAGTCCTACAATTTCTTAAAATCCACAGCAGTTATGTTATACTTTGGTATGTGGGAGTACTCTTGTTACGAATTGTGCTTAAATTATACATGATAATGTGCCGTGAGAGAATGAATAGGCTTGTTAATATCTTCCTGATGCTGAATAAATAATGGTTTGTGACTAGCTCTCTAATTCGTCTGTCTTCAATGTTCCAAATTGTAACTACACACACATGATTGATTATTGGGTTGCAGATAATTAGATAACTCCAGCTTGATCATTTAGATAATTCAAATTTTCTGAATTCCCCGTTTACTTTATATGGAATGAAAACACACATAGTTTAAAGTCGTTTTCTAAAACGATTTGAAAATGAAACGGGAAGCTATCAATGACAAAATAATCTCCATTAAATTTGCTATCCTTTCCACCCACGCAAGTTGGGGGTTACCGCACAAAACTTTGAAATATGATAAATAGAAGAGAAAATCCTGATATCGCCAATAAGCTTTACATAACAAAGCATTCTGTGGGATGAGCCGGATGACGTCACAAATAGTAAACGTTTAGTGGGCTAAATGGGGATTGCATGGGGCTGACCAATCACGTGTATTAGACCAATTTTATTTATTCAAATACGCCATTTGGATTGAATCGGTTTAAAGATCCATAATTGATTTTTCGGAATTGATATAAACCTCCGTCCATATACTCATTTCCCTACGGCTTAAACAAAAATTTTCCGTTATTTGCATTCGTAGCATTATATTCGTCATAATTTAACCTGTTGTACAAATAATAAATTAATATTTTTTTCAAGATTTTATACTACATACTATTCTTTACAGCCATTAATCACCACTGCAAATTTTGATTTGTATGGTCATTTTTATTTGTGCTCCTCTGGGATATTTTGAACCTGAATAATGTTAATTTTGAATCCCGTGTACAATTATGTTGAGACTTCAATTTGGTTACGTAGGATGTCAACAGTCCTATTTAATTCCTTTCTAATTACATCACATCGTTTTTGAAATTACTTGTTCTATGGATCGCCTTTGTCATGAATGTTCATAGGGTATTATTAAATGAATTGATATGTGAGACAAATTATAATTGCAGAAGAATTTAGTGTATAACGGAAGAACAAGTAAAACAACTATATTCATTTCTCAACACTTCCGACCACGTTCAACATCTAGTGTATTCCTAACATGCATATAACCACCGATTTCTAAAAACGACGTCTAGGTTTAGCATGGATCTTCCGGAAATGTTTCTCAAGTTTGACATCATTTCGATTAGCATAGTCATTCCTAAATATTCAGTAAAAATACAGATTCCACCAGCTGGATTAATAACTTTGTAGCAACGGACATGTGTTAAAATCTCAAGTTACAGAAATACGTTATATTTTATGTTGTTGGATGCATTGTTCGTACATGGATATAATAATATTTGGGTAACGTCTATAGCACAATTCGCACCTTAAAGCGGGCGAAACAATTCGCCTACTTGAGAGGATCATCCACAGAGGCGGCCATACATAGATTGGTTTCAATAGCTGAAAGCTCGTTGAGTTATGGCGAACACTTCCTTGTTGCCTTTGCGGACCTAGAGGGTGGATTCAACAAAGCTCGCTTTAAAGACATACTCTTGGCACTTGATCGAGTCAATGTGCCTCAAATATATATTCGATGGATAGACTCAATGTTACGCGACAGAACAGTCTACACCGAGTATGGCATACTCAGCCGGGAGAGAGGGGTACAGGCTGGTTGCCCTCAAGGAGGAGTCCTTTCTCCCTTTCTGTGGAACTGTCTCGTACATGGCCTACTTGTCCGTCTACAAGGACGGATACCCCAGGCGATGACTCAGGCCTTTGCAGACGATGTCGCAATTGGACAAAGAGGCAAGGACGTTTCAACGATCCGTGCCATAGTTCAAAGAGGCTTGGTCATTTTAGATAACTGGTGCACGGAACATGGGCTATCAATTAACCCAGAAAAAATTGAAGCTATGCTATTTACAAGGAGTACAAAGGTAAACAAATCCACCAACCTTCAATTACGAGGGAAGCCCATTGTTTACAGTAATTCTGCAAGATATCTTGGGGTACACCTTGATAGCAAGCTAAATTGGACGACGCATTGCACCATCAAACGTGAAAAATGTCGAATGGCCTTAATGCAGTGCAAGCGCGCAGAGGCAAAAAATTGGGGACTGGGACCTAATATTATAAAATGGATCTATACGGCAATTGTCAGACCTTCACTTTTCTATGGAGTGTTCTGCTGGTTGCCTAGTCTAGAGAAGCTGAATTGCACGAAGAAAATCGACAGTGTTCAGCATATGGCATTGATGATGATCTCTTCCGCAATTCGGTCAACTCAATCGGCCGCTCTGGAGTGTCTGCTCGGAATTCCGCCAGTCAAAGCGCACGCAGAAAGGATATCCTTGAACACGCTGCACAGGCTGAGACAAAACAACTGTTTGATACGCCTTAACCGGGGTGACAGGATCAAGCAGGCACCACATGCCGGCCATATCGAAGGGCTCGCGACTTCTGTGCCACTATTCTCACACCCCTGCGATTATCCACAAAACCGAGAACTGAGCCCCTCAATTTTGAAATTGAGGTTCTCTCAAGAGGTGAATGGGAAGCCATTGGAGAGCCAGTCCACAGCATATCAGACGTAGTATGCTATACGGACGGCTCGCGACATGGCAATCTAACTGGTGCTGCATACGTCATGCAGCACCATGGCGAAATGTGGCATGAAGAGGTTGCACTTGGCGCAAACGCCACTGTCTTCCAGGCAGAGGTAATCGCCTTGAGCCATGCGGCCAATTCAATAATGACATGTTTAGAGCCTGGAAAAAGTATATTTATATACACGGACAACCTGTCGGCGATCGGAGCAATTCGTAGCCTATGGAAAATGACGAGTTTAGTGCATGAGTGCCTCTCTAATTTGTTGAAGTTAGGCAACACGCACAAATTGAAATTATCCTGGATCCCAGGACATTCTGGGCTCCATGGTAATGAACTGGCTGATTTAATGGCGAAGGAAGCCGCTACACAATTACCATGGGGTCCAGAGCTAGTGCTTCCAATTTCTCTACAGGTGATCAGAAGCGCCGTCCAAAGGCGAGCTGAACATCAACATACGAAAGCATGAGAGAGAAATGTGGGATGCAGAACTACGAAGAGTATTCTAGCACTGCCGAACATCACAATTCAGCGCTACATTGCCACTTTAAATAGGCAATCGCTGAGAATATTCACACAAATCGGTACTGGACATTCCGCATTAAAGGCACACCTTTTCAAGATTGGTGCCGCAGAGTCTCCACTCTGTGCTTGCGGTGAGACCGAAGAGAGCAGCGTGCATTTCTTATGTGAATGTGTGCGATATGCTCCATTACGTAATAGAATATTCGGAGCTCCAAGACTGAGCTCTGTCGAACTTGGTAGTACCACCCCAGCCAACCTTCTACACTTCATTAGAAGGTCTGGTAGACTTGAGTGCCTGGGTCTTATGGGGGGTCAACAGGCACTACAGGAATCCCAGTAAGGGAATGTAGGAAGGGGAAAGACTGCAATAATCCTAACTGAAATGGATTCCGCAGCAGAATAATAATTCTTGCATTATTCTACCCCAAAATACATACATACAACGTCTATAGCACTAATATTTAATGTGGTTAAATGATTCTCCTTACGCGTTTACTGTGGAGCTTTTCTTACAGCGTATTTATTTGAATCCAATTACTTATAACTCTTTGCTATCCAACATTCACCTAACTGAATTTTAATTTATAACAACAGAAGATTTTCACTACATAGATTGACTTATTATTATTTAAATCCTTCAGACTAAGTCATTCGTACATAATGTAATTAAAAGTTGTCGTTTAACCATTTGGAGGCAAAGATGAAGAATGCATTCAACTTTCAAGGATGATAATTCCGTAACAATAAATACATATCGTCGTCTCATGAAAACATACATATTTCTCTTACTAACTATTTAAAATATTTTGATGGACGTTTTATACAATATTATTTGTAAATAAGCAGATTTTCCTTTATTGATGATTGTCTGTATCGCTTAATTGTGTTTTGAAACTTGCTCAAAAGATAAATATGTGGAATGTTATGCCAGAAATATGATCAATTGTGGATTTATCAATTGCGGAACCTGCCAGCAAACTTTACTTGTAAATTGAAGAACAGTAGTTTAGCACTTTCAGTCAACGAGCGAGTGACTGAATAAAATTTTCAGTTTTGCAACAATTAAAAAGGAAGTCGAAATCCAAAGGGAGACCCTTTTCTAGTTTCATCGATTTATTTATCGTTTTTCGTACCGTGATTGTAATCTTACGTTAAAATTTAATATTTCAGCACGCGCTTGGAAATATGTCCGCGGGTACTTAAAGTGCAATTGTAAAATGTTTGTGGACAGAAATGGGAAACCATTAGTTGTGTTTGTGTCCCCTCGTTAAAGAATTCAATTCTGGTAATTCTGTAGGATTAGAACATGCTTCATTCTACTACAGATGTTTTGAATTTGCCAATGAATTAAATCGAGTATCAAGCATAAATTATTTCCAAAATTTTAAATAGACAAAATCTCACGCCACTCAGTATTCCCGGAGCCTTGATAAATTATGCAGTGCTCAGGTCACATGTGCAGTGTACTGCGGGTGAGTTTGATTTGTGGAGAATATGACGTTCATAATTCTCTTGATTATGTTAAAACATCAAAAAATAAATATTTTCTTAAGTTCTAGAAATTCCTATAGCTGTTCCGTTACAACTCTAACAGTGGACATCCAAATCACTGTATTAGTATGGGAATGCAATTCAAGTTGCTTCGTTTTTATTTGAATGTCGTACATTGCTTTGCGAATGTATTAATAAATTATTGCGCTTTCAAATTGCATTATTTAAATTCCATCACATTATTTACTTATCACATTTCTAGTAATATTATGGTTTTTATAATAATCTTGAGACAAATCAGAGCATGCAATTATAACGCTTTCAAAGATTTGTATTGTGTCATATATATGGAGATTTTTTATTCAGTTTATGATGATGAATTTGATCATCAGGAGTGTCAAATTGTCCAAATATTGGAATATGAGGTAATCAGGTCGCTTTGTTCCATTCTTCATTCTAATAAATAACTTCCTCGATATCACCATTACATATGGACGTAATCACTGTACCATAATTTAAAACAAGATAACATAATCGAATTTTGCACTTTTTAACTCTGAATGCTTAAATATTCATTATGCTTCAATTCAACGTTGATTATGTTTAAATATTGCATGAAAAAATTTGTTTGAATAAACCTAACGTGAATTTTGTATCTGCAAGTGTTGTCGAGTCTGTCCAACGACATGCGGTGTATTTACCATTACCTCATACTTCAAAATATTAAGTTTCACAAAATAAAGGTTTCGTATGTAAGGAAACAATTTCCAGTTCTAGAATTACAATATCGTGGTCCCTAATTTTAACAAATCTTCAGAAATCAAAGTAAATTAAGTATTTATAACTGAAAAATGATAAAGGCCCAATTATCTCGCTGGCAGCATTTTGGCACTTTCAAACTGCATATTGATTCCACAATATTTTGTTAATGAAGGATAATTATATCAGATTGCGAACGCAATCATCAAAAGATGTTGACGGAAACTTTTTTAATGCCTTTGGTTACTTCGTATACAAATATAAGTACAAGATCACTGAAAATGCAAGTATTGCCCATTTGGATTTTTTTTAAATTGCAACGTCATCGCCGAGCATACCTGCCGAGCATAGACGATGTAGCTGCGTCTCCTAACGATGACCTGAAATGTCATGCCGTTTAATAAGTGAGTTCTTCTTGCTGTAGTGAGAAGAAAGGAAAGTAATTTTTTACAGTATTGTAAATATCAATGCGCTCATAAAAACCATTTTCTTTCTTACAAGGAACACTTGTGCGCCCATGGTCCAGTTGGATGCTGAAACTATGACCCCTATACAATGATAACCCCTATACAATGATAACCCCTATACAATGATAACCCCTATACAATGATAACCCCTATACAATGATAACCCCTATACAATGATAACCCCTATACAATGATAACCCCAATACAATGATAACCCCAATACAATGATGACCCCTATACAATGATGACCCCTATACAATGATAACCCCTATACAATGATAACCCCTATACAATGATAACCCCTATACAATGATAACCCCTATACAATGATAACCCCTATACAATGATAACCCCTATACAATGATGACCCCTATACAATGATGACCCCTATACAATGATGACCCCTATACAATGATGACCCCTATACAATGATGACCCCTATACAATGATGACCCCTATACAATGATGACCCCTATACAATGATGACCCCTATACAATGATGACCCCTATACAATGATGACCCCTATACAATGATGACCCCTATACAATGATGACCCCTATACAATGATGACCCCTATACAATGATGACCCCTATACAATGATGACCCCTATACAATGATGACCCCTATACAATGATGACCCCTATACAATGATGACCCCTATACAATGATGACCCCTATACAATGATGACCCCTATACAATGATGACCCCTATACAATGATGACCCCTATACAATGATGACCCCTATACAATGATGACCCCTATACAATGATGACCCCTATACAATGATGACCCCTATACAATGATGACCCCTATACAATGATGACTCCTTGTATCAATCATTGTATAGGGGTCATCTTGTATATGACACTGTAAACTAACTACTGATTGTCAATTAAATTATTTATACAGCTATGTTGTTACATATGTAGAATTGGCGCTTCAGTGTTTGCTGCATTCTTTACAAAATCATAAAGATGGACAGGAGTATAGTTTTTCCAATTTCCAAAAATGTATTTATATAACAATTGTAAGCGTTACAAGATACAATTGACTGATTTGCTTTAAAACAAATTTACGCGATAACACAACCAATGGTGACCATTATTACTGCACATCAAGTTTATCAACAATCAATTAATAATTGCAATGATAAACAAGATAGATTTCTGTGAGAACCACTTGTTGGTAAATGTTATCGTGTCTCTTCAGAATTCAGAATGTATCCGAAATCGTAGCACAACCGTTAACCGTAACCGTATTTCCAAAAATAATGTACCAGAAACGTCCTTAAATATAGAGTATATATTTTTGCTGCCACGATGATATATAATTCTTTGCTGTTTGGTACAAATGAACGAAAGTGTGTGAAATATTATTTGCAAATTTCGCAAGGCAATTATTGGCTGATACTTGGTATTACCTTTGACAATATGAGTAATAGTGCCTCTTAATACATGTGTTTACCTTTTAGGATTGGTGGGCCTAGCTACATTTAATTAGTAGGAACATTAAGTATGCTTTATCTTATCTCTAAAGCCATCCGCTTTTTAACTGTTTATATTCCGTACAATGCATCTATATTGTAGTTTTTCATCATCTAGCTAAGTAATTTTCAAATCTGCAAACTTGTTACAAGGGGATTTTGCTTCAATCTGTACAGCTTTATTCAAGCAGAATGCGTAGTTCAAACGCAAATGCGGGTATTTAGCTGACGAAAATTATCAATTAAAATGGTAAGTTGAGTGATGAGGTTCGTCTGCAAACGATGTTTTAAATGGTGAGAGTAAGTAAATTGAAATGCTGATGGAAGATCATTCGAAGTCAAATGTGCACTTTTTCTTAAATCGCTCATTTTCATTTGCCTTTTCGATTTAAAGAGAGCGTCATCTTGGGGAGAGCTTGAAGAAGAGAGGAATTAGCCATGTAAAAGCGAAAAACGTAGATTCAACGTCCCATATTTTTTTCGCATATAAAATCAAATTTTGTATGCAATACAGATCAAGATTGCGTTTAGTGGTCTCTAAGTTGCGAATTTAGTATTTGAGGACAGTTTATTTACAAGCCCGCACGAATATCCCACATATACCATTTGTTGCTCCATAAATATTGACAATATCATATTGTAAAATATAGTTAATATCATGAATATCAAACACGATGACTGGCTACCTATGTAAGTATTCTTTCATATAAAATCAAATCAAATACCATGCTTTATAAAAACCATCCTGATTTTTTAAGTCACAAATGAAAATAAAATTTTGTACCCAAGTTATTGACTACAACATATTTGCAGCAAGTTGGACGCCATTAACTGAAATTTGCTTTCTTTCAAATGCTAATATCCGTCAGATCTCGATCTCAATTCCGTTTACGACGTGTGTGGTTGGTTATTAAGTAAAATAAAAGTATTTGTACTGGATGCCAGACTTTTTCTATAAATATAAATCCTAAAAATGAATTCCAAATCCACACTGTTCATGATAAACAGAAGACGAATTTTCATTTCATAGATGGGGTATACAAAGCAAATAAAAAATTGACTCGATGATCAATAAATGTAAAGTATTACACAAATGTGTCATGGGGTACTTGTGTGATCAACTGCTTATATAAACGATTAAACCATTATTTCTGTTTAAACATACTATTGTAACAATTATTATTATTATTATTAAAAGAAACTTGCTTTTAAAAGGCTTCGCTCATAGAGCTAAAATGCAAAATTACAAGGTCATCAGAGTTCTTAGATTTAACTAAATCATAATAATCACATAGCAATACATTCAGTGAGTTCCGTCTATATTAAATTAGTAATTACAATTTTTCCAGGTACTGGAATTAGTTACTGGAATTATTGACGTTATTAACTGATTTTTGTTACATACATCTTCATCTTTAAACAAAATGACGTTGCTGACGAATTTATTATTACATAAATCGACATTTTGCATTCATTTACACTATTTGTTGACATTTATAGATTATTGAAATTTATAAATTATTATAAATCGTGGCAAATGATAACAATGACAATTTTTTAACTCTATTGAATGATTTGCTAATCACAATCTTTTGACAGCTTATGATGGTAGCTAATGACTTATATAATAACGTAAACTTCTACATCAATGAAATGCATAATATATTTTGTTACGTAGGTATATAAACCATCGTTGTGAATGCTCATTAACACTTTTGACATTATTATACACTGACAGCACATTCTGTGACTACATTACAAGTTGCTACTTGATTTTATTTTGCACAGTCAGCAAATTTATAAAGTAGCAGAAGCTTTAATTCATTATATATTACGATTCAACGTTCACTTTTAATTTGATGCATGTTATACTTAAGTAAGCTTAATATTATAAAGCATTCCAAGTTGTGCGTAATTAAAAATTAGAAATGAAATGACTTTGCTTTTATGTTGAATTTAGAGATAGAATTTGCTTACAGTAATACATTTCATTCATATCCCGACTCTCATTCCAAGATTTGATTACATCCTTCATCGTTGCTTTCAACTTCTTCACGAATTTATTAGGTAGTTTTTGGCCGAATTTTTCAGGGAGGCGTTTCCAGTCCAGCAGCATATATTCCCCGCAAGTACATGAATGCGTCTTAGGTTTTCTCCATTTTCCCGTAAAATTAGGTCCATCAGTAGGTCCATTTTTTTCCTCTCCGAAACCGTACGTGTTCCCAATTTGCCGGATATTATCAATTTTATCTTCAGTTTCTCGAAATCGAATGTCATTCACAGGTTCCACCATTTCCGTAACCGCTTTGGCTTGCGTTTTTCCTGTCCCAGCAGGTTGTGCTTCATCCGGTTCTATACATGGTTGATTGACATGGCCTGGTGACCCATCAAGACTTGAACCAACGTCGGTACTATTTTTGCTATTCTCAGTTCTCATATCATCAGTGATTGAAACTTTTAGCCAAACGCTTTTAGCTTGTGACAGTTTCTAAAAATTGTGCGTCTTTCACGCCAGTTAGATAACGTCACTATAGCGACTGAATGCGCCGGCCTTTTTAACACGTGCACTTTTTGCATGTACACTGGCTCCTAAAGCCGTTTCAAAGAAACTATTAACAATTTTAAGGGCTTGGTAACTTGCCACGCCCTTCAACTGCCTTAAACCATGAATAACAATGTTATTTTCGCTGTTTGACTTATACCCGGTTAGTTTTTCGTTACAAGTGCCGCTTTTGTTTTCACGCCGTCCCCCATTTGAGTTTTTAACTGCGCTTCACGGGCAACTAATTTATTTAAACACGTATCCACTTCAACTTTAATGGCAAGTAGATTGTTTTTAAAGAGTTTCAAAATTTCAAAGTGATTTATTGAAATTGTGTCACAAGTATTTTGTATGCATGATAGCAATTCTGCTACTTGTACATTGCCCCAAAAGTGAGAAACTTTTATGCACTGTATCGTAAAGCTGATGCGATTCTTGCAAAAATGACGTCATTTTGTCTCAATACACTAGGTACAGAAATATGACTCTGTGTGACAGCAAAACAAACTTAATTGCTTTTGCGTTGACTGACGAGAGCAAATCTCGAGTTGTTTTACTCTTCACGGCTCAGACGGAACTTCCTACTATTGTAACAAAGCAGAGCTGTTTGCTACTAAAACTGTTTCCGAATATTCATTCGTCTATCCATGTCGTCACGTTGCAACGAAGCACAGTCTCATGTTTTCAACGAAAGTACGTGCCCTTGAACATTTGCAACTTTTTCATCGTTATTAATTAAAGTTCCTGCCACGGCTTGCAAAAAACTATTTTGAGGTAAATACATTACGGTTCTATTTTTAGTAATTTATTTCCCACATACACCAGCTTTCTTCAGTAATATAATACGCGTTTTTTGGATTTATATGAACAAAGTTGCTACTTATATATCAATTGGGTTCATATTATTAATACTATAGCATTTACTAACTATTATAACTCAAAGCCACAAAGCTTCACAACCTAGGTGCTCGTTTTTTTTCTAGGGTCATAAAATACGGATTCGACGTGGAGTCGAGCAATATGGATGTGCGTAATTTTTGTGAATAATAATGTCACTGAAAATAGCAACGTGGCTGTAGGTTGTATATTGTAGGAATTAAACAGTTTAACAAATCCCGTTTAAAATCGTAGGTGGATACGATTGCAAATTTTAAACTACAAATGATTTACGGTAAATTTCATAAAGGCAGCCTTGTCAAATCGATTGGCGAAGCAACAATTTAAAGAAACAAATTCCTATATCTATATATTGATTTATAAAAATATACGCGCAGTACATGTTCCAAAATCATGACTCACCGTGCATGTTTTATTAAATGGAACGAAGAGGTAGGCACCTCTTAAGGATAAGTACTTTATTTGATCCATATTGAAATAAAATGGCGTCCAATTTGCTTCAGATACCGGCATAATTAAAATTGTCCAACGTAAATTGGAGATAAAAATTATTCTGTTTGAGTACCGCTACCACATATTTGTTCGAACATCCATATATAACCATTCAAAAATTAGGGCTGCGGACTAAGAGATCAGCTGTTCAATATTTTTATCGCAAATTAAAGTTATTTCGGATTAGATTTTTTAAATCTGACTACGGCGAACCACTTAGCAGTGTGCTTCCTTTATATTATTCCAGTTTCGTGATTTTTGTTGGCGAAGTTCTAGACATTTTAAACCGTTTCGAAACAACAATTAAACAGTTAAAATGTCTAGAACTTCGCCAACAAAAATCACGAAACTGGAATAATATAAAGGAAACACACTGCTAAGTGGTGCGCCTTAGTCAGATTCTTAAACATCTAATCCGAAATAATTTTAATTTGCGATAAAAACATTGAACAGCTGATCCCTTAGTCCGCAGCCTTTATGAACATTGATTAGTTGTCAATAAGTGGTCATGTTCGAACATACTATATCGGCTATAGTGCTTTTATGCAATTAGACGAACCATTTTTGAGATGAGAAAATGTATGTTATACAATTATCGAGAATAGCGGAATTTATTTAGCCAATCGTCAACGCTTACACACTTTTCTTCAGTCATTCCATTTGGACGTTGGTATAATCTTCTGATTTTCATTAACTCAGAATTTGTAGACTAAATGTGTAGAATATATAGGCGACCAATCTGCATAACAATTTAAACCTATACATTACATATGTACACCGCTAAATGCAATTATCCAGAAATTATAGAAATAATAGTTTGCCTACAACGGCTACATTCTCTTCAGTTCTTTCGCAGGTTAGCAGTTACGCAGTGTCGCAGTTACGCAGTCCTACCAAAATACTAATAATTTCGGGGTTACTAGAGGAATTTGACATCACATTTGCTCAACTGGAAAAGTTGACAATGTATCCATTCATGTGTCCCACCCAATTACTGTACTTGTCCGAAAAGCGAAAAAAGTTGTCTACATTAACAGTTTGGAAAGCAATATCCCAGTGTTTCAGGTTGGCTGGCTCTACGTCCAGCGGGACTGGAAATACGTATTATTCAGTCAAGCTGTGGTTGTATTATTTGCGCTGTTTAAATTAATGTACGAGGACGACACATTTCTTGCAACCACGATCGATCTTTGGAAATGCTGGATATTTGCATATTTTGTATTGTTTTCGTATATTCACAAGAGTAAAGCGCAGGATGTCGTCACCTTTTTGAACAAACTCGTACGGTTGGAGTCAGGGCGTCCAAAATGACACAGGTAATACTATATTGTTTTGCAAACACTACTACATGCTTTGAGTGAAATTAGCAATAACATATTTAATTATTATAGATCGTGAATACTATAGGGTCTGTCTATCAAAGGAGAATGGACTCCACAAAATGTTGCTGGTGTTTCGGAAGGGAGTATTTTGCAACGCATCGCAAAATTTTGCATGTTGAACGCCGGTCCGAATGTTCTGATTCCGACGTTGTCTTCATTTCATTACCTACCTAATAAAAAGGTATGAATTGTATGTTCTCCTTTATAGCCAAATATCAGGAAACATATTGTGTTCACGTCAATGCAACAGAAAAATAGAGTCCACTTTTGTAGACAAAACAGTGGGAGTGGCTACTAGAGTGTAGAGAGAGACTCAATTGGTGTGCTGCATTTACAACCACATCCATAAGTCAACGTTTGTCCTTGGTTGGATGATGCTGGTTCCAGTTGCCTTTTCGTGCACGTCCCACGTTCTCATCTCCCGAATGAATCAAATGGATCTGCCGACATTATTATTTTTTGCTAAGTACAATGCATGCGCTGTTTGATGATGCTATTTTTGTTCAAGGCTACAGCCAAGGTGCACAATAACAGCAAAACGTAGTTGCATGGTCGGTACGTTCTATCAGACTTCAATATCCCACTCAGAGATTTTTCGCACAAACAATCAGGCTGATTGAATCAGCCAAGCGCACTTGCCCATTATGCATCTGTATTGTAATGCAACGGATTTTGGTCAGTTAACCATTAGTCGACGTTGAGTCATACATAAATGTTTCCTATTTTTGTTTGATCAATTCACAAAAAGGTATATTAAATAAAATTCGAAAGCTACAGTCCTTTACTATGTGTTACTTCAATTTTCAGAATTATGGTAAAACAACTATATCCATGTCCAAACTATAAACTCTGAAAACAGCAATGCATTTTGTCCATTTCCGTCAATGACTTGATCGATGTTGATTGATCCATAATTGTTGGTGGCTGCAATTCGTCAAATTTTCAACATATTTTTGACATATTCAGCTTCGAAAGACTATAGTCATACGAGTCAACTTATGTATGTTAGAAAAACGTGAGTAATTTAATTACGACTAGCATTTTCTTCAAATTTTTCCACGTTAATAAAAGATGCATTTAATATTAATGGCTGTGTACACGTCAGCGAAACTTTGTTAAGTGATCTGATAATTTTGGTAAATTTCGGTATTACAGGTATTACGTTCTGTCAGGTTTAAAAAACGTATTAGACAGGAATGTGAAGGTGTCCAAAGTCAATTTGGATAATAACGGGATATACTGGGGGAAAACGGTATATACCAATTGGAGGTAGTTGGGACAAAGTCAAAATCATTGATATTGGGGCAGTGTGATTCAAATGTGCCCCATGTTAATTAATTTTTCCAATTTGGAAATTTTCCCACTAGCCGGTATTTACCACTAAAAATAGTAAATCCCGGAATTTTCTGATCCCTGGAGTCAATACGCCTCCTACAAACACCATCAGCAAGACGGATGTCCCTTTAATATATCTGCTCTTTCAAGGAAACGTAATGTGGGTCAGAAACCGAAGAGGCGACGTTGAATCATGCATACATTTTTCGTATTTTGCCGGCATATATTTTCAATGACGAATCATTATATACCTTGGAAAATGTAAAAAACATTTTTTCAAACTATAAACATAAACACTTTTCACAATCACAGAGGGAATCCTTAGGCTTTACTACTGACATGTGTTGATTTTTATAAACAGCTATTGCATTCAGCATTCAAGATACAATAAATAATGCCAATTTTCCATTGTTAATGTTATTTCTTTGAAATTTTGCTGTTTATATATTCAGCAGTTTACAATCACAATCCGCATATTAACGTAAGAGATTACAGTTATCCAGTTTTATATTACAAAGTGATGGAAGCAAAAAGCCTGAATCCATATTTTTGAAACGAACATATGTTTTTCAAGACTCATGTACATGCAGTGCATTCAAGATTATGTGAATACTTTAGTAAATTAAGATATCACGATATGCCATGTTTCAACGTCGTCTTGAAAACCCAACGGTATTTATCTATCTGCATAGCGCTGTAGCTTGAGCTACTGCGGTTGAGAAGAATGTATATTTTTGAGGAGGACGACGCTTGAGTACATATATTTTTATTCGATTGATGAGAACCAATATAGGACAATAAGGCTGATTAGTTTTGCCCTAATGCACATATGTACTTTGCACAAATAAGTTAAATTAAATAAATGCACAAACGCTACCGTTGAATGTTTTGAAAACCGT
Organism: Sinella curviseta; assembly: GCA_004115045.4. Taxonomy (NCBI): domain Eukaryota; kingdom Metazoa; phylum Arthropoda; class Collembola; order Entomobryomorpha; family Entomobryidae; genus Sinella; species Sinella curviseta. The sequence continues at coordinate 21,025,155 of CM023199.3, read as the reverse complement.
TTTATTGATGAAATTATTTCATCCGAATAAGAGGACGTTCAATCCAACTATAAAAATCTCTCTGGATACACCATCGAAAAGAACAGAATATGTCAGAAGAGTTTTGGAAATTGATGATAATAACGCCATCATTAAGTGCAAAACTAGATAGTTTGAAGATATATTGTTCTGAATAATATCTGGTTACAAACTATTAATACGACGTTGAACCGATTTCAGAAACCATTTGCCACGTTTCCCTTTTATTAAAATAGTTTTAGTACAAACATTATATGGAACGCATGTATTTTATACTCTCATTCTGAAAAGTCACGGTGTAGGAGGTTTAAAGGAGTACATCACCTCAGTTGAATTGTTCCCAAAATGTAAAGCCTGTTCATGATGGTGAAACCGGATCCGGAAATGAAGAAGAATGAATGGCACCGAAAGCCGCTGAATAGTCATGTTAAACTGTGGCCGTTTGATGATGGCTCACCGATTTGGTAGACATATGATAAGGTGTTAAGAAGTAAATCTAAATTTGTGTTACGGAGGTTGATATATTTGAAATGAAAACGGTACAAGTTTAATGTCTTTTCATTTTGTTGCTGACAGTGTGATCTTAATAAATCACATCATTGTGTTTCTTTTGTGTCGTATAACTTTTTAATCGATTTGAATATTTTTTGGTTGATGATTTCCGTGATTAGTTTAGAATTAAAGATATAGATTGTGGCGATTTGGACTTATGGTTTTTTGATACTCTTCATTTGTTTCATCTCAACATTATCGTGCGATGAATGACCATTACTCCATCCGTAATTGGTTACATGTGTTTACAGCATGCCTAACGATTAACAAAATTCCGGTTTCAAGAATGAAGTATTATGTTGCTAATCACCACCAAATTCGTAGATTAATGCAGTTGAAATACTTTAAAATGAAGTTTTTGCTTCAAATTTAAATATTTTACCATCGATATGCTAATAGTTTGGACATCAACGTGGTTTGTACTAGAATATAAATATAATATGAATATAACTACCGGAAAAGTGAAACATTCCAAACTCAAAAATAAGGTATGTATTTTACCGTTATACTATGTTAGCGAACCCCGAATTGAACATCCTCACCGATTTCTGGAATAAAAATTTTTGCCACCTGGTGACTCCTCTACTTCGACCCCCTACACACCTGCCACTTTGTAACGTTTCAACGTCGTCTTGACAAACCAAGTGGATTAATCCGTCAACACGGCGGAGAAGATTGAAACGTTGCGGTCGAGCGAGATTTAAATTTTTGATAGAGATTACAACTGAGTACAGACATTTTCTATTCAATTGATCTGAACCGTTAAAGGACAACGATGTTAGATTAGATTTACGCTATGTATATGCATCTCAAAGGATGTAATTTGAATAACTTAAATACACAAACGCTCCTGTTTATATGTTACCTGAACCCGTTTAATAAATGAAATTATTTCACCCGAATAGGAAGACATTCAACCCAACGATTAATCTCTCCTCATGCACAGGACTAAAGAAATGAATATTGCAGAAGAGTGCTGATAATTGATCATAATATAGGGCATGATTATGGGTAAAAATAGATTTTTTGAATACATATTTTAGTCAGAAGGTAGGCCATTCACAAGTTATTAATAAAACGGATTATTAATAATTACAAAACCTTCTCATGATGATGACATCTGACCGGAAATAATGCAGAATGATTGCACTACATAGAAAAGAACTGGGTAGTCATGTGTAACTCCAGCAAAATGACTACTTAGAATGCATAATGATATGAGCAAAAGAACCAACTTGAAATCAAAACCTATTCATCAAGGGGACCCTGGAACAGTAAATTTATCACTTAATTTAGAGTATTTATTGACTACTCTGACGAAGTGTAAAGCATAATTCCCAATTGGGAACGAAGCAGACATTTTATTATTACATTACTTTTGAATTGTCTAAAATTATACGAATCGTCAAGACCTTTATACATAATTATTCGATGATTCATTTGCTACTTTAAAACAAGTGCTTAGTGTGAATTTGTTTTTACTTCCGATTTATGTTTAAAAAATTTATCAGATGCACGGGAAATATGACAAATGAAGGTAATAAACCGATTATGTCCTTCTACAATCAAATGGGGAAATTAGTAACGAAATTGCAAATTAAACTAGTTATCGTATCACAATACATGCATTTGTGTTGTGATGCAAACATAAATTAAACTGATGCTTTATGTCTGATATCCACTCCAAGTCTAGAGTATTGTGTAAGGACCTGGTGCAACAAGAGACGAAATTAAAACTTTAAATTGAAAGAGTTGCTACATTTATTTTGTAGCAAGGCTTAAAATCTTCTCATAATTGCACGTGCACCACAAGAAAATGCATGATACCTGTGGCACATGAGCGGTCGGACTTCAGGCCAGTTTATCAACATACGACGTTGAATCGTTCAAGCATTTCGAATTGCATCATTTATTAAAAATTAGAGATATGATAAAACTGCGTTTAGAAATTACTGTGATTTGATATGTGCTACTATTTGCCAATTCGACACGCTTCGTCAGAATTTTCTGGAAACTGAACAATTTACGCATCAGGGCATATCAAACGTCACTTTAAATTGATTGAAAAGCACTTTTGGCTAGCAATTCCAATTAATTTTGATTTTTTGCAAAAATTTGTGTGCAAAACACCGTCCGCGTATACGCTCTCCTGCAAAAACTACTGAAGATAGGAACGTAACCCTTTCAGCATTAGAACCAGCAATGATATATCTACGGAGGTTTTTCTCACTTTTTCAAAGTTCTCAACCATTTATCTAAAAATTCATCTTACAATTTGCCAAAAATTCACATCCTGAATTGAATTTTCGTCATTGAAAATAATATTTCCAAGGGCGATAATTTGCAATTTGGCGTTAGTATTCACGAAATATGCAGTCGACAACAATAAACAACAACAACAACAAAATAGCAAAACAAATTTATTTGAGCTTCGATAGCTGATAAGTTTTAATTAAGCTGTCCTAAATGAAAAGAAAACTGCATGAACAATATGGTGACGTTCAAACGTTAATCTATACAAAATCAAAGGAAACGTTTTAATTAGTTTTATTTGATTTTTTCATTGGAAAGACATTTGTCAGTCATTATAAGTAGATTATAAAGTTTTCTATAAGTGAATTTTGAAAACTGATTTGTGGAATCGAAAATAATTGAATAAACGAAAGATTTTCCGTGGTGTAATGGTGACCATGATCTAGTTGTCTCTATGGTATTGCGAAAACAATCAAGAGTGAAATACTGTCTGAATAGAAATCTTTACAATACTGTGATTTGAATCGTTGGAGAATGATCAGTGCAATACATTATATATCATTAAACTAGCCCTAATAATTTTTTCATAACTTCAATGTATAACCCACCTGTACTTCGTTACTATGAACAAGTGGCATTAGATAAAACTGAATGACGTTGATCAAGTCAACAATAAAAAATAAAGTGGAAATTAATCTGGATTAAAACCGCCAGTCTATCCCAATCAAATATCAGGATTATATCTACTGGGATAGCGAATGACTCTAAAAAGGTTAACAACCATTTTGAAAAGCCGTCCTGTCAAGTATGACAAATATTAATTAAGATTAGTGCATAAATGTGTCTGTGAGCAAGCCTACTACTAATGCTTATTAGCAAAAGATCCGAATTGAAATTAAACCGTATTCATCAGGAATCGTAAATTTATCACACAATTTAAACTAATTATTGACGCCTCTGACGAGGTGTCAAGCTTAATTCCAAAAAGAAATCAAACAAACATTTTACAACTGGATTATCTTTGAATTATCTAAAATTATGCGACTGTTCCACACCACTTCTTATAATTATTCTATGATCCAATTACTAACTTGAAGCAGGTAGTAGTAGTCGCTACTTAGCGGTAGTCGGATTTGTGAAAAAATATCAGATGCACGCCAATATATATAATGAAAATAATAAACGGATTGTCTTCTTACATTCAAATAGTGAAATTCCGTTAAAAAATTTAGCCATCCATCGAATCACAATGTATATATACATTTGTGTTGAAATGTGAATATTAATTTAGCTAATGCTTTGTATGCCGTACTTACATTAGATGGATACCGATTGACTTGATCCTTTCAATTAATCACAGCAGATGAGTTGAATCTATTAATTAAATGGCGAATTCCACTGAAAAATATTAAATTCATTCTTTGTGGTTGCAGCACAACAAACTAAACTAGATCTTGCAAAGTCATGTCACTTAGTCTCTTCAATCCTGCAATTTATTGAGATGAGCATGTGCACAGATAACACTTTAGTTGTGTTGATCCGATCACCAGTCAAAAATTAAATGGAAACTAATATGGAATAAAAACGTTAGTATGTTCTTAACAAATGCATGTCATATGAGTAGAATTTTCAGTTTTGCTCACATGAAGATAATCATAGAAAAAACAGATAAATTGATCTAGTACGTACTTGTGTTTGTATGTTAATTAAAACTTAAAGTTGTTTATAAAACCCTGAAATGCACTTTTAGTAGTTGTCAGTACCATTTGGAGACGCACTGGGATGCACAGGTAACCGGAATTCACAAAAAGAACGAATGTGCCATGTGCCTTAACCGGTTGCAGCAGGTTTAGTCATTATATTGACTGGAAATCATACATTCAGACTAATGTCGGTATGAAATGGATGAAATATTTCTTCTCCTCGACGCAGGAATGCTGGGTCTATGTGATGTCCCTTACGTGCAACATTTTCGGCTTTCATCTTTATGGAGGCACCATGCCAGTAGTGAAACAAATTATTGAAATACTAATGTTTTAATTTCGTTTATTCCTTGGAATGGCCAAATTCCACTAAGGCTTTTAAATGTGAATGACTTATTAACTATATCTATTCCCTGCCTATAGCTCAAGAAGTTCGATGCATCTTGTCAATGTTTTATAAAGTTTTGGGGCCAAAGGTTAGCTAAATTATAACTACTCGTCAATTTGAAGCGGTTATTTTGACTACCAATATTTCGGTGGATTTAAGCAATGCGTGAAGTTTGCCCAGCACAACAAAAAAACTCCCATGTTCCACATTACAGTGGATCTGCGACGCCATATTATCCACAATCTGTGCAGCACATTAAATTCGATGAAACGTGTCTCGATGTGGTGATGTGTAGGACGACAATTGAGAAACCTAATTCGCGTATTAAATAAACGACTTGTTCGATCATCGAATACCAACAATATATCGTGTCATAACAATACCTCCACACTCTGTTTTGACCTTCAATATGACGCAAACCATTCTACTATCGTCAATCAATAAATATTTGTTGGATTTAATAAACAATAAAATAGATTGATAACAATGATATTAGACTGTTCTACGGCAGCTTGAGGACCAAAATAGGAAGTGTGGGGATAAAAAACAATTTTTTTCTGCAACATTTGTGGGATGTTGTCACCATGCGAGAAGTTGGTGAATTACGAAGTTTCAAATAGATTTTTTTCATGTAAAACGTACGAAATTTAAAAACCTAGAAGAAGGACTACTTAGATGTTTTTGTGGTGATTACGATGCAAAAAAGATTGGGTCAGTAACTGCAACCCTCTTGGTTGTACAGGCGATCTGCTGCGACAACTTTTTCGGACTGTTTGACCCTTATTACCTCTACACGTGCGGCCAAAGGTCAAAACAAGTACCCAATGAGTTCCTACGTATATATGCTATAATCCCATATGGATAGCGAGCTGTTTCTACTATGGCCGGTAAACACCTTCCGGATATGCAAATACCTCCTCAAGAGTACTTGTTAAACGTCAGCTAAACAGTGGTTATGTTACCATTTATAAAACAGCTCATAACTGCAAGGTAAAGTTTTTGTGTTATTTATCATATTGTAACTAATTGATTACCAATTCCATTTTTATTGCCAGGAAAAATAAATAAGCAAAATAACAAATGCTTTTCCGATTAATGTAAATGGTTACTAGTGAGTCATTGGGATACCTACGACAGCAAATCATTCATATTTACGAACGAACTATTGTTTTTTATAATATCAGTACATTATTAGAATATTGATGAGTTACTTTTCTTAGGTGTCTCTGAACGTCCAAGAATTAAATTTTATGGTTTGTCAATAAGTACGAGTCGTACTGTACGACTGATACGAGTGATCGAATATGTCATCCCATTTTCTAACGCACCTCAATTATTACGAACAAGGTAAAGAAGAATCTGAGGTAACTATTTGTTCCCCCTTACCTTGTCATCACATTTTGTCGTCGAGCACCAGCGAATTTCATCTCGTAAATGTTCATAATTCGTTTCAAAATAAAACAAAGAGCACGAAATGAATTTGAAAGCCGTGTCGACGTCATGTACACTCATAGAAAACACTTAGCACGGTGGTGTGGATACTGTGTGCGTTTCGAACAATTGTGGTAAGTTTGAAGCGGTAACGGCTTTAGAATTAATTTAATATTATGATTTATTGACAATCAAATAAATAAATCTGAGCAGTTGCTCAACAGCAAATTGATTACATTTTTGCATTGTACATGGACATAAAAAGATATATGTAAGCAGACAAACTCTTCAAAAGGCACTTCAAGGATTTAGCTTTACCCTAAACAAACTTCAGCCGAATTAATAAAGGAGTAATTAGAACAATTAAGTTCTCCAACAATCAAATGCTGTAATTGTTTATACAACTGAGTATACGATTAATTTAGTGTTGCATCCCGTCAACATTTGTCAATAGCACAAGCAAAGAGTTGCTTTCGAAACTAGTTAACTGACGATTAGCTACAACAATTAAGACTTTAGTTACGTATGGCATGAAAGCGCAAATTAGTTGTTCTGTAGAGTGCCATAATGTATACATGAATCTCCGTATTTGTACAAAGTGAGAGTATTCTTCGAATCGATTATCTGCTTACAGAGATTGGGGTTGAATCAGGAGTGAAGATTTGTCAAAATTTGTATTACGTCAAACTTTATTTGCACTGGTACTTTGCGACTGTACTCGTAACCAAGGGCATTCGTTTCTCATATATCTATTTGTTAATTACAATAAAAATGTCCAGTTCATCATTTATTTTACGAGGCCCATGTTACACAACTGTTCCTTCAGTTCATGCTGACATGATTTACAAGAATCATCGTCATCAAAGGGCCAAAAATCAGTTCATATTCTTAGGCCCTGGTTTCAAGCACATTGTCACTTATCTTCGAAACAAATCATTTATAGGTTCTGTTAGCAATTCCAACTTTTTACTTAAGCCAATTATATCAAGTCACAAATTAAATCAGAAATACAGATTTTGATAATGCTGAAGGATCGGAGGTTGTCTTGATGGTCTTGATGAATAATTGTATTTCAATAATAAATATATTTGCCTATTTCTGATATTTATGACGATTAAATGAATAATTAGTATATACAAAATAACCATTCCAATTCAATATCGACATTATTTTATCACACCAAACACAGCCAAAGTATCTGACCTTAAGAATGGATTTAATCTGTTAGGATTAAAAGATTTATTGGGACGTCACAGTTGGTAGAGTTGTGGAAATGTTTTGAATACCTACACTGCAGACAAAATCCACAGCGACAGTAGTTAATTTTACCTACTTTATTTATACGCGGAATAGACTAATTGTAAGTTATACAGTTGCAACCTGTTGAAACTAGATATGTATGGATAATGAAAGACTGCGTTCCTGAAATACAGCAAACTGATACAGGTATAAACGATGGCTCGAGTTTCTAATGATACCACAACTGACAATTTTCGGTTTTATATCTAATTACTACTATATTAATTTCTCCAACCTCGCTTGCCACGATTCATGACAAAAATGCAGAATCCTGCGTGGCTAGAATGCTTAGGTTTCCAAAAAACGGAGATATATGAGGTACAATATCCAAGGCAGCCGAACTCTATAAAAATATAAAAATGAATAGGAATTCCTAGCTGGCCTGACTGCACCTTCACAACTTATAAAAACGGGCCACACGACGACCTATAAATTCTTAACCGACGTTTGATTGCTGATTTCAAGAACGGTTCGTCATTCACGTTCCTTTAAAATTGTTTTGCTTCACAGTCATTTCTTATAAAAAACGGCTCTACTTTGTATAAACGTTCAACCAAAGCAGTAGTAAATATATTTGATAATAAAATCTTTGTAAATGACGCAAACAATAGTGCTTCAGTAGGCCCCGTAGTTATACAATGACAAAACTATAAACATCATTAATGCATTGTATGTACATGATTTATAAGAACTTACTATTAGTGTTGAGCTTATACGACATTCGAGGTGACTTTCGGAAGTCCCCTCGAGCTTAATCTAAAGCTTATTGCAGAATTAAAATAGTTCTAATAGTCTTACAGTATGCATAATGAGATCTTGATGACTTCATATGTGGCAACAAGTGCCGCCGATTGATTTGATATATGTGCTATATTGGTGATTCGCGCTTAAGAAAGATCTGGGTGAAAGAATGTTGACCTGAAATGAAAACGAAGGAGCGGGTGCTTGCAATTGCGTTCCTCCTGAATGTACAATTTGACAATTATCTTTTATTGACATTTTTCATATGACATTGAGGATGTGTCTAGTGAGAAAGGTAATCCGCAAAGTGCAGAATTCAATCATTTCGATACTGCTCACAGTATGAACTTCAGAGAGTAGAAATTGGGTTATGTTCACTTATACTCGAAATACGACTAAGCCTTTCGTAAAATGTAAAAGTGTATAGCAATTATTAGTTCAACTTGTGCCAATAACACAAGGCAAGTCTATTTCTGATCTGCTCCAGAAATAAGTGGCGTTAGATTGTTGATTTCAAAAAAAGACACCGAAATGCAAAATATAGCTTCATTGCGGCAGAACACACAAGTTCACCCGAATAATACACCGGCGCTCCAAGTTGCGTTTTTAAACTTGACAAATGGAATGTCAATCAAAAGTATCAACTTTTGAAGCAATTCGACGAGTTTGAGGAATATCATGATTTGGATGCGTTTCAACTGTGCGTATCAGCTGTTGTTCAGGCATATTGAAACCTGTAAAAAATCCGCAGAGGCGTGGCCTTGATATTTGGCCCATGTGCATACCCTCAGATTATTAAAAGGGAATGACATATACTTCGTAAGTCTGGGTGGTGAGACGTACCACAATTCATCCATTACTGTTGAAATGCGTGGTGCATTTCAGTCCGCAGCTATGACAAGGATGCAATCAATATCGTTTTCCGGAAGATGGGACTAATGGTCACGCAATTTTAAGGAGAGGACAAGTTTCAAGTCTACCCTCAAGGACAGGAGATTCAAACGGAGGAAGATGCAAGGAAATATTTCTACACTGTTTCTAATCCTGCCGTGCGGACAGATTTTTAGCATTTATTGCCATTTTTGGCTAAGGCAATGGATAAGTATGTGTCTACGTTAAGTATGCGTCCGATGCCGTTATTCAGTCGTGTGCTGCTATTAGAGAATATTTCGTTTCATTGTACCGCCGTGTTAAAAAATATTTACTCGGTTTGGTCGTTCTGCATAATTGTCCATGGAACGTCAAGTGTACTTCAGTTGAAGGAATCTGCTGGTAGGAGGAACTTCCTAAATTAAGTTCTTCGATATGCATCTTCTACAATATGGTTTGAATAGATTTACCATTGAGGCGTCGACTATTCCGTTTTTCGGGCCAGGTAAAACTGTTGTCGAATGCAACAATACACCTTGCAAAGTATCGTAAACTCAGCAAAGTAACATGTAGCAAAGTGGCAGAGCAGGAACACCCTTACCATGCATCTTTCAAAATAGTCAACTGAGTACCACTATAAGGAATCGTTTGTTAAAAACAATGCATATATTCCAATCCATTATCATGTTAGAACATAAAAACCAAAAATCAGGTATTGCCGTTTAACGGTAACCGGTACAATTAAAATTCATTCGGATTTGCATAAAGAACACCCAGGGGAGTCGAATGATATGCCACTTTCCCTAAGTGACTTTAAAAATTTCGAAATCGTAACGGTTTCTAACGGTTACAGTTGGCCGTTATGGCTGTCAAGCTTTTCACATAATACGCTTGTGGTAAGAAGCCGTTTATCAAAAGCTGAAGTCCAAAATTCAAACCCATTTAAGCAGGACCATTTGAAATCGTCGTAACCGTTAAACCGTAACCGTCACCTTCAAAATGACCGTAGATCTATGTATTATGTTGTTAGACGAGTCGAATGATATGTCTCTTGCCATATGTTGTCATTTAAACAAGTTGACCTCGTAACGGTATCTAACCGTTGCCGTTGACCTTTGGAGCTCGTAAGCATGTCAGGTAAAGCCCATGTGATGAAAAGTCGTTTGCCGAAAACAGAAGTCCAAAATTCCAAACCACTTAAGCAGGAGAGCATCAAGATAAAAATTATTTGAAACCGCTGTAACCGTTAAACAATAACCGTCAACCCCGAAATGACCTCATATCTATTTGTTATGGTCATAGACGAGTGTCACTTGCCATATGTTAGCATTTTAAAAATTTGACCTCGTAACGATTTCTAACGGTTACAGTTGACCTACGTATTTTAAAATCACGCTGGAACCTTCTGATGTGACTACCTATCGATTGGCGAAAACAGATTTCAAAAAAGTCAAACCGTTTTTGAGTTACAGCGCGCACAAGCAGACGGACGGACAGACGGACATATCGATCTCAATAAGTGGCTCCGCCACTTAATAATGAGATTAAACGCCGCGAAAGTCAAATATCACCTAAAAATTTATTTGCTAACATGCAGGTCGAATTCATGTTTTAGAGGTGGATGTATTAAATACGTAAAGATGTATGTGTAAAGGAACATTAACTTCAACAATTTCATCTTGTAAATACAAAACATGCTTATGCTCATAAAATTAGAACCAGAAATACTGACAAATGGCATTCCCGGAGCTATGGATTTATAAACCCTGATGTAAATCTCTTTCAATTACCCCTTCCTGAAACTTACCCTGTTACCAAGAGGCGGCACATCATATCTGTAGTATAAAAACCTGCAATATGTCCTTCAAAAAATGTGTGTGTCGTCGCAGTATTGACATAAAGTATAAGGCAATAGAAAAAATTGCTTGTACGTAAAATATGCGTATTGTGTCGTCGCTCAGATGTATGTAGCTGTTAAAGCTTATTTCGTTGAATTATATGAACGTTAAAAAAATTACTCAGTTTGTTCAGTGCGCAAAATTGTGCATAGAACCTCAACTGTACTTTGATTAAAACAATGTGCTAGTAGGAGCAATTGCCATAACTAAATTACTTTTAAACGAAGCATTGTATGGATAACATATATGGCCTAAAATTGAGACTAATTGAAGTGCACCACAAATGTAGATTATAAGAAACCGGCCCTATAATGCAAATAATAACGTGCTATCATGTAATTGTTTCGTACCTGGAGTTGTTAAAATGTGGAGCTATTAGTCCGAAACGAGATATTCTGTCGTTGTAGTCACATGAATCATTAGCATTCTACGTTAATCATTGGGTTTGTAACGATTAAAATGTACCATGAGTGAGGTGCTATTGAGTGGGGGTTACTCCAGGGCCATCCCGGATGAAAGCGGTTGCTACCACGGTTACGAGGATTACGCGTGACGTATGCAGAGAGCGCTTGGAGATGGGGAACGTCGATAGGTGTGTTATGAGATTTGAGGAGGCTAAATGCTGTTATGAGTGACTCTGATGATAATAAGTGAAAGAGAGGGGAACGATGTTGTACGTTTGACTGGTTTATTTGGAAATTCTTTAAGAGCAAGCGGAGAGATCTCGCTCGCCACTCAGACCGAGGCGTCCTCGATTACAATGTGCTAGCTGACTCTCACGACTGACAGATCTCTAGCGTCGGAGAGTTAAGAGTCTTGTGTTCTGATCACTAGTGAATCTCTTAATCTCTATATGTGTTACTTTATGATTAGGCATTATATTACTTTAATGCGTTACTCATCTAGCTCGCTCGCTCGCTCATTATCATTACTCATTGAAGCATGATGCTCACATGATACATGCATCACTCATGCTATATGCATAAAGATTATCATATACATAATGAGGTAAAGGTTAATAATTTCAGCTCCAATTTCTTAATTAATTGAATTCTCAATTTTTACAGAACGAACAGTACCTTCAAGATCAAAATACATACGTGATAGCCAATATTCCATAGTCAGCGTGCAATGATGTTGGCGTAAATTTGTCTCTTTATTATTTTGTCAAATTTGTTGAAAGCGCTTTAAGTTTAAGGATTAGTAGCTAATTTGCAATTTTTGCGAAGTAGCTTCGACCAACGATATCTTTTAGTCGCCTTTGATATACGTCAAAATGTTGACACGCTATTTATTCTATTAAAACTTCTTACGTCACATTATATAATCTTTAATTATAACGCCATAAGATTGGACAGCTGATGTTCGTTTCTATATGCTGGAGCAGGTTTCTAGCTAACGAATTCTTGTAGACATTAATTGTGGCATAAATACAAATGGTAAAAAGAGTGCGTTGAAATAATTAAACGTTGTATTTTCCAAACTTCAACTAAAATGGTAGTATTATGTTTTGCAAAACAACTAATATCTGGTTGTATCATACCGCCTCTGGGGAGGAATTTCACAAACTCTGATGTGAAATTATGATAAAACATGAAAATGGTGGTTTAACAGGTCTGCTCAATGCATATGCCGTTTGAGTTGATGAAATTATGTAAATGTAATGATGGGCGCTACATAAAAGTTTACCCTTCGAGATTTATGGACAGTATTTTTACTTTTAAACCAAATCAGTTCAAGCTTTTGGGCATCACATTGTCGTGAACTTGATACTTATTACAAATTCATGTTAGCGAAAAATTAAGCAAGATTGTATATCTTCCAAGAGGATATAACCCGGAATCACAAATGCTAATTATTAAAAAGATGACACGTGGATGCCTATGGGAGCAGAATTTGCATTAAAAAAATAAATTGTTGTTATTCATAACATATCAGTGCATTGAGATTAATGTTAAGTCAAAGTTTCCCGGATGTTCCTCTTGGTGTACACGTGAACCTTAGAAACATGAGTTGTTGGGGATCTGGACGTTGTGTCCTAATACTTTACTGGGAGCTGCTGCAATAACTGGGAGAGGGGTACTTTGCGATATTCAAACCTCATAATATAAAGATAAACTTCCTAATGTGATTGAAAAATTTGACGATTTATCAACGCAACTCTGAGACGTAATGTCCCTATAATATTTGGACAGATTTGGACAAACAATGTCGAAATAAAGTGGTATCCAGTGGAACATCATGCTTTCTCATCTTACCCCGTTGAATGAAGTTTTCAAACTGATGGGTTATTAAACGGATAGGCTTTCAATTATTAAATGTCGATTCTTTCGCTGACATATATCATGGAATTACTCAATCGAGATTTTCACGATCAGTCACGAGAGCAAAACAAAGCTTCAAATTTGGATTTCAACGTCGTTTGTGCTACATATAGGCTCTGAAACACAAAAAACTAACAAAGGTTGGCTACTACGTTTGTATTACGAATTTGTGGAATGGGGTTGAAAATTAGGAGCGACGACCCAAAGGCAATTCAATTGTAAGCCAATATAAGTTAATGGTAAGCAAATAGACCTGGTTTACGAACCCCAGTTGAACATTTGCCAACTGTAAAATGGTCTTACTTCCTTCCATGTAACATGGACAAAAACGTACATATTTATCATATCGTATTTTTGGCTGTTGAACTCCCCACGTCCACGAAAGTAAGCATACATAGTTAAAGACGGTATTTAGACCAACTGCGTCAAAATGATTTAAAATATTGGTTGCCTACATTCACTAACGTTGACTATTAACGTTCAGTTTGTAAGATGCCCAAATTGTATAGATATTGATCAATAGTGCGGATAAGTTTATCATACATTTTATTCTGTTCATTTGTCAACATTTTGACAATAGTTAGTTAGTTAGTCTATCATCAATCATCATCAAAACACCATGATATATCAATTTCAATGTTGTCCACCACTTCGTCACAAATGATGATTTCAACGTTGATTTATCACGTGCCAACGTGGTAAATCACGTTACCACGCAATATAGACACGGGAAATGAAAATAGAAGTATAATTTCAATTTCCAACAGGGAAACAAATAACTCGGAATTAACTTTAATGACTTAATGACTTACGAATATTTTAATTCTTTTTATTATGTCATGTGATATATGCCAGCAAAATTATATTCTATCTTCAATGGGATACGTAAATTGTTTCAACAGTATTGTTTCTTTGTAATTGCAGGCTTTGTAAAATATCAAACGAATGCAACACCATAAATGCCAAATAAAATTCCAGAATATTACAATACCGAATTACATGTTCCAGCTTTACCTCATATTTGCTGACACAATATGTGGCCCGATAACACCTTGACGACGTGGACCGGATCACAAATTATAAATGACGTGGATACCACAACTAAACAATGGTAAACAGCTCATAACTGCATTAAAATTTTCATTTTATTTATGATATTGTAACTAACTTATTTCTTATTTTTATTTCAGTGCAACGAAAAATAACTATTGTAATTCTGATTACTACAATCGTTATTTTACAATATCAGCAAACCATTAAATTATTGATGAGTTACTTTACTTTGGTTACAATTACTGCTTAGGTTTCTGGATATCAAGCAACTTCGATAGACTCTCAGTACGACTGATCTATTGCATTCAACTCGTTTCGGAACATCATTCCAACTCTACTCACAAAGTGGTGGAGATACCTGCTGCGGTTGGCAAGATCTCTGGACAATAGAGGTGGGAGATTCGAGAAAAAGATAAGCCCGCCCGAGCTTGCGCTTGCACATGGTCGCGGTCCTGCCCGCGCTTGCCCGCAGGCCTTCGCTAAAAATAGCAAGCCCGTGCCCGCGGGTACCCGCAAGTATCCGCGGGTATTCATACAATAAGAAATCTTATTCGAAATTTAGAAACTACCTAAAAAATACGCTATTTATTTTTGTAACTGTTCATATTTCTCTTTCTAAATAACTTTCCCTGACATCCTTTTAGCATAAAAAATTTTGATTCGAAATGTGCACTTTATTGAAAACCATAAATATCACATGTAGCACAGGCATAACTAACCATCACAACGTTTAAAACATCTGTGCACGCAGATTGAATAGTACGTGCACATATGTGATACAAAAGCTAATTAGTACTAAATACATACATTAAAATGTCAACGTAGCAATGCAGAAACTTCGGATTCAATTACAAATGCGGCTACTTCATGTCAACGCTCACTGTCGAACGCATTTAGCTGAAAAAATACATACTTTAGGAGCGAATAGTGACACAAAGAACAAAGATACAAAAAATACGTAAGGAAGTGCTTTTAATAATGGAAATAGTATTTAGAAATACAAAATATGAATGGATTTTTAAAATAAAATAGTGCGGGTATCCGCGGGTACCCGCACCAAAATTTTTGCCAGGCCCGCCCATGCCCGCACCCGCAGGAATTTCTTTTTTTCAGGACCGCCTGCCCGAACCCGCGGGTACCCGCAGGCATCCGCGGGTTTCGGGTTTATCTTGCCCGACTCTCCCAACTCTACTGGACAACTTCATCGTAGCTGTGACGTCGAAAACCAACCGATGTATTATGCAGTTTCTTAGCTGCAACTACTTTAATACATAGTATAGTATTTGATACAGTTGTATCCAGACATACTTCGCAAAATATCAAGTAATCTTGGTTTATTTCATGAAATACACTTCTAAATTCAACAATGAATGTAAAATTTCGATCGACGAGCATAAAGCGGTTATTAAAAATCTGATGTGGAAGATACTTCTTCTAGAATTCAATTTCTGAACATTAGGACAATTGGAAGCGGCATCAGCTGCAGACATATACCAAATAAATCTCACGTTGACCTGTTTCTCCGATCCTGAATTGTTTTTAAATATTGCTCGAGTGTGAAGTTCTGTATTTTTGTATATGCTATAAAAAAGGTCTAATTACCAGAACATTTGAACATTTATTCATCTCGGTCGGCATCAGATGCCATCACCATCGATTTTGTAGTGTCTGTGAGATACTAATCCTATACCACAGCATACTTTTTTGTATACTTCCCCGACCTGACACATCGTATAACTTGCAGCAACAATTAAAAGGTGCAAAAATGTGTTCGCTTTTTTACCACATTCTGATGCGCTACGTTTTTAGGATCTACTTTCAATCAGGTACTCAAAATCAGTTAATCGAGTGTAGAGTGAAGAAGACAAGCAAGCTTTTTGATTGATTCCCGTTTTTGAACTTAGTTAATCAATTAAAACTTGGTGAAAAATAAGTCTTTCTGTACATATATTACCTTAGAAACAGAAGTACACGCATTACTTTACAAATGTCAACTGCATTTTCTTTTTGTCGTTTTAGCACACCCTATATTTAACCTGACGAAAGAAATATATAATTACGACACTGCACTGAGGCTAATGTTCCAAGTATACGAACAACTGACCAATGCAAGCAGACGTCACATACAAGTTTGCAGGTTTCTTAAATCAGGAGGCATATGAACCAAAAGGTTAAAGAAAGTCGACTAGGTTTATCAAATGCCTGGAACAAGCAAACGGTCAATGTAATACGCATAAATACGGCTAGCATATATCTAAACTATGTATTTATATTAAGGAACAAACAACCGAAGTAAATATTTTTTATTTAAATTTTTTGTCATTAACACGGCACAATCCTCAATTCATTCTTCAGTCAACCATAGGAAAACGATTTCCGGCCATCTTTTAAACAGAATCCTAGCCCATCTTTAGAGTAGCGAACTACATGCAATGTAAGAAACATTTAAGAACCATGTCTTGGCGGTTAGTGTTCCAAAGATATGAATAAACGTATAAATTGACAAAGCTGGCGCAGCCTAGAAATATGTAAATTTATCAAACAACCTGCAAGTGTGGAACTTAAAATTTGCTAATCCACGAGCTAAAATCCACCTGTCAATTGTTGGAACCAGACAGCCAAGTTAGGTCTAGTAGCGCCTAAATGCGGCGTCGAAATTTTATGAACTCTTCCGCTGTTACCGAATTCAGTTCACTATCCTGTTGGAATTTTCATGAATTTTGGAACCAACATGAATAGATTTTATCGTGTGATATGTGGAGCCGAGCTGAGACTGCATTACAAAGTTTTCTGACGAATTGATAACGTTAACGTCAAATTGTACGATTGTCAAACAGGGTTACAATGTGATCTGTCGTGTCACTCAAACTATTGAATTTCGTCACGTTTCCATTGGAATAGAAGTACATATCTCAATAACAAGTTTTTCTTCAATCACTGTAAATATAAGTTGGTAATCTCTGTCCTAATTTGTTGTCGACGATATGAAGTGGTGGTTGAATATTAAACGCAGTTTTGTTAATATTGATCTATTATGCTCAATAAATTATGGTTTGTATCTAACCATCGAATAACACTGCGTTAGACTTCAAAGTGCAAATTGTTACTACGTCCAATTGACCGACTTTTTCAATGGCAGGCTAATGACTTTCTAACCTTTGGGGATAAGAATCTTTCCATTTAAAGCGCATAGGAAAAAATAGCTAATGTTGATAAACATTTTGTTACATTGTGATGACGTTTGGATTTAGCAGGGTGTTCGGTAAATATTATGTACTTTAAGGTTTGGTCTTTCGGAGTTCGACAGTTAAGCAGCTGAAACGTTCTTGTAAATTACAGATTTCAACTTGGATCAATATCGTTGCTCATGCATTTAAAAAAAAACTAAATGAATGTGTGATTATATAATTTATTACTTCATATTGTTGTAAAGTAAGTAAAATTGACGTATGCTGACGTTCTTGGATATGCAACGGTTACAAATTTCCCATATACATTCCCCTTCACATTTTTATTTTCTCAATATAACATAGCCTTCGAAAAGACATATCTATCAATGAGTATTCAATCTCAACGCTCGTAAAAAATTAGGTTGGCGTTGAGCGGAGACAAATATAATAATTTGTTATTAGTATAAATAACTATTAATTTGTTCTTGTTACTAGATAACTACGATTGATACGAATGAACCAATATATCCAAATTATTTCATAACCCACGTCAAAGATTGTTCACAAAACAAAGATAAGACCTGACGTTGATAATAAGTTCCCTTGACCGTTTCATCACATGATGTCGTCGAGGTCCAGCGAACGTAGTTTGTAGTTTTGTGGTCTGCAAACTAATATAATAGATAAAGTAAAATTTAGAAACCTTCGTATCTGGACGGTCAGCGAGTTTAATTACGTAATCATAGTTTTGTTCGTAAACTCCACTTCTGAATTGGATATTAATTATAAAATTCCGGAGCGACCATAACGTTGTTTACAATACGCTGTGGAAAAAACTAGTACAGAATTCCCTTCTGCAAATAAATATATTTCAGCAATATATTCTTGTCTCGATGGCAAAACTTGGAAACAATTGAGGTGCTAAATTTTGAACGCGGAGCCACCACAGTGGGACAAATTCGATTGAAGTATAGGAGCAGAATTTAGCGGCGAGTAAACGGGATGTAATTGTTATTAAACTACATGCATTCAATGTGTAGCTTTTACATAAATTCGCATTTTAACCAATCACGTATACGCTTTATAGTTTTTTTTAGTATCTTCTAATCTTGGAACCGATTTTAATATTTCATCTTCTTAATGATCATAATTTATTTTGAAATAACATGAGAAGAGCACGCTTTGGATTTGAACACCATTTCTATGACACATTCACTCCAAAATACAAAATCTTTAGAAAGGTGGTTAAAGCGTGAGCTTGGGCTGGTTGTTATAAGTTGGAATCGGTAGTGTTTTTTTGCATTAACTTAATTATCAGCTTTATTGACAACCAAATAAATAAATCTAGGGAACTCCAATTGAGTAAATTCTCATCGGAAAATGGGCTGCCTGTATGATGGAGATGAATACTAAAAATATATATCTTAGCAGATAAACTTTTAAAAACACAGTTGAAGGTTTAGCTATATCTGCTTTACCCTACACAAACTTCAGCTAAATTAATAAAAGAGTGATTAGTATCATTAAATTTTCAACAAATCAAATGGTGGCATTGTGTATACAACTGAGCATATAATTTAATGTTCCATCTCGTCAACGTTTGTCAATAACGTAAGAAAACAGTTGCTTCCTAAACTAGGCAGGTTAAAATTAGCCACCAGAATAAAGACGTTGTTTACGTATAACAAGAAAGCACAAATTAGTTGTTCTGTAGACTGCAATAAAGCATGCATCTGCGTATTTGTACAATGAGACAATATTCTTCGAATCGATTGTCTGCTTAAAATAAACTAAGGGTGAATCACATGTGAAAATTTGCCAAAAATCATTCCACACTCTTAGGCTCTGGTGTCTCGCATTTTCGCTTGTCTTCGAAACAAATTATTTATATGTTTTGTGTTTACAACGTGTAAATTCCAAACATGTAGCGAGTAAGGAAAAATTGGGTGATTTCAACACCAGCAATATTTTCACCTCCTTGCATTCCTGGAAGCTTAAACATAGGTATTTTAGGGTTGTAGTCATTGGTTGTAATATCAATAGAATATAAGTTGTATTAAAGTGGTAAAGAGTTTTTAGACCTATTGCAATCGACTAAGCAGGCAGATCACAATGTTGTGACCAATTTCTATAAATGTTAATAACACGTCTTAACAATAAAAAATATTAATGCAATTTTCTCCGCACGACTATATGCATCTTCTAAGATATGCCTGATTAGATTAACCATTGAACCGTTGAGTATTTTGCATTTCAGGTCAGGTAATGCAGTTGTCGAATGCAAGAGTATACTTTGCAAAACGTAGTAATGAGCTTAAACGCCGCAACAGTGAAATATCCACTATAACACGATATGCTGATATGCAGGTCCAGTCTTCTTACAGGTTTCAGGATTAAATATATAACCATGCATGTGCAACATTAACTTCAAGAATTACATCTGGTAAATACAAAACGTGCTCGTACTCATGCGATTTGAAACGGAAAAGCTTGCAAATGGCATTCTCTGAGCCATGGATTCATAAATCACTTTCAATAGCCTACTTCTGAATTCTGAAACTTACTATGTTACCACGAAAACTCATATAACATATGGTGTACGTGAAGCTGCAAATTTGTCATTGGAAAATGTGCGGCGTCGTTGTATGTTAACATTGCATTCTACATCAGTGGAGAAATATTATCATGTGATACTGATAGTTTACTAATAGGTATGTATTCAAAATATACACCACTCGTCGCCACTATTTGATAACATTGAATATCCAAATAACTTCGGATCATCATTTGGTAACTATTGTTTTACTATGCCTTCACGTAACCCGTAATGGGGTAATAATATACAAAAAACCCGGCAGTAGAGTAAAATTTATTCAAAGTTGGCAGAAGGCGATCGACTGCAGGATTTGGCTCTTACTTATATACCGAAACAAAACCTAGTGGAGCTCAATTCATGAACTTTTGAGAAATTGTTTTAAAACTATTAAAATCGATTACTCCTGGATATGCATAGGAATTTTAATATGAATAGGCATACCTCGACAGTCTCCTGTTTTCGTTTACGTATATCATATAATGCAGGAAACAGGCATTTTGATTAATGTTAGGACGCCAACTCTTTATAAGTAATTGTGTCGAGATCGCTCCTTATCGTCTTCTCAGTTTTGAGTTTTGAGATGACGGTTGGATGAACTTGGCGTAACTGTTTACTGTTGGATAATTTAGTGTTCCGTTGGGTTTGCGGATATCATGCAAGTATAAAACGCCTACACATAATAAGGGAAGTATTTTGTAACTGTTTTCAGAAAATCGATGTCAAGAATTATGGAGACAATTAAACGGTGGCTTATATTATAACTTTTTTATACGTTCCGCAGATGTAATTATTTTTCAAGGAAATTCTATGCAACATTATTTCATTTTGTGCCTGTGCCGCCTATAGCGGGAGCTAGATATCTTTTGTGATTTTGTCCCATGATAGGTAAAATGACAAGTTCCAAAGATTGCATTGAAATCAACAAATTTGTGACTGCAACCAACTGCATGTCTTGAACCACCGTAAATTATTGGAGACCCATAAGCTTATGGGTTTTTAGCAATAGTTTTTTCTTCAAAAATCAATGCTTCCAATTAAAATCTTAGAACTTTAAAAAACCGATGGACATGTGTGATTATGTAAATGAAATTGGAACTGATGATAATAAGTATTTATTTCAAACAAGTTAATGACGATTTTTAAAGAGGGGTTTTCTTCGATTTGTTTTGAAGATTTTTATGTGTGCTTTGGTAGTAAATTTGACACCATATTATGAAAATATGAACCATTTCAAATACTTCTACCCGAAAGGTCCCTTCCAGTTTTCTTGTATGCGAGTATTGTTGTTAATGTATTAATTTTGTGGTGTATGGCACATGCTTTTCATGACTATAAATCAGTGCCGTAGCAAGCTGAGGCCCGGCCCGGGGACAAGTCCAACACAAAATGTGTATAAAATGATATATAAAAATATATGAAAATATGAGTAATACTATTCCCATCCAAATATCTGTAACATGTTCTTTAGTCTTGTCCGTGGTGAAAACACATTTAAGTAATCGACCTAAATATTAAAGTTTTTACTGGCAATAAACAAAAAGCCCATCCAAGCTTGAGTAGACCAGCATTGTCACATGGCATGGCACAGTAATGCTATTGTTTCAGTCCAATCCAATGAACTTACCATTATGTTATAAACAGAATAAGGATGCTTACAGTTATTCAAAATTTGCAATATTAATACAATTGTGATTTGAGAGAGCAAATCTTCCGAATATACTTTTAGCGAGATTTAGAGGCTTAGATTTAGCGGAAGTTTAGGCCTTCTGTGAAAACGCCGGAAATATTGGTGGAAGAAATACCAAAAGTGTTGTGCAACATTACAGAATGGTTTATTTGCATTAAGTAATATTTTAATTCACTATGTCATTTTTTGAAAATATGTTGATAGATTCATATCTTATGTTAGATCTCAATGTCTGCATCTATAATTCTACTAAGCTCACTCAATATTCCATTACTAGATAGCTTGGAATCACGATGAAATTGTTTGCTGAAGCTTGCTCAAATGTTAGATACAAATACTTGGTGTGTTTTGCTAGCGATAGGTACAATTGTGAATTCAACCATCTGCTTGTATTTAAACCTTTCTTGTAATTTGAAGAAAGGATGAATTTCGGAAATTGAGTCAAGTAACGACGGTATAAATAAAATGCGTGTATCTAATTTATACATTTTGAATAATGGAATTGCTGAATTCGAATAAGAGATCACTTTCTGCTTTCATTGAAGTCTTTGTGGTTTATCGTACCGTGATTGAAATCTTACAATTATGTTTAAAATTTAGTGTTGAAGCAGATGTATGGAAACGTGCATGTGTATACTAAAGGCGTAATTAAAAAAGTTTTTGTGGATTAAAATGGGTAAAACGTTAACTTCATTTTTCGTTCTTGTAATTGTGTAGTGTAACAACATGTTTATTCTTTCGCGGATTCATTCATTTATCAAATACCTTAATGACTTTCAATCTTCTTCAGAATTTGGTAGAGAATTGAAGCTTGTGTGAAATATAAACAATTTGCAACAATTTTATTAGACAAATCTTCACGTCAATCAGGTAATCAAGTAATCAATCAAGCGTTGTTAATTTATAGAGTGTGAAGGTCCTTCATCCAGAGTAGTGTGGGATTTGTTGAGAATTTAATGTTCATAATTCTGCTGATCTCTTTATTTATTTAAAGTTCTCTAAATATTTATCGGTGTTGTCTAACAGCTCCTTAAGTGGTAACCATCGGAATCAGTTAATTTGTGAAGGAATGTAATTCTAGCTGCTTCATTTTTAATTGGGTGCCGCATTTTGCATGTAGAAGTATTAATAATTTATTATTACACTTTCAATCAAATTGAATTATTTGTATTGCATTATATTATTTATTTATGACATTTACAGTAATATTATCGTTTTAATAACAAAACCTTGAAAGAGATTAGAGCACATCTTTCTAACACTTTTAATTCAAGTATCTGTATTTTGTCAAACATATGACGATTTCAATTTATCCAATTAGTGGAAACTAATTCCAAGTTAAATCGTAAACACATCGTAGATTCTCATTTTTTACGAATCTTCAGAACACAGTAAATTAAATATTTATACCTAGCTTAAAAATGCGAAATGCTTAAATTATCTAGCTGGTAGCATTTTGGCACATTGAACGTTCAAACTGGATATTAATTCCTCGAGATGTTTTTTAAAATGTAAAATGATTATTTCAGATAGCGAACGCAACGTTTTAATGGACAGTTTTATTGCTTTGTGTATTTAAATATAGAAATAGAATTGCAAGATGATTAAAATTACAAGTCTTACCTAGCTTACCAATTTGGATTTTTTAAAATTTCAACGTCATTACCGAACATAACTGCCATATTATGGAATAATATCCTACACAGGTTTGTCACGAGCTTTCATCGTTAGATGGGTGAGATATGTCATGCTACGCTAGTCAGTGCCTGAGTCCTTTTCACTGTAATGAGAAGAACGGAGATAAAAAAATTGTTCATTTTAAATATCAATACACTCATAAAACCACTTACTTTCCAAGATTTCTCTCAAACTAGCTCAAGCTTTTCGACACTATGTACTATACAAACAATTTCAGAACCAAATAACCTCAATTTCCCTTAACACCATGACAAGGAATACAATTCGGTGGTACTTAACGTCCCATTACCCAAGATCAATTGATTTCTTTGTGCGTTTGCTGCGCTATGAGAAGCACAAGTTTGTCCAACGCGTATTTACCGAAATAATTAAAGATATGGGACTCCCCCCAGCCCAATGGAAAAATGACGCATTTAAAACAATGCAAACACCAGTCGTCTCAGCTTTTATTTCAAAATAACCTTATGAAGAGCGAATCAATTTCATTTCGGACGTACTGTAAATTCGGGAGCATAATGAAAACACGTTTTAACTGCTTACAAGATATGACGAATATACCTCACTCAACATGCTCTAAATGCCGAAGTTTCTTCAAAAATCACTTGGAAACTGAAATGATTTCCTCGTAATTATTCACACTCATCACTCTAAATTTCACAAGATGCGATTTCAAAACATACTACACATCACCTTGTCATTGCGGTTGGTGTTGTTGTAAAGATCGATGTATATGGAGTAGAATTAAATTAAGCATAGAGTTCTCTACCATTAAAATTTTCAGTTTATAAACTTATTATATCGACAAAAGACCGACAACTAAAAATAAAAGCATAAACTGAGAGGAACAACAAATTACAGCTGATACATATACCCATACCAAAACATGAAGTTGGAAAGGGAATTCATGCCACGTTATGGAAGAGAGGAATACTTATGCCAATTGCCGAATGCGCATCTGCTACAGTTGAATCCAAGTCAGAGATGGTGACCAGCTTTCCTAAAAAAACGTTATATAATTTTATTATACGCTCAAGTTTGCAGAAATTATCTCTCCTCCCCACACCGTAGGAAATCTCATTCGCCCCTTTAATATATACAGTTTTGTTGAGGACACTTGAAAGCCATTTAGCCTTGTTTTTGTAGATTGGAGAAATTTATGTGAGTCAGGTAGCTTTATTTGACCTTTGTTGGTGTGCAATTGAAAGTGTATTTAATGTAAAAACTAATTTGCTCCTGAGCTACGTAAAAGATGGGGTGTATCAAAAATCCGGAAATCCAAAAATCCGGAAAGCCAAAAATCCGGAATCCAATAATCCGGGAGTCCAAAAATGCGGAAAACAATTGAAGAGAAATCAACGAGAGATTAGTTTAAATTAAGTCAGGTTCGGTTAGGTTAGGTTCGTTTAGGTTCGGTTGGGTTAGGATGACCGAATTATGTCTATTTGTATAAAAATGCATGTGTTTACCAATTTTCTGAGTTACGGATTTTTGAATTTCCGGATTTTTGGCTTCCGGATTTTTGGTTTTCCGGATTTTTGGTATTCCGGATTTTTGGACTTCCGGATTTTTGGACTTCCGGATTTTTGGACTTCCGGATTTTTGGATTTCCGGATTTTTGGACTTCCGGATTTTTGGACTTCCGGATTTTTGGACTTCCGGATTTTTGGACTTCCGGATTTTTGGACTTCCGGATTTTTGGACTTCCGGATTTTTGGACTTCCGGATTTTTGGACTTCCGGATTTTTGGACTTCCGGATTTTTGGACTTCCGGATTTTTGGACTTCCGGATTTTTGACATAAAGCACGTAAGATATCATATTCGTTCCCTTTAAATATCATGAGAGAAAATTCTTCTTTATTTTTAAAGTTTTCTGGGGTGTATTAATACAATCTGGCGTTACACTTCCCAACAAATGTACAGAATAAACATATTTTTTGAGAATAATTAATTAACGGGAGAATGAATCGGACTCAGCCAAGTGCCAGTATACTCTATGTGTCCAAAGTCTCACAGTTAGTAAAATGATCCTTGGATAGGTTAATTAATTTTTCGTATCAATCACCTCGAAATTGATTCTTTGCCTTCAGACTAGCACGTTAACATGCAATTGTAGAATTGAACCATTCCTATGCCAAAATACCTTCAGCTCCAGAAACTGACTTAATTTTGATTGCAGATGGTTTTACTTCTTGTTTGTGTTTAGAAGGTAATTATTAATGACACGGACATTAAGTATATGACAGTAAACTAACAACTGATTGCCGTATAACTCATTCATATACCTATGCTGCTCCATATATTGATAGTTATATTTCCCTGTTAGGAATTCTTTGGATTATGTTTATGTATTTATTAACTACCGGCCGCATGGAATGCCATTATACAGTAGGTAGTAATTGTGATTGATGTTTTTGTCTGTCTGCGTGCGTGTGTGTCCGTAAGTCTGTTAACGCTATGACTTTCCTTCAGATTGACCGATTTGGTTCAAGTTAGAAAATTCAAACCTGGCCATTAAATTAGTAAAACGATTTATCAAACTACATAATTGCTACTTACAGAAATCGTAAGATAAATGTTTTGCTTACATAATGCAATCATAGGTCAATACATGATCTCTCAGGGCACCGCTGGAACTGCATCAGTTAAATTGATATCACCTTTCTATTGGAAAAAGTATATATCGCTGTAACATTAGTTAATATTTTATATAATATGCTGAATAAATTATGGTTGGTGTTTAGCAATGCAACAGTTCAGCGTGAGGTTTGAAAGTCTTTAATTGTAAATGGGTGCAATTGGCTGTTTAATTATATCACAGGTTGATGGCAGTCATTGTGTGGTCATGAGGTCTGGTAAGCAATATTTAATGTACTTATAACTGATAGTTTTATTAAGTAACAATTGAATTGTCTTCCAAAAACTTTAGCTTCTTGCCAAATTTGGATTCTATGCCATTATTTTTAGGCAGGTATTTTTTCGTCCATAATATTTCATGGAGTTAGTGCTAATTTTTCATACGATTCTTCATTGAAAAAAAAATATTTTCTATGGCTAAATGAATATTTTTTGTGGATGAGAAATTATTGGTTTGTTCAAATAATAATTATTTTCATATGTATCAAAAATGATTTTTTAGGGCAAATGTATTAGGATTTGGTATCTACCCTGGCATTTAGAGAGAGGTTATGTCCGATTAGTTCACAAACAATGATTATTGCTAGGTATGCATGTTGATGAACTAAAATAGTTAGGACTTTCTACTATTATATTCTCATGTGCCTTGGGGCCAGAATGACTTCATGAAATGCCATTTCAGTTTACATCCAGCAGCCATCAAGTTGGATATCGAAATTATTGTGCTTATGGATACACTTGCCCGGCAAAAAAGCAAAATATTTCCAAATGGTGTCACAACGTTCATGAAGAACTGTCGTGATCATAAAAATCATCGTTCATTTGATATTAAATAGTAAAATTTCATAATGTATTTGTAAAAAAAGTTTCTTTTATGTCCCAAAAAATATTCTATTTGCCAAAATTTTAAAACGAAGTGTCCATTAAAAAATATTGCTTTACCTGGCAAAAATAAATGCAAATAAGTGTGAAAATATAATCATTTATCTGTCAAAAAATATTTTTTTTCAATGAAGATTCGTATGAAAAATTAGGACTTAAGTGATGATTTTCTATGGACGAATAAAATATTCTCTTATTTTTATTCATGCACTTCAGAAATCCACGACTAAAAATGTACGTTGGGTATTGCATGAACATTCTTGAACCGTGAGCAATTGCTGTGTTGTTAAGTGTTGAGTTTTTAATATCTTGGTACTAGTAAATTCGACATCTACTTTTGGTTTACAAAGTCTGCAGTAACAATTACATTTATTAGATTTTCTCGGTAAGTATGCCTGTGAGTTATATGACGTGACATAAACGTTGCCACGTTGCACGTTAGTTGTCCTTCATGAGAATATTATATGGAATAATAATTGGATGATTGAGGACTGAGTACGTTGTACGTAGTTTTGTTTATTGTGGCAACAAAATAATTCACAAACGCTGAAGGTGAGCTATACAATTTGATGATTTATGTAGGTCCCCAATCTGGTCAGTAATGGTCGGTTGGGTAGACTTGTTCTTTACTTCAATCAAAATCTATTATTACAACTTCGCACCAAAAATATCTGCATTACAGTCACTATATTTATATAATGATGTAAATTAGTAGGACAAAATATTTACCAGTTAGTGACATGAAGTCTCTTATGCGGTATCCCAATGACACTAAACCAATTAACTGGTCAATATGAACAAATCTTGTAGGAGGTGTTTTACTTCGGTTCGTATAGTTGGTACGTTGGTAAAATTGCTTCGGATCTAAGTAATTGAAAGTGGGATTATTTACTTGGTAGACATTGCCACTATCAAAACGGTAGTGTACAAATGCTATTTTTCTATGAAAATGCTCTTTTTCTATGCTCTTGCGAGGCTGGTGTTAAAACGAAGGAAATATGATAGAGTATCATTATTAATTTTGAATGACTTGGAATGGTTACTTCCATTAGAATTGTGTCATTATAAAACTGTATGTCTTATGTACAAAATTAACTGTAATTCTGACAAAAATTATTTTAGTGAGTTTTTTGAAAAACCTTTGTCTGAAAGACGAGCAAGTGATTATGATTGTAATTTGTATCCGAAAAGTGAGATTGGGAAAAGTTGTTTTCAATACAGAGCTGTGGTGCTATGGAATATGTTACCAGTAGCGATAAAAAATGCAAATTCGTTTAACTGTTTTAAGAAGAATGTCAAAAATTACCTATTAAGCAAATGCAAAGAAAAATTTTACGATTGAGTATTTTTTTGTTTCAATTCTTTTTGAAAATTGTAATTTAAAAGGTTACTTATTTAGAAATTTATAAAAGTGATGTAATATCTTACTTAAGTGAGTTATCATTTTTGTTTTGTTGTGAAATTGACTTAATTGATAAATAAATACTCTCTCGTGTTTGATTTTATTTTATAATGTAACAATTTTGCGTTCAAGCCCACAATATACTAGGGGCAGAGAAGGCAAACGCAGTCATCTTATTCCTATTCCTCATTGTGGTATTTATTCATTTAGTTACATAGAACATCACGTAAACACAAGTCAATGCCTTGACATGAAAACCAATACAAACTTATAACAAAGAACAGCGATTCTTGGCACCTAATCAATTAATAAATTCCCATCAGCCCAATTAATTGTTTGTGAGCGTCGAACAAGGTAGGTTGGTCCTCTTGTGCTTTTGCGCTGTGCCGTTGCACATTACACGGAAATATTGTACGTTATACATAACTTCAAAAAAATTTAATTTCAGTTTCATTTTTATTTAAAACCATGTGTAGTCTTATTAATTAGACTAACTAGTCATTTTGAAGCTCAACATGTTTACTTACGCATTTTTTATTTGACCGCGAAAAAGTTAGTGTCCTGAGTTGTCATGGCACCACTTGTGTCGATAATTAGTGAGTACGCGGGGAGCGGAAAGTCAATTATTATTAGCAATAAAATGTAGGTTTATTCAGTTCAGTAAAAGAGAATGACGTCTGCTCTTAGGGAGTCACAAGACACGAGAGAAAAGATAGAATAGAGTGTGATCAGGTTGAAGGTGGAATCATGCTTGCTTTGCTTCCTTCTACTTGTTCTGCTGCACTCCGGAATATTATGTTGTCGGTTGCTGGTCGTCACTCCGACGTGGGGCCCGCCGGGTCGATTGGGGGCATTGTGACACCTAACCCCTGAGGAGTAAGGTAGGCCGAACGTGTATATAAGACACTTTGACGAGAAATCCCAGTTACACATTTCTCGGTTTAAACATCTGAATAAATGTTTTTTAAACGACAAATGTTCATATATCGAATGGCATAGACCGTTATCATTTATGAAGGTGTTGGTCAGTTATATTTATCGGTGGCATTACCAGTCATTATGAAGTTTTAATTGGGTTTTTTGAAATAATAGTATGTTTTTAATTTAGAGGAGAATTGGCTTCATACAAACACTGGCAACCATAGTGGAGTTCAAGTTGTTTAGTAATTGTTGCAACTACGGAGATATCCTAACCCAATTGGTTTGGTTGTGAAGTTGATATATTGGCTTTGTATATTATTGTAGTCATAATTCACAGAGACATATCCCGAAAATCATCAAGTTTGACTGAATTTAAACGTTTAACGTCGTAACGAAAGTTCTAGGTGCCGTTTGACGTTTAGTTGTGATTTAGGTCATCTATCACGAAATCCATCCATCACGAAACTAGGTAAAACAGCTGATTGTAAAAAAAATCAAGCTAATTTGTATTCCAAATTGTGGCGTAAGTAGTTCACAGCTCTCTTCGTTTACAATTTTCATTTAGTACATTATAATTATTTGGTTAAGAAAAAATCATCAAAGGTAATTTATGACAACGTTGTGCCGATAGCATAGATGACAGGTTTGCCGGCTTTTTGAGGTGAAAAGTTATTTTTATACTACGCACTGTAAGGAATGCTGTTCTCCAACTTGCAGGCTCTCGTTTCCACGAGAGTTTTCAGTAATCGATTTAGAGGATTTAGAGGGCGAATACATTTTTAAAATACTCATAGAACGTAATACATTTAATTGTTTCAGGAATGCATTTTTTCACATTTTTATAACACCAAATAAAACACTCGATTGAACCGCTTATAAAACTTTGCTGAGGTTTCGCGCCAATAGACAAAACAGGCGTCATTCCAAGTAGCTAACTATTCAAGGTGATTTGCAGTCCTCTTTTCTTAGTTTACGGATATGATAGATTACGCAGGTGTTAAGTAATTCTGAAACATAACCTTGCAAACTTTGGCTGCGCAACAATTATATCATCCTTTTGTATGTCGTCAAATTAAGGGGATATTCGATTGATTTCAAAATCGCTTACGACATTACAATAACCCGAATTTAGATCAGTGACTTTTAAGAGAAAACTATTTGTTAGAATTATACACGGAACCATTAAAATGCTCCGAATCGCCTTTATCAGGCTTCTCATTCTTGTTATCTGGATCAATAAATTGGAGCTCGTTTGGTTATTATATCAAACCTATAATTGAGTGATATACTAAGAAATAGACCGAGGAAACGTTTTCTCCCTCAATTTAAAGTTATAGTACCTGTAAACTTAATTGGCTGAAATTTGGCGCGGACAATGCACATAGGATCCTTCACGATGTTCAGCAATAAAAAGGAACATTTTTGAAACATGACGGGGTTAAGAGTGCATTTTCACTCAATTTTCAATTTAATTTTCAAAAGTGCATTTTTAGATTCAATTTAAAGTAAATTGACGTAGAGACCGAAACCTACGCGCAATGCTCATTTCCATGAAATAATAGTTTCTAATAGGTTAATTGAAGACAGTGTTCCCTACATTGATAGTCAGGGTTGAAATACGGACTTGTGAAAAATAATCAGGTGCACTTTAAACAATAGATGGTGGTAATCAACCGATAATATTTCCTTATTCAGATGTACAAGTTAGTTTTGGCGTTTCAAATCAAGCTACCGCGTCACAATACACATACATGCATGTTAAAATTTCAAAGCTGCTTTATGGGTGGTACCTGCCCTGGATGGCTAAAGCATTGTGCAAGAACCGGTAGAAGAAAAGATAATCAAAATTGTAAATTCAGATTGTTGCTACGTTCTAGATAGAAATCTTTGAGTTGGGTATTGGAGACTGAAATCAGTCTCCAAAAGCCTAACTCAAAGATTTTCCACGAAAACTATCATCAAAGCACACTTGCCCACTATGCATCTGTTTTGTGATGCAACGGATTTTGAGTCCGTTAACCATCATTCGACGTTGAGTCATGCATATATTTTTCGTATTTTTGCGGCATCAATTTACAAAAAAAAGCATATTAAATAAAATTCGAAAACTACAGTCCTTTAGTTTGTAAAACAATAATTTTCAGAATTATGGTAAAACAACTGCATCCATTTTCAGTATACAACCTCACGCAATAGCAATGCACTTCGTCGATTTCCTTCAATGACTTCCGACATTCCGATCGTTGTGGATTGATCGATAGTTGTTTGTCGCTGCAATTTCTCAATATACTTTTGACACATTCAACTTCGAATGATTATAGTCATTACGAGTCTAACTTTGTTAACAAAAATGTGAGTAATTTAATTAAGATTAATATTTAATTGAAATTTTAGCAAAACACGTCAGCAAAACACTGTTAAGTAAAGTAGGGATACGCTATTTCAGATTTAAAAAACCAACAGACTTTTCACATAAACTAGCATCCAATCGAAGATTCTTCATAGTTTATCTGTTAAGTGATGTAACGTATTTTGGGCCAGTTAACCAAGAGGCGACGTTGCATCATGCTTATATTTTTCGTATTTTTGAGTCATCTATGTATTTACAATAAGGCAACTGTATATAACATGAAACAAGTGAAAAACAATTTTACTTCAACCTATAAATATAAGTCCCTTTTACAATCGCATAGATAATCTTTAGGCTTCACTACTGACATGTGTATTGATATGTATAAGCAGTTTTTACATTCTACATTAAAGGTACCAAAAATAATGCAAATTTTTCCAAAGTTAATGAAAAGTTCAGTTCGAAACAAAGTTTTTAATTTAATTTTCAATACTTGTAATGCGAACAATGTTTTCAATTTGAACAGCAAATGCCGAAACACCGTTTAAACTTGTTTGATAAAATTGCTCTCTTCTTTATTGTTTCAAATTATTTCAAAACAGTGTAAGCGTAAATGTAGTTAAATTTTAATATTCCTCAAAATTACTTTGATAACCATATGGTAAATATGTTACTTATTTTAAACTTGCTACGTCACATCACATCTTTTCAATTTAAACTAAATTAGGTAACGGTTTTAGGCATCCTATAATCAGTAGCCGACTAATGATTATAATTTCATGTCCGCGAAAAATAAAGCAATATGATATTATGTCCTGAGATGCTATTAGCGCCATACATTTAATGCAAATTGTTACAAAGATGGAAATTGTCCGGGGAATGCCCATCCGAGAACATTTCTCATTTTTTCTCGAAATTTTGACATCCATTTAAATATCCTACCGTCTTTTAATGAAATTTTCACAAACAGAGCTGTTCACACATGCGGTGTTCGGCACACACTGCCCACAAAAGAGGTATGCAGCAGAAAGGTTTACATCTTTTGCAAATGAACACATTATGCATACTCTGGTATACCTCCGCCTTTTTAGAAGATTTGACCTTTTGAAATTATAAAAAAGGTGACGCACATTTAAGCTTTATAACACAAATCTAATTATCCTTAAAATAAATTAGCTAAGCCTGCAACTAAATGAAAACTGCTAAATCTTAAGTTTCAACAAAATGAGGAATTGCCTTAAAGGCTACTGACATGTGTGTTCCGACATTGCCTTAAACATGTGAGTAGTGGTGGGGTCAACATTTCCTGGTCTTTTGAAACCACCTGCATCTCAAGAGGCTCTTGAGGAGGAGGGGGAGGTGATGGGTGCAGCTGCGCGGATTTCGTCAGCCACCAAAAACGTTAGAGAGAAGGGATGCATATCCCTATACGTATACGTGCAAACCGACATCGTCGTCATTGTTATGACAACAAGTACATATTGTTGTCGTTATTACTACTACACAACATATTGTTGGTATTACTACCTTTAAAGGTACATATAGGTATATATTTTATAAGGTGATACGTTTTATAGGGAAAAGCTGTGATCATATCACAACGAACGTTCTTCTCAGTACAGAAATGTACTGGACATCTCAGTACATATTATATGTGTACGAAGGGATCTCTGCTTTGCAGCAGAGAGTCCCTATATTGCTGTATGGTTATCTTCTCTCCTTTTCCTCCACCACCACAATCCTTTCAGGCAGTACGTTTGCTCCGCCACCACCTCCTACAACAAAGGTACATATAGGTATATAGCTTATAGAGAGAAAACAACGAACGTTCGTCTCAGTACAGAAATGTACTGGACATCTTATCTCAAAGAGATGTACATGTGTTCTCTTATGAAGGAATCTCTACCGTTGCAGCAGAGAGTCCCTTTACTCTATTATAGCTATCTTCTCTCCTTTTCCACCACCACCGCAACCCTTTCAGGGCTGCTCCGCCACCACAACAAAGAGCAGATGTTTTTCTTTTTCGTTCGCTTAGAGCCTTACCCCTTTCTTTCACAGCTAAAACGAACTGATTTTTACCGTTTACTTTTTACACACATTTCCCTATACCCTTTTTTATGTGTATTTATGAATGAACAAACGTAATCGATGAATTTCATCAGCCAAAAATAACGGAGCTTATTTTGACATGAAATTTCATTCATTCCTGCTCCAAACTTTGCTCTGATCGGATCAAACTTTGCTGCTGCTGCATTTATCTCGTATTTTTTCTCCTGCATTTTCTTATTGCGATTTGCTTATGCGTTTATGAGAATTTTGAAGATTTTTTCCAAAATTTCATGATGGATCAATTCAAGCCATGCTGGATATGTGGTGTAGTGTTCCAAACATGGGACAGGCTACATCTGCATATGCTTAGAGCACATACAAACCATCCACATTTTAATATGGAATATAATAATGCACGTAAATGTGATTTATGTCATTATTGGTCATCTACACCAAAGGATTATGCTGACCACTACGTTGATGGCCATCCTTTGGAAGTCTGCGGTAAATGTAAATACCGTGACTGCGAATGCCCAACTCCAATTCCAGGTATATTTTCAGTATTCTTATGCACTATCATAATAATGAGTAGTAGGTGGGGATAGCAGGGTTTTCAGTATTAGTGAGTAGTAGGTGGGAATAGCTTGTAAGGTCGGGTTTTAACACAAAGTGTATTGTTTATTTAGATCCATCGGATCCGTTGGCTGACATCAACCTAACTTCCCAACAGTTTCGCGAAATTGCAGAATTGCATAGAGGTACGTTATTTTTGCCAAAATTTGCAATATTTTTGCAAAACTTGTTTCTAATTATAATCAACTATCTAACTATTATTATAATCATAATCTATATGTTATAGGTATGCCCGACATGGCGCCTCAACAGGATTCTCAACCTGTGCAAAATAACCAACCTATGAACATTGAGCCAGGTTCTCCTCCATCTCCACAACCAGGACCAAGCCATGCTATGCCTTCTCCCCAACCAAGGCCAAGCCACACTATAGGTATTTCTTTCTTCTTATGATTGTTTCTCAGTCATTTAAGTTTCTCAGTTCTTTAAGTTTCTCAGTTAAGTTAATAACGCTAATTAACTAACTAAATTATCATTAACTGTTACAGATCCACCTCCAGCAAAGCGGCAAAGGCCTTCCTACCACGGTGACTTTGGTGATTTAACCTGTACCATTTGCCGCACCAAGTACAACAACCGCGAGGAGATTGTCAGACATTTACTGGATGATCATCGCACACGTTTTGTTAATGAACATATTCAAGTAGGGCAAGGTGTCCAAGAACCACTCAGGTTTGAATTAAGTAACGAGTTATTTGAACGGGCTTTACGAGTGTATGAGGTAGATTTGGATGACGTGAGTATCCGAGATGTAGATGAGTTGTACAATAGGGTTAGGGATCAGGTACAACATGTAATGAGAAATTTACTTAGAGAATTTCGTAACTACAGAGTTCAGTTTGACCTAGTTGGTCAATTTTACAGGGAAGAAGGTACTGGTGTAAGACATATCTTTCCTCACATGGAAAGTTTCAGCATTACTGTTGAAAATGATAGAGTAGCTGATCTAGCATTTAACCTAGCTAGTGACCACCACGCAGTAAGGGTGGAAGAGTTTGAACAATTAGGTAGTGGATGGATTCTTGAGAGAGTCAGTGCTCTAAAAATGATGGTTTATGAGATTAGAAGGTTTGGTGGCGGCGGTGTTTTAACCGAATTACCAGAAGAACTTCGAAAAAGGTACAAGACTCTGCAAAATGTTCCTAGTGAAGGGAACAAGTGTTTTAAACGGTGTATCATTGCTGCATGTACTATGCATGACATTAAAAAGGAACCTAGTGTCAAGTTGAAAACGTTGATACACTACAAACGGTATGAAGACAAAAAGCGTAAAGATTATAGGGGTCCTGTAAAGATTCCTGGTACAGACACAGAGGTTAATTTTAAGGGTATGAATGGGTTTGTAGACTTAAAGTTGGTAGATTATTTTGAGGAAAATAATCCAGATATTGGTATCAATATCTTCTGCTATGATGAGAACCCAGAAGACTTTCCAGAGGAAGAGTCTGACAGTCCCCAGGCTGAACCAGAGGTTCGGGTACAAAACTTCTTTGCCTCAGAGGCTGAAGAAGACAACAGTTCTCAGGTTTCTGACTTTAGTGAGGAGTCATTTATGGAGGGTCCTCCTGCCCCTCGCGACTTTGACGATGATAGGGATGATATAGGTATTGATGTTTTGTACAATAATGATAGACACGAGGCTAGTAGGAATTACAGGAAGGCAATTGATGCCTTTAACAAGTTTAAGAGTCATGTTTCCACGCTGAAGGTTTGTAAAGAGGAGAAAAAGTTTGTTATTGACTTACTATTGGTTCAGGAAGGTGAGAATGGTCATTACTGTCTGATCACCAATTTAAATGGTTTCATGAAATCTCCTAGCAACCATAATGCAAAGGATGTCTGTAGGTATTGCCTTCAGCATTTAGGTCCAAAAACATACAAGGAACACGTTCAATATTGTGCAGCTTTAGGAAAGCAGCGAACTCGATTTCCTAACGGAGATCATCTCGAGTTTACCAAATGGAAGAACTGTGTAAAGAAACCTTTCATCATGACTGCCGACTTTGAGAGTTTAGTTGTTCCCATTCCTCCAGCAAATAGGAATGGTAATTCTCAAAAGATTGCAGAGCACAAGGATAGGGCATATGGCTTTGCTGTTTTTGATCAGGACGATAATAGGGTTGAGCTTGAGCATTACGTAATTACAAAGGAGGATGAGGAGAATAATGTAAAGGCTGCTGGTCGTATGATCCAGCAAATGTTAGAAGTTACTCAAAAGTACGTACAGATTCAGGAACAGTGGCAAAAAGAGGCTGTTGCTAATGCAAAGCAGCATTTGAAGAATGTTCCCAAATTAACAAGGGATGATCCGAGGCCACCATGCTACTTTTGTGAAGAGCCCGTTGACCCTGGTTATTGCCATAGGCACCACGAGCATCTTCCACCGTATAGATTTCTGGGATACGCATGTGGAGCTCACAACTTGAATGCAAAAGTTGATTTTACAATCCCATGCTATATTCATAACCTATCTGGGTATGACAGCCATTTCATTATCAAGGCAGCCTCCGAGGCTTTAGTGAAAGACGTAGAGTTGATTGGAGGCAGTGCAGAAAAGTTTACTGCTATTCGTCTCAACAAAAACTTGCTTATCTTGGACTCTATGAAGTTCTTTCAATGTAGTTTGGGCTCGGTGGCACAGACTTTAGACAAAGACATGCCCAAGACAAAAGAGTACTTTATGGAACGTTATAACGATCCAGAAAAGGTCGATTTACTGTTACAAAAAGGCATATATCCCTACACCTTTTTTTCCAGCATAGAAAAGTATGACGAGACATCCCTCCCACCCATTGAGGCATTTTATAATGATTTAAATGATACACCATGTTCCCAGAAAGATTACGATCACGCACAAAAGGTATGGAAGGAGCTAGGTGTCAAGACTCTTAGAGAGTACACAGAGATTTATGTCCTTGCCGATGTTTTGATTTTGGCAGATTGTTTCTTAAAGATGAGGAAACTGTTTTTTGAAAATTTTGGTATTGATCCAGCTCACTACTTTTCCCTGCCTCAGCTGAGTTTCGATTGCTGTTTAAAAGACACGAAATGCAAGCTTGATTACATAAAAGATCCGACCATGTTTGTATGGTTGGAGCTGTCTAAAAGGGGTGGGATGGCAGTAGGCGGGGATCTTAGAGCATTTAAGGCAAATAATCAGTATCTTCCAGATTATGATGCAACACAGCCCACCTCTTACATCACATACCAAGATTTAAATAATCTCTACCCGACAGCTTTGGTATCACACCTTCCCGTGAGCGATTTTGAGTGGGTAGAAGGTAAAGAGTTTGAGGAGATGAAAGCTAGGAAGGCAGACTTTATCATGGAGACTCCTGAAGCCGGTAGCAAGGGTTACTTCTATGAAGTTACATTGGAATTTCCCAATGATCCAGCTTCACATGAAAAGTTTAAAGGTCTTACCCCTGCTCCGTATCGCAGGAACATCAAAAAGTCTGAAATATCAGACTACCAGACAGATTGTCATCATCAACTTAACGAAAGCGAGTCTGTTTTTGAAATTGAAAGGCTGGTAGCCGACTATCTGCCTAGGAAGAATTACATAGTTCATTACAGGGTTCTTCAGTATTACTGCAAGGTGGGGTTAATTGTTACAGAGGTGCACAAGGCACTAAAGTTTACTCAGAAGGATGTATTTGCAAAGTACATTCACAAACTGACAAAGTTTAGGCAGGATGCACCCACCAAAGTTGAACAAAACTGGTGGAAGTTGGCGAATAATGTCGTGTTTGGTAAAGCAGGGGAGAATGTTAGGCTTCGCCGACAGTTTAAGTTAATTCGTAACAAGAAGGAAGCTTTGAGGTATCTTAGCAAGCCCAATGTGGCAAGAGTTATTATCTTGGAAGGAGATACAGATCTGGCTATAGTTAGCTTCAAAACAGTGTCCGTTTACTTGGACAAACCACTCTACATCGCATGCACTACTTTAGATGAAAGCAAAAAGATTTATTATGAATACTTTTACGAGTTTGCACAGAAGAAATGGGGAACTGGAGGTAATAAGTTGTGGGTTCTTGGAGCAGACACCGACTCAGTAATGATGGCTATACAGTACGGGGATAAGAAGGGAAACGTTTTTGATGATATGAAGGAACATGAAGACGAATGGTTCGATATGAGTAATTTTCCAGAGAAGGGGACATTTGCAAAGTATTATTCACGTAAGAACTTACGTAGGCTGGGTTACATGAAGGAAGAGGCGGCAGGAAAAGTGATTAGTCACTTTATTTTCGTGAAACCTAAGATGTACATGTACAGGTATTATGAAGAGGTTCAAGGTAAAATGACTGAAAATACTTTTGGAGACAAGTCCTATCTTATTAGGGATGTAAAGAAGGGTAAAGGTGTGCCCGGAGCAGCACTGCAAAGGCAGATTGAGTTTGAACATTATGAGAAAGTTATTGAAACTATTGCATCATTTGATGTCAATTACAAGGCTATCCAAAGTAGAAAACATGATATTTTTACCATGGACTTGGTTAAAAAGGGGCTCTCGTCATCGTATTATAAACGTTTTGTCTTGCCCGACGCAGTCCGTACACTTCCCTACGGACATATGGATATTCCATTATACTCCTGAGTGGTTTCTTCGATATTTGTTGTTATGAAATAAGTTAAATGATTATTGTAGTAGATTTGTAAGTGTGAAGTATGTGTAGTAGCAGTACCATTAGTATTTTTAGAACGGTGATAATTTTAAGTGTAGTTTAATGACATGAAAACTTAGGGTATGACAAATGCTGTATGAGGATTGACTTGTTGTATGAGAAATAACTATGAGAATAACTTGTTGTGAACAACTGTTTTTCAAATTTATAATTGATTTTATTACTAGATATTTGTTTATGGGTTACGAAATAAGTTAAATAATTATTGTAGTTAAGTTTATATAATTATAAGTTTACTGTATATTCTGTTGTTTGCAATTAGGAATTAGAGATTTTGATAATAAAAGTTAAACAAAATATAAACAAGTGTCTGAACATTTTTTACATATCTACATTGGCATCATAGAATAAATGCATCACAACGTTGCTGCTGCAACGATGCTACTGCAGCAGAGATATTTACATATTTACAATCCATAGTATATCTTGCATCGGCACTTTTTATCAGTCTTGGCAGGTTCGCCAAAATTTTCTAAGTTCCATCAAAATAACTCAAGGAAATAAGAAATAAGGACTGGCTGAATCGGTATTGTCTTCTTCATCGCTCTCTTTTGGTGTGGATTTTCTGGCCTTTTTAATGGCTTCACGTTCTTTACGTCTCTCTTTACTCTCAACAGCCCGGCGGTGGGTAAATATGGTTTCGTCAGAATTGGTTACATCGAAAGATGCAACACTAAGAGATCTTTTCACTTTTCTTGTCAACTCATCTCTCCTCAATTCTCCTGTACACATACCCAAAAACTCGATTAATCCAGGAACATCCTCTTTCATGTCCAGTTCAATTTCCAGAGGTATGGTAGCTGATCGGCTGCAATCACACTGTGTCTGATGGTGCTGATGAGCGGATTTTAGAATTATTTTGGGATGCCCTCCATAGACCATTGTTGCTGTAACTCCCTTATATTTACTCAGTGGATTCTGAATTCTTGCTAGATTATTTTCCAGATGAAAGCTGACATCTCCTCGCTCATATTCGCAGTCGTTTTCATCCGACTCGCTGGCAGAACTGAATTCTTCTCTAAAAATGACACGCTTCTTCCGTCGGGTTTCGGGAACAAACCTACGATTGCCTGGAAGTTTGACAACTGAATCAACCAAAGTCGCAGGGCTAAACAGCAGGTCTGCGGTTCTTCTTGAGTACAACTGGGCTGGCCAGTGAGCAGGGTTTGTAAATCTTTCAACGATTTGATCTGGTGTGTCTTCATTAAGCCTGGCAGTCCATGAGTAATGAGTCAGGATGTATCTTGGGTCGAGATCTTCATTTCTTTCAAAAATGCTGAAACCGTTTATCTTACTAGATGCAAAGAGAGTATACAGAGCATACAGAAATGGAGTTTCTGGAACACACTCCCCCTTATGATGACAAGTCCTGGTAAACACTTCACCAGTAGTTTCGTTTACGTCGCTGCAATCCTCCAACCTGTCCCTTTTTCGATTTCCATCTTTTGGGCTAATTACATACCCACAGCAATAACGATCCAATGGAAGACTGTCCTTTGACGCCATAGTTGGCCTGTTTCTCTGCCAAGCTAGGAATCTAGAAGGTAGTAGTACTCTCCATTCTGATAACTCGATCTCAGCTAATGCGTAAAGCCTCACGAGCATGTAAAGCGCCTCCGCAAACGGCTGGCATGTCTGGCGGTGACGGCAAATTAAAGTAATTGGGAGCTTTGTCTTTGGATGGAAATGTGTCCACGGAATGGGACCACTTCGTTGAATTGAAAATGTTTCTGGAATTATGAATCCAGGGCAACATTTGTCTCTCTTCCCCATGTCCCCGGAGAGAAGGATATTCTTCACTTCCTCAGGGGAAAGATGTCTTGGTAAACCCGCCATAATTTTGCTGTTTTATTGTTCGCAAGTCACGGAACAAGGTTCTCACACACGTATCACGGAAACGCACAGAAGTATTTTTCTCTTGTGAAAACAATTTTGTGCGTGCTTTCAACTTCAGATCTCGCGAGAGACTGAGCTTTCAGAGCTTCCCAAAGAGAATGAGCTGCAACTTGTAGAATACTGCTTTCGTTGCGAGAGGGTAGAATACGTTAGCTCTACATAACATGTACAAGTACTGGAACATGTACGTTAGCTAGCTAGGGGTGCTTCTTGTAGGTTATCTGCAGATGAGGAATGTAGGTCTATCACTGTGCTATAGTGTACTGTCTACTCGTAATACCAATGTGAGAGCATGTAATTCGTGTACGTAACCCCTACCCATGTATTTTAAATACAAAACGTCCCTATCTTTTATCAAAGAGACTGTTTCAATAACGGTCGACACTGCTGCAGTTATCAAAGAGGCTGTCTGTATTATCAAACTGGCTGTCTCAATTATCAAACTGGCTGTCTCAATTATCAAACTGGCTGTCTCAATTATCAAACAGATAACTCAATTGCGTTTTGTTTTATTGCTGCAGGAATGATTTTGTCCAGTATCCCAGGATGTCGTAGGAATATTTTCCTCTTCGATTCAATGGACCCCTTTTGATTGGCGGCGGAGTTTATGTGGTTCTGATATTTTCCACTTTTGATGGCGTTTTCAACGCAACGTTTCACTTTGATGGTGTTGGTTGTTATGTTGTAGGCGATATTTTGTAAGATTTTTATTTGCCTTTTACTTGCTTGTAACAACAAATTCTTTCTTGCATATCTCTTTGCATTTACCAGAGATTTAAGGAAATACAAGTCTTCACGACTCAGAGCCATTTTTACAGCACATGACGAGAGAGGGGAGAACCTTCACTAAACAACTCAAGGTTCGTACTAAACCGATTCCATAAAAATGATGCAATAATGTAGGATTATTTATCAGTATTCCTGCTGCGTTGTACATGACGGCTGCGTTTAAAAATGATGAAACGTTTGAACTTGTTGCATCATACCAAAATGTCACATGTAGCGCAGAACGATGTAAATGCTACCAGTCGGATTCTGGTAGTTGGCTCGTCTGCTCACAATTCGTGTTGTTCTTGTGGCAAATATAAAAATGGAGTCTCCTTGTCACTCTGGTCATTGCGACATTCATTGTTGTAAATACCAGATCCTTCGTAATAAACTGGCAGAAGCACAGCTAGGATACGATTCCTCCCACCTTTGTTATTGTTGTTTTAGAAGTTACAGTTTTCTGCTTGCTTCAGTTTTAATTGGAAGCCCCAGTGCTGAAGACAAGACAGTAATTATTTCACAGGACTATCTGGGATCCACTACCAACTACTATCGCCTTTACATCAACCAGCGATTATATTGTGAAACCATTCACGACTCGGAAAGCAAACTTTGCCTAAAGTGTACGGATTCGCTAAGTCCAATTTTTAAGAACTTGTGTACCGTGTACATAAAAATCAGTGGAGAATTAGCTGATGCAGCTATGAATCACATCCATGCACGGCTGGATAGTATATTCCGCTGTTGCCCTTTTGACTGCTCAAATACCTTTACCGAGCTGTTAATTCCCAGAAAGAACACACCAACACCCATTTAACTATTAAAGAAAGCCAAAGGTTACGGGGTAACAAGCATTCTGTTGTACATCTTTTGGAGGAACAGGAAAGGAAGAACTGCGCGGAGTGGCGACTCAGGAAAAGGAATAACTGCTTCTGGCGAATCAAGAAAAAGTCCGGCTCGAGGGACCAAGATGGCTTCTACACTCATCACATCGGAGTTGCTGGAAATGCGTATAAACGCACTACTGCTTTATCTGGGCATGGCAACATGCATTTGGTACATTCCGTTACCACTAGTGCTTCTTCTATGTATAATTTTGTGGTGGAGTGGCTTTGATTGGGAGGAAGACCAGATGGAAAGCTAAAATTGCTAGATATATTGTAAAAAATACCATGAAGCTGTCCTCATTTTAGAATAAATGCTATTTACAAACACAAAGATGCTATTTTGCTTATTTGCATTTTCTGAAAGTTCCTATACATTTTTATGTAAGGGCAGCGGTTCCCTACTTATCATTTCATACCCATTCATTAACAAGTTACCTTTAATAATATGGTGCATAAATGTACAAAGGTGACAGGATTCATCTTACCTCACTTTACCATGCATATTGCCTTTAACTGTGGTGTTAAAAGTGCTCAGAGTAACGCCAGCACATATACATCTAGCATTAAGCGTAAGTCAAAACCTCCATAATGCGTTGCATGTCAAAACTAGTATCACGATACGATTCACCATTGTCGAAAACCATAAACCATGTCATGGACTTATTACAGGAGCAATTAACAAATTGCTGTTATAATTAACTTTACAGTATAACTACTACTATATTTAGGTTCGTCATACCCGAAATGGGTATATACTATGTGCTATACACCATATATGTACAAAGGATTTCGTTAATTATAGTAATAATTAAAAAATATTTAAATTGGGCTATATTTCGACGTAGTGTACCCTTACAATACATACATGTACTACTACTACTATACAGACCCTTACAATGCATATATGTGCTACTACTACTATTAAGACCCTTACAATGCACTACTACTACTGAAGAGAAGAGCTAAGGAACGAAAAACATCTGCTCTTTGTTGTGGTGGCGGAGCAGCCCTGAAAGGGTTGCGGTGGTGGTGGAAGAGGAGAGAAGATATAGGGACTCTCTGCTGTTGTGGTGGCGGAGCAAACGTACTGCTTGAGAGCTGCCCTGAAAGGGTTGCTCTGCTGTTGTGGTGGTAGAGACCCCTTCATAGGGAATACGTACATACATCTCTTTGAGAGAAGATAGCCATACTGGAGTAAAGGAACTCTCTGCTGTTGTGGTGGTAGAGATCCCTTCATAAGAGAACACATGTACATCTCCTGCTTTAAGAGAATATGAAGTAAAGGGACTCTGCTGTAAAGCGGAGAGACTAGTACAAAGATTCCTTTGTACACAATAACGTTCGTTGGGAATGCCTGCTTTCCCTATAAAACGTATCTCCCTATAATCTATATACCTATATGTACCTTTGTTGTAGGAGGTGGTGGCGGAGCAAACGTACTGCCTGAAAGGATTGTGGTGGTGGAGGAAAAGGAGAGAAGATAACCATACAGCAATATAGGGACTCTCTGCTGCAAAGCAGAGATCCCTTCGTACACATATAATATGTACTGGACGACGACAACAACAATCAACGAACGTATACATGCGTATACGTATAGGGATATGCATCCCTTCTCTCTAACGTTTTTGGTGGCTGACGAAATCCGCGCAGCTGCACCCATCACCTCCCCCTCCTCCTCAAGAGCCTCTTGAGATGCAGGTGGTTTCAAAAGACCAGGAAATGTTGACCCCACCACTACTCATGTGTTCTGATAGCACGAAACAGGAAATCATTAAAATGCATGCCCCGTTAAAAATCCTGCTTACTGAAGATAAACATCCAGTAATGGAATCCCTGCTGAGTAAAAATCTC
Source organism: Sinella curviseta (assembly GCA_004115045.4). Taxonomy (NCBI): domain Eukaryota; kingdom Metazoa; phylum Arthropoda; class Collembola; order Entomobryomorpha; family Entomobryidae; genus Sinella; species Sinella curviseta. Next base: position 20,980,509 of record CM023199.3, on the reverse strand, counting down.
AATATGCATCTGTGTTGCAAAAATAAATTTATCTGCAGCTATGCTGCAGGCGCCTAAAGAAATCAAATCGATGGCTTCCGAATACTGCAAGAGTAGGAACTGGAAGCAGAAGTGAAAACTGAAGTGCCTGTTACATCTCTATTGTCAGATTGCAATGGGCGCAATCAAGTTAACGAAACGATAAAATCCCGATCATCTAGTTTTGCGACGGCCAAAACTCGACAACACTAGGGTTACGCAAAATAATTAGTACAGGCCAAGTCATCAAATCTGTTATGCGGAGAAGTTGATCTTGGGTCACTTAACCCAAATGTGACGCTAAATCATTCAAAACTGTTGTATTTCAATTACTTATAAAATTACAATCACACATTGAGTAAGTATAACCAGCCGTACAACAGCCCGAACCCGACATGCTTCGATTTCAGTTATTTTTATATTTCTAGATAGAACACCTAGAGAGTGCCCAATGTGCCAAATATTAGGCTTCGGGATCGACCCTGGTACCATGGGATGCCGGATGAAGGTGGTGGGGACCAATTGGGCTTTTTATTACGATGTCGACGCATGTACTGCCCGATAACAAAGAATGTGCGGCATGAGTAATGATATACCATATGCTAAATTTGACGCCCTATTCAGCGCAGCAAACCGCATGCTGATCCATTGTTGCATTCCAGAGTTATGGCCAAAACGTATTCCAGGGCCCGTTAATATTTGGAGTTTTTTAATATTTATGTACTAACAACTACGGTATCTGTGTCATATTTGGAAAGCCAATAGGTGCGAATGAATGCCCAACGATGGCTTAATACTTGACAAAAATTTCATTCCGATTCAGGTATGTATCGGGGTGTGGTGCTGTATTTACTTCGGCTAGTCAAAACCGTCCAAATCCGCCCATGAAAGTTCAAAGCGTTAGTACTTTGTCTAAAACGCACATATTGAAAATCCGAAAAAGTACATTTTGCACTGATTTGTTAGCTTTCATTTGACACCTCAACCATGAAATTTGGTAATGGCATCTCGGAGCTGTTGCTCGCCAAATGTAGCAATCTCGTAATGCACATATCTTCAAACCGTTCATTGTACGGTCAATTCAGTACCATTGCACACGGATCCATGGACAAAAAAAGTTTATAACTAGTCTCTTATACTAACGGAAACCTTGGAAATATTTTGAATATTTCATATTTCATCACGTACGGAACTAGTTATGAAAGGTTTCATTCATTTTTTTGTTTTCAGATTTGAAGTTTTATTAAATGTTTTAGGAACAAAGTTGAAAAGTTTTAATTTGGTGCATATATTTATTTAAGTAGATAATTTTATCCAAATAAAGTAAACCAAACAAATTGATGCCATCAGTTTAAAGAAATGCTTTCAGCTTGTCCATTTCTAAATATGCAATGGTAAACACTTGTCCAGATCGTGATTTTGGTGAAGGCTCTGAATTGAGCATTACGAGATTGCTACATTTGGCGAGCAACAGCTCCGAGATGCCATTACCAAATTTCATGGTTGAGGTGTCAAATGAAAGCTAACAAATCAGTGCAAAATGTACTTTTTCGGATTTTCAATATGTGCGTTTTAGACAAAGTACTAACGCTTTGAACTTTCATGGGCGGATTTGGACGGTTTTGACTAGCCGAAGTAAATACAGCACCACACCCCGATACATACCTGAATCGGAATGAAATTTTTGTCAAGTATTAAGCCATCGTTGGGCATTCATTCGCACCTATTGGCTTTCCAAATATGACACAGATACCGTAGTTGTTAGTACATAAATATTAAAAACTCCAAATATTAACGGGCCCTGGAATACGTTTTGGCCATAACTCTGGAATGCAACAATGGATCAGCATGCGGTTTGCTGCGCTGAATAGGGCGTCAAATTTAGCATATGGTATATCATTACTCATGCCGCACATTCTTTGTTATCGGACAGTACATGCGTCGACATCGTAATAAAAAGCCCAATTGGTCCCCACCACCTTCATCCGGCATCCCATGGTACCAGGGTCGATCCCGAAGCCTAATATTTGGCACATTGGGCACTCTCTAGGTGTTCTATCTAGAAATATAAAAATAACTGAAATCGAAGCATGTCGGGTTCGGGCTGTTGTACGGCTGGTTATACTTACTCATTATAAAAAAAGTAATTCGTAATCGCAATCAATTATATGTAAATATTATTACTACGATTTGTAAAATTATGACAAAACAAACACATCCACTTCCATTACATTGGAAAATGTCAATTTGTGACTATATATTAAAGAAAAAGCTAACGATCTTCATTTCGTTTACAACAACAAGATTTATAAACATCTTACTCCATTCATAACATTTATTATGGTGTCTGACAATGTTCTATTATGAGAAAATGGTGTTCCTAAATGTAAAGAAACATATGTAAATGGATACCGATTGCTTCTATCATTTTCCAAATGCTAGAAACTGAAGCAACAGCACGTGACATACATCTTGTTTCGCTAATTGTCCCCAAACCATCTTCAGTAATGTTCATGACGTCAAACAAGGTCAATTTTTTATTTCATTATTAAGCCAGCCACTCTATACGTTCCATACTAAACTGAACATTTATACGGAAATGTTATCCATTGATCATTTCGCCGATGACATAATTTGAATATCAAATTTTCGATTACGCAAGATATGCAGACTAATGTACTTAAAGTGCCACCTTAATTGTGACTTTATAAGTGGACATCGAAAACAACGATAACGAAAAACAACGAAGTTGGAACAGCTTCGTTTACGTGTCATGTGTTCCTGTCATGTGTGTAGATTGAGTGGGGGAGTTTACGTTTCAGTTTATGCTGAAGACTTGTGTATGCTATTTATTGTCAAGCGAAATAGTGTTCCTTCGGCTCGGGACATTTGTCTCAAGTGCAATCAGAATTCAGTATTTTATGTCTACCATGCATAAGATAAACTAGAACAGCGTCTTGTTAGAAAATGGGAACATAGTTTCGGATTCATTTTTGCCCCTTACCTGACCTCGAGCGAAGCAAGGCATTCTGTCCTGGGCGAAGATCATGATAATCACCGGACATGACTGGATATGACAACAATACAAGGACATGTTGTAAATCAAGAAGTTGTTATGTATTTCGCCATGTCTGAGAAAGCTCTGCCGTCTATGCCTGACCGAACTATTGAGCCGATTGTCATTTGTAGATGTCCTTTACTATCTAGATTCTACTAAAGTCCTAAACATGCGTTTTGTTGTTTCCTCGTCGAACTGTTACACCGATTTTCATCAAATTAAATATACACACATTCCTGAGCCTGAGAAGCAAAAATGATTGGATACACCGAACTGCCCAAAAAATCCAACTATTGTTGTATATTAAGTGCTGAAGATAAGGTTGCTTTCTTTTTGCGCAATTGGTCTGATTTTGCTAAATTAAGTTTATTGATAGTCTGTGTGAACTAGAATGATAGATCAAAGTGATAATTTTCGTCAGCTAATCAAAAGGCGTCGTTGAATCATTCATAAAGTTTGTATATTTGTCTCATCATCTACTTACAATAACACGATATAAAACAGTAATTAGAATCACAATTCCATAATCTTAAAAAAGCATTACTATAAATTGTGTAATTATGAGAAAACAACCGAAACAACTGCATCCATCCTCAGTACATTGTACTTTGTCAATTAACTAGTATCTTCATGAGTGTGTTCATAGAAACAGAAATTATCTGACTTGCATCATGGGAAACGCGAAACGTGCTGGAATGAAGATTAATCCTGACATAGCAAAGACGCCGAGTAGTAGACTACTAGCCAGCACAACGTTTTTTATTCGTAAAGATGGGTTAGTAGTACGTGGCATTTCGAACCTCTGTATAGTAAGAAGATAAACATGTTGTAGGTTCAACATCTTCCGGTTTTTTCTCTTTGAGAACACAATAAAAATCACGGACAACGTAACTTCCGATTAATAATTTCTGAAAAATATTTGATTTTGGCAAATGTCGACTATTGAAACTTAATAATACCTCCATGAATTTATCTTTGGGAAATAAGCCGAAGCTAATAAATCTGTGGCAATAAAAACTCTGATACATGTTTGCTTACGCGCTCGTCGTCACAGTATCACAGTATTCAAAATGGTATTGGAAATTGGTGCTGTAACGAAATAAGCGACGTTGACATTGCAATGATAATAGCGTGGTTTTGAAAATGTACTATAATCCGTGGCCACTGCTCAAGAACGGTAAGTTTTCAAATGGCTTCGGACCATTTGGAGAATAGAACGTGCATATTGGATTCATGCAAACATAGTAATTTGAAAGGCCTTTCAAGTAGTAAAACTCATGTAATCTGGGTTTATTTCGCAGAAAACTCCTGAATTCAATATTGAATATAAAATTCCGTAACGAGCCTAAAGCAGTTTACAATCGATGATCTTAAGAATACGCTTATAAATATTTACTGTCCGTCTGGTCCACATAATTTTGAAATGTAATTGCGGTACAAAAACTTTTAAGAGCGCTGCTTCCGAAGTTGGGCAAACTCCATTCAAGGACAAGACCAGAATATTAAGCGAGTAAACAAGATATAAATATAGGTATATTTGTTTGCTTGTCTGCAGTATGTAACTTGCAGCTAATTAAACAGATTAACTCATCACGTTTACACATTACAGCTTTTTTCGATCATATGTTTGAACCCGATTTAAATATTTTACTGTCGAGAATTTAATGTGTTCACAATCTGTGTTGCATGAAAACCAAAGCTTAGAATTTGGATTTCAACGTCCGTTACGCTACATGAACGCTCTGAGATGTTAATAATCGTTAATAGTCGGCGAATATTGTTACTGGAAATTTGGTTGCGGACATATTTGGTTGAATATTGAAAAAGGTAGCACAAATACTATATTTAGCTTATCAGGAAGTCAATGATAGTTAATGGAGATTAAATGAACAAGGATACCAAACCCCAGTCGAATTTATCCAATGAAAAACCGCTTTACTTTGTACGATATACATGGATTAATTATGGAAGAATGTATACTAATTTTGATCCTGTAATAATCCATATGGAACATAGAACAATTCAATTCTCGAATGATAACTCGAATCCTGAAGGAGGACGCACCTGTAAACTGTTATAATTGACACAAGTCTAGGTAACAATTTGATGGCGTTGATCCAACAATCAACCAGAAACGAAGCAGAAACTAATCCGGAATTAACAATGCTTTATGCTTTTTGTTCTCGTCCTGCATCATTCATATACTTAAGTCAATAGGAAATAATTATAAAACAGAATACACCCAGTTTGGAAAGCCACATTTATCACTTTCAATTGAGCTATGAATAATATTTTTCACTCTCTCATTTTGGCATCAAAATTGTTTGATTGTTCTTTAATCTAAAATTAAAAATATCTACGCCTACCACCAGCAAACTTCGACCGAGAACTTATTGAATATCTCTCTAAATTAATAAATGATTCTAACTGTGAGCAAATCTATTAATAGATTTGCATACCATATATGAACGCCCCTGACCCGACATTTTTAAATACAAAAATCGTCTTCAGGTTCGGATTCTCCTACAAAAATAGTGCTAAAATATCATAGGAACAGAAATTTAGAAAAATTTTACGTTGGGGTAAATTGCGAAAACATGGGTCATTGGGACCATTCAGAGGATACCACATTTTTTCGACATATGTGGACGGATTGGGCTTAAATTTGGCATGGGCATTCCCCGAGGGGCCCTCCTCGGGGTTCAGTTGAGAAAAGCTTAAATTTCCAATTTGGGGTCACGGTGCGAGAGGTCAAGTTATCAATATCTTAAAACATGATTTTCAGGTATGCTAACCTATGCAACTTTGTGTTTGAGGTATATTTGACTAATATACATGCATCTGAAGGGCAGCGTTCATCTGCATATGCTGGTTTTACTTTTTTAATGTTCAATATTCAATAACTAAACAATTGCGAATGATACAAATTGTAATAAAATTTTAAAGTTCCACTTGTAACTATTCGGCGCTAAACCATTTCAATGACATCTATTAAAATGTGATTCAGATTAGCAAGTTGCAAAAATATGTTTTTAATAGAGTGCAAATTTTCAAAATAACAGATATAATGCCCTGCCTATCATACAATTGTCCATTGTTAATATATCGTTACCTATAATAAATTAGGCGCGGACACTGAAAAGGAATTTCATTTACAATGCCAGTAAATTGCTTGAACTTCTGTATTCATAAACTTTCCTTCCGTGATCTGATGTCAGTGGATTTGTTCGTTTTAAGATTGTACATCTATTAAGTGTTTCAATAAAGGTATTTACATTAAGCCTTGCCGCTATCAGTTGTATTTGTGATTGTCTTGGGTTTCTGCATTCATATATACATAAGTTTTTAACATGGAGACAGGTCAGTCGTGTTTACCATAGCCATGAAAAAATGCTGTGAATGCGATGATATTGAGCACATTAAACCAACGTGTTGTGTCTCATTTGCTGAGGTTTCTATCTTCTCTGTGCGCAATGTCTTACGTGTTTACATATTTGTAGTTTTATTATGTTGGGGCTTGACCATGGACTGTTGTTATCATTAGGAATTATGTGCGAACATGTGACCGAGAGGCAAAGGAAAAGCCGTCCGAATGGATTTGCTTATTAATTTTTTTGTTGTTCTTATCTACATAGGTATTAATACTAGACGGACTGCGATCCAAGCGATGAAAATAATACACATCAGAGTACCAGTGTGAACTCCACTGAAGGATCCACCCTTCCTATTGTTGGAGAGCTCTGTGCTTTTAAAATATGCAGGTGCTGCCAAATTGACAGTGTAATTGATATTATGAAGGACGACGCATTTCGGCTTCAAATGATGAAGAAGACTATATAGGCGGGATTGCCATGTTATGGCTACATCAGCCAAAGGTTCAAGACATTTCGTGCCATGATTTCATTCGGATGATTAAGCCACCGGACTATATTGAGGATAGCCACACCTATCGTTTAAATCTGGACGACGATGTAATTATCTATTCGTGCGCAAGTATTAATGGATGGTGAGGAAAAATTGGCTAAAAAATGTTCGATTTTATGATAACTTGAACCATTGAAATTTTTTAATTACCAATGTCATTACGGAAGGTTTACATAATTTCTTAACTACATGCCATCAACTTGTTGTAAACAGTCATTATAAAATAAGACAACTTTGCTGGAAAAAACCTGTTGTTCATTTCCATTTCTGTGGTTTGCGAACTGGAACTGTTGTAATAGAAAAATAAATAAAATAAAACGATATAATAAAATGTTTGTTCCACTGAAAAGAAGCAAAAGGTATATTAATTACAGAACTTAAATGTTGTAAATGTTTGGCATTTTTTGATATATTTGCTTCAGCAATGGAATAGGAAATATGATTGATTTTTAATATCATTCTGTAAATTTGTACTCTCCTAAAAACATATTTTTGCAACTTGCTAATCTGAATCACATTTTAATAATGTCATTGAAATGGTTTAGCGCCGAATAGTTACAAGTGGAACTTTAAAATTTTATTACAATTTGTATCATTCGCAATTGTTTAGTTATTGAATATTGAACATTAAAAAAGTAAAACCAGCATATGCAGATGAACGCTGCCCTTCAGATGCATGTATATTAGTCAAATATACCTCAAACACAAAGTTGCATAGGTTAGCATACCTGAAAATCATGTTTTAAGATATTGATAACTTGACCTCTCGCACCGTGACCCCAAATTGGAAATTTAAGCTTTTCTCAACTGAACCCCGAGGAGGGCCCCTCGGGGAATGCCCATGCCAAATTTAAGCCCAATCCGTCCACATATGTCGAAAAAATGTGGTATCCTCTGAATGGTCCCAATGACCCATGTTTTCGCAATTTACCCCAACGTAAAATTTTTCTAAATTTCTGTTCCTATGATATTTTAGCACTATTTTTGTAGGAGAATCCGAACCTGAAGACGATTTTTGTATTTAAAAATGTCGGGTCAGGGGCGTTCATATATGGTATGGAATTCCATTACATTTGTAATTACAAATGTAATGAGCAAAAGACCAACATGAAGTCAGAACCGCTTTCCTATTCATCAATGAAACAATCAGTTGAATATTACATTACAGACAACATTCGGATAGTTGTTGATTGCTCAGGCTTGGCAAGGCGTAAAGGATAATTCACAAAGTTTGCGAATATTTTATTTGGGCTCAAGATGTAATACCAAAATGTAATACCTCAAAATGTAAATAGTGGTAATTTTCATTATTAGAGTCATTAGGTGTAGATTTAAAACACGTTGATAGATTATGATTTTCAAATGAAATTTGAGTATGCACATATTTAAGGATTTTAATGTTCCTTGCCAAACTTTACTGGAAGTCCATCGGCTACTTCAGGTTCGTTTCAATTTCCACTGATAGTAAATGCCGGACCAACAAATGCGAAAACCCAGCACTTGCTAAGTCGAGCTTCCGCTCAGATAACAGTTTAGCGGCGCCCATCTAAACATCAATCATTATAAAATCAGAGACTTGTCTGGAATATTTAAAACTCGTATTTTGTCCTGTACGATATGCCGATCATATTTCATGCGAATCCGATTTATTGTTTGACGGATAAACGTTTACAATCATTTGGTAAACAACCAAAATAAATGTTATCAATTCTCAATTTAGGGTAGAAAAGATTTGCACTTTAGATTATATCATCATTATTGCATATTTGGTGCTTCTTTAATTAAGAATATAAATTGCTAATAACATGCAAAATCAAAAACTCTATTGAAACTGCCCCACTCCCTACAAATACAACCACAAATACACATGCCAAGCTAAGCGAACCATACGCCTGCAAGCTACAATCATGACGTTTTTGATTATCTAGAGAAATGCATTATTTTGAGCACTGCCCTTACTAATGTATTGAGTAAAGGATCCAAAATGTTATCAAACTTGGCTATCGATTTATTAAAAATAATGAGAATAATAAATTTATGACAAATTCTCTATAAGTGTCGATTAATATGGCAAGGAGTCAAGGAAAAGATTCAAAGATAGTGCAGAATAGAAAGCATATTCCTTTATGGTGTCTGCCAATGTTCTACGATGAGCAGCTGGTGTGCCTAAATTTAAAAATACTTAAGACGTGTTGGTTATTTCTTTCACTTGCACAGAACAAACAACACCTATATGAGCAAGAGATACCAGATACCTAGTTTGGACAATAAATCCCAGCAGCCCGCTTCATTAAGTTACGACGTCGTACTAATTTATATTTCGTGATTCTGCTAAATATTTCCTTGGTGTCAGAATAGAGATAAACCGTACGAACTCCCCACCGTAAATATTAAAAATCAAACACTGTTTGTTACTTTAGTTTTGAGCATACGAAATTCTTGAATTTTTTTGGAGTACCAGTGCACCCATTTAAAATGATTACAATTTAAATATAAATATTCTCGGTTATGCAATTGTGCATTTCCGCCAGATATGCAGAGTGATGGGCTTAATTGTGACTTCATAAATTGGCATAAACAGGATAAGTTTGTACTGTAAACTGAAAACTGTATGCACAGGGTTTGTCAACTGTTATATGTACCAGTATGTCATTCATTCGATTGAGTGTCACTTTCAACAGTAAGTTATGCTGAAGGTTTATGGTCATACCTGCTCCGGTTACGGTTATCCAGCGAAATATGATCTCTGTGAGGCGGGGTCAGTTGTTTTAAGAACGAACAGAATTCAATTTTCTCTGCCTACCATGTATGAAATCAACTGGAACAGTGTATCATTTGAAAGGTGAATATAATTTTGAATTCGTTTTATTCGGACTAACTGAGGTGTAGACAAAAATTGATAGGTTGAAGTGGGAGTTCGTTCCTTATACATATATGATGTGGAGCCTTAGCGTCCCTGAATTTTTAATGCCAAATCCTTTTGTGTGCTATTCGTAATTGAGCTGATTCTGTTGTATGTGAAATTGATTTGGCATCTAATAAATATAAATTCTTTTGTTTGTCGACTTCGTTAAAAATAAAACTGACAAGAATCATTACGATTGAATCAACCAACCTAGGCACCTAAAGCTTATATAACGCTACAAACTATTTCAAACCTTTCATGGGCGTGAAACAATAGCAACTCCACAACAAACTAAAGCCAAACAATTCTGGCAATGATATTGACTAAATGATGCGGCAGAGAATAATCTGTCATGGTAGCGTAATTCCGAAATCAGATAAAAATTATTTTTTATTATGACTATCCTTATTTTAAAACAGAAAAGTGTGCCCAGATTATATTAAATTACAGCGGATTCCGAAATTAAATATTCTACTCAACTGATTCACAATTACAAACTTCCTGAAAATTGACTTTTACAATAGCGCAAAATTACTACGCAGTTTGGATACTTCTTGAATAATAATAATACTAACAACAAAATGATTCCGAGTGGGATAAAGTAACTATATTTCATATCACACAGTAAATGACATATTTAATTATTCACGTGAATATTGATCTCACATTTTATGCATTGTGAATACAGAAAGGGCATCCTATCACATTTCACATACAGTTAGAATTTCTTAAGATCTGACAGGTTAACATTCATGGGTAGAACTCCCCCAGGCTGCCGATCGGCCCCCCGGGCTGCCGATCGGCCCCCCAGGCTACCGTTAGGCCCCTCCCGGCTGCCGATAGGCACCCCAGGCTGCCGTTAGCAGGATGCTGATTATGAATGAGTGTGTTGTGATGCCCTATATGAGATGATATGAGGTGGTATGAAATGATCTGATGTGAGGTGGTATGATCTGATCTGATGTGAGGTTGTATGATATGATCTGATATGAGGTGGCATGAGATGAGATAGTGATATACATTCAACCAGTCACAACAACAATAGTAACCTCTACTCGCGTCAAAATGGAACAGATAAGATGCCGTAAACAAAGTGGTGCTATTTCTGAGCTCCTTTGAAACTCTACCTCCATCTGTCAAGATACAGAAGAAGTGTTATGCAAGGTAGAAATCTACAGGAATAATTTAACATTGAAAGAGTAGATGGCAACTGGTGGCATGAATCGTTTTCATTCTCACTGTATGGCAATGATGCATTAAAACAGTTTAAAGGAAATAATGAATTCTGCATGTTCTTTATGTGAAGCAGAGGCTGGAATGGCTGACGTAGTAAGCTTAGAGTTGCTTTAAATGCCAGAGTGTTACGCTGAATTGACGTTATCAACGGCAAGCGCTCAGTGAAAAGAACGAGTCCCTGCTGCGTTGTTTTTGTTTGGGTGTGATAACAGCAATTTCGTGTAGTTTTCGTAAGGGTTTATAAAGTAAAGTAGGAAGCTATGACCAATCAACTAAACGGCGACTGAAACTGCACATTTTAGGTTGTTTGGATTTGTATGCTGATATTGTGTGCGAGCATTTTTTAAAACTCTAACCAGCTTCAATACTTATTTTGAAATGTATCGAGATGTGATGATCTCTACGATGATATAAGGAAAACGTTTTCCTTAGCATTTTTTCGTATGTGTTACATATAGTGCTTGTGTAATGTCACATAGAGCTCAACATGATAGGTTAATCACACTTAAGATCACCTGCATCTGTACATCTGCACCCAATTTTTGGAATTATATTTAACTCCATTCCAAGTCAAAGAGAAGGGCGGAATGGAGGGGAGACGAATAATAGGAACAAATACAGAGATGCACAAAGTAAGCCATGTAAAGAACATCAGATTGCATATCCTGTAGAAAAAGTGATTGCTCTCACACTAAGCCACTAATAGCCACCTGTTGAACTTCCAGTGTTGCCCATAAGACAAAGAAATTATTGATAATGTCACATAAATGATGTAGAAAATGAGATGCTGTAACATTTTCATATTGCGAAAGTGTTAGGCATCGTAATAGGTATGCATGTATGTAAAACATTACCGAAGTAGCTGAAGGAAGAAGTTGTATGTCGCAGTATTAAAAAAAATTGAGTATCCTTTTCTGGAGAAGAGCAAGGAAAGGCACATACGAAATCGTGTATCAGAAAGCAAGATTGATAGGAGCACGTAGATATTATTAGTAGTCATTATTTCATTTCCGCATTATTAAAAAATCTTTTAAAGAAACTGGAAAATTATTGATTCTGATAAAAACAAAACAAAATCTACAGTACTTCATTGCTTTACTGTAACGAGCAGAACAGGAAATGGTTTCGCCAGTGGTATTGTGCAGAAAGGTTAAGAAAATATACTCAAATTTTAGAGTAGAGTAGAAAGTTGGAAATTGTTTTGTAACATCCATGATGGATTGCTGTAACAGCAAGAATCGTGAACTAGATAACGAAAGGTACTATTAATAAAGAAGTATATGTATATTTGTGGAAAATGTGTCGCTGTTTAGGCATCATAATGTTGAAATTAATGAACAGGAATGTAATAAGGCAATGGAATTGTGGAAAAAATGTGTACTGATATATAAATATTTTCAGAGACTTGTATTCTTTATCAACACGCACGGGAACAGAAAATGCCACGAGGGGATCGACACCGGATCTTCGGGATGTGGAGCAACTTGAGCAGGGAGTCCAATCGGATCCCTGCACTACACCTTCCGACAGGAGCAATATTTGAAGCAATGGAACTACGTCTACGGACTATGAATATCAAAACGGCTCATTTTCTGACATACTGTTGACTCCTCCATCTTCTCCAAACGCACCACCAAGTAGCCCGCTGGTAATATGAATCCACAGTCGACAGGAGGTAGCAGCAGTGCTTCTGCTCCTAGCTTGTCATCTGCCGTTGCCGCCGGAAATCCATTGGACGACTCCATTCCAAAACAACTGGACTCCATGATCGCATGGCTGGAGGCTGTTCAAGACTGGTAGGAAGCAGCTTTGCTGTGGGTGGAAATGATGGCTGGATGGCAATCAGCACCTCTTGCACAAGCAGATGCAAGCGTACATGAGTCTTCTGGGGAATGTGAGAATGATCAAGTTATCCGCCACTCTCAACAGTTGATGGGTGGGGGGTTTCTTGGGAGAGTGATAATAACCGGCAGCAACCCCTCTCAGCGAATTCGTGGTTCTTTGCCTTGCGTAAGCGTCACAAGGGAATTTCGTAAGTATATCAGTATATAATGCGAAAATGCAAGTATAAAACAGCAACATCTTTATGTATAATATAATCCTGATCCTCTTGTTGTTCTTTTTCAGCTTTTTGGCTTCTTTTGGCACAAGTGCATAGAGATAAAATATTCATCACAGTTACTGGGGCGTTCAATTATGTAACCAATAACCAGACTTCTCACATTCTTCTAGACAGGACCAAAACTCTGGTTTTCTATGAGTATTTACGTGAGAGTGAAATGGTTTCAGGAATTACAGATGATATAGACCGCATCGTCGCCACGTTTACGCCGGTGTTCTATAATTTTTACCCAACTTATAGTGCAAAAACCCGTGACGCAATATGCCTTTAATAAAGCCGTTTCATTTTTAGGAAACTCGACTACTAACTTGTGAACATTTCTTATCATTGGTTCTGCGGATTATGGTTCCTTTTCATATGTATATCATTTTCGGTTTTCGACAGTACACATTCTGTGTTCGAGTATATCGTAAACTTTTACAGCAGAGGAGTTGCAGAATTCGTAAACACTTCACTTTGCCAGCACATTAACCTATGCAGTTACCATTTCTGTAAGTAATTAGATTCATTAATGCTTCAAGAACAATTACAATTTTAATATTCCTGTTTCATTGCAGATACTAAAACGACAGCATAACTAGTAGGACAGCAGCTCGGATAAATATACGTCACGACGTCTAAATTACTTGCTATTGAATAACTAACTACCTAAATGACTAATTTACTAGTGATTCACTAATAACTATTATCCCAATAACTAACTTTCCATGGATTAGTTAAATTTCTATTAATTGCAACAATGTTTATTAGTCCAGAACTGTATATCCTTATGATTCATTACAAAATGTGTAAAATCTCGTTTTGGCAAATATACCTGAAAATTAAGGCAGATTTAAAACCATCCTAACATAGTGGCACGTCTCCGTTAGAAGATCACACAAATAAAATACAACAAAGGCACCACCACCTCCTACATCACAATGAGGAATACTGGCATATCATGTGCTGAACTGGATCCTCGAGTTTAATGTTTGCCCAAACAAATTCGGATAATCTAGGCTATTGCCAAGAACGCCTTGTCTCATCAAAAACCCATCACACCAGTTGCGTGGAAACATAATGGTCAATATTCTGTGCTCACATAGCAACTAATTGACTTAATTTTTTTATGTAGAGATGTTCCATTAAATTTGTGCTTGCGGTACAGAACAGAATGATTTCTTCCTACTTACGCTTTAATATTTTGCTGTTACTTTGCTGTTACGTTTGACACCAATTCAGTTATATGATCCTGTCTATTAGGCTTTTGAAGGGAACCTGTCATATGAACCTGTTAGAGAGACAACTGTCATAACTGCTTGTATTACATCACTAGTGGAAAAAAATAATGCAAAATGTGAAGCGACGTTCATTGGATCAAACTTATCATCCTGAAATTGCTGAGATTCATATCAAATCAGTACATTAATGGTTACTAAATTAGACAATTGTAAATATTATATACCATTGAATCCAGATTTCCAGGCCGCCTTAGAAATGAGCATCCAATCTTGGTTCATTTCGAAGAAACACTTAAAAATCAACACCATTATATATTCTAGTATGAGCATAAAGTACTGCACAATCTATTTTCTTAAAATTGGGCCAATAAATATTTGAATGTACGTCTATTCCAGAGAATTTTACGATATAATTGCGGTATTAACTTTTGAATGACGCGGTTCTTCAGTTGAGTTCAATATTTACAAGTACAAGAGCAGTATTTAAAGCGAATAAAGTGAATATAAGTTTTTGTCTGCCTGTCGGTAATGCGGAAGTTGAAGTTAGGGAAACACTTCAAAAAATCACGCATAAACATTACCGCTTTTTGTCTCATAATTTTCGAATCGATATAAATATTTGACACACAATTTGTTCATAACCTGTTTCGATCGAAAAACAAAATTGGGTGTTGTGAAAATTGGAGACGTTCCTTGTTGACGATAAACCAGTTTATTTAAAAGAAGCATATTATTTTGCAGCTATTCTTGAGATGCAACAAATTATTTTTCGATGGCCACAATACACGAATAGCTTGAGTGATCCGAACAATTTATATCAGGTAACTGAAGTTCGCGTAGGTGCATGTGTTTAACTGAAATACAAAAGTAAGCGGAATTCATAAAAACACCAAATGAACTGGACCGGTTGCTTGTTTAATGATTGTATTGACTGCAATCATACACCCATACAAATAAAAGTTTGAGATGAAAGAAATTTGTTTTTATTTCTTGTCGCTGCTGAAATGCTGGGTCGGTTTAAATTCATGTTGAGTGCAACATTGGATTATTTTTTATGAGTAAATTCGTAGACATGTTAAGTTACCGCAATCGTTCACAGGAAAAATTTAAACCGGTCTTTCTACGATCGGAACTCAATTGACTATCACAAACAGTAGAATACAGGAAGCCAAAGGGAAAATTAAGCACTACGAATGTCAGTTGAACCTATTGTCAATTATTTGGGATTCTGCATGAGACAATGCAAAAACAATAATATCTAATTTTAACGAAAATTCAAAACTTGGTAAATGAACGCCTTTATGTTTTAATTGAATGAAAAATATGTTACACTGTTTAGATATTGGAATGTTGTCTGGTATGGATGTAACGTTGGCTTTACCAACTTCGTAATTTGGTCAGATCAGTACAACGATTGACTTCCATGATTATATATTTTTTATATTCGTATATATCGAATTAGTGATTACAAACACAATTGAGGAACCATTTGATTCAACAATATCAATATTAAAGTCTATTTCACTCCAAGCGTTTTAATGCTGTTTTTTGATCAGTGCGTCAGATGTGCATTATTGAAAGTAAAAGTAAATAACCTAGGGCGATCTTCAGTTGTTTCACCTATCATTACGAAATTATTCATTATTATTTTATTTGGCAGAATTTCACAATATTGCAATTCTTTGTGGTTGCTACTTGTTACAAGTACGTACTCCTGTATAGTATATATTCGGCAGGATTATAATGGGAGGCTACCATTGGTAGCGACAGTAAAAAAATGATATGAGACATTGTACACCCAACAGATAAAATCAAATTAGCATGAACTAAAATTACAAGCAATTCCTCATTTCGATACAACTGACAATTAATCTTAATTCAAATCCTGCATTTGTGCAGTACACAACTCCGAAGTTGTAAAAAATTGTTTTCACGTCGTCATTAAAAACTATGCCGTGGAGTTTTTTTCTGACTTGAAAGATTGAAAGTTAGTTTTTGTATTTAGCATTAGCAGTTTGTAGTTTGTAACTTAAATTTACCACGAGTTTTGAGTTTGGAAGGCGGAAAATGTGTCGTTCAGACATGATGCAAATTCATTTTAAGTTTTCAAATTACAGAATAAGTTATCCACAAATGTGGATATTCATGTAAATGCAGTTGGCAGTGCAGAAATTTCTGTCTTAGGTAAATTAGTCGACGATTCCATGAAATTAATTTTGCAATTAAAAATTTTAGTGCACTTGAAACAGCAAATGGTTATAATGGTAGAAATGTATTTACTACTTTCTACTTTCCTATTTTCTACTTTACTTCCTAAATGTAAGTTTCGACATTACAACTTTAGCTATCGCCTCAAATTACACATATGTGCGTGGTGAAATATGAAAATAAATTTAGCTTGTGCTTAAGGGAGGTACCTGCCCAGTTGGCTACAGAATAGTGAAAGGACCGGGAGCACAAAATACATTTAATTTGTAAATACATATTGTTGCAACCTTCTAGAATTAGACTTCAATACCCAACTCGTACACGTTTACGCAACCAACAACCGATATCATCATCTGTAATGTGTGGAAACAGATTTTCTTGGTCAGATAACCAAGATTGGACGTCGAATTATGTATATATTGTCCGTACTTTTGTGTTATATATTTACAATCGGGTATGATAAAATAACATGAAACAAAAAGGCTACCGTGAATCTTCAGTGCTGGCATGTGTACTGCTTGCTATAAACGGATTTTACTTAATATTAAAGTTCCAAAAATTATGGAGAATCTCTCTACAGTAAATGTTATTTCTTTGAATCTTTCACTGTTTAAATATTCATTGGACCACATACTTCCTCCGCTAATTAACTAGCGAGGATTCTGCTATGCAGTTGCTATGCTCTGGTATGTGAACATTTAGGGACAGTAATGTATCACCATATCCGATGTTGTGTTTGATATATTTCAACGCACACATATAATATGTTTCGTCTTGAAAACCCAAGGGGGTTAATCCGTCAACACGATGGAGTAGATCGAACTGCTGCGGTTGACAAGGATTTAAATTTTTGAATGTAATGACGCCTGAGTAGAGATTTTTTATGTTCAATTGTTCTCAACCATTACAGGGCAATAAAACAGATTAGATTTACCCTAATGTAAATGTGACTTAACAGAAGTAAGTTAAATGAACAAAGTGCACAAATTTACTCTTTGCATGTTTATAGCATCCATTTTATAAGCGAAATTATTTCATCCTAACAAGAAGACATTCAATCACTGTCCTCATCCACATGGCTAAACTGTGCAATCATTGATTCGTCTCACTGCCAAATTCCGAGTTATTTTCGCCGGGAATTTTAATCCATAGCAGAAAGAGATAGCTGAAAGGCTTTGAATTAAAATTCCCGCCGAAAATAACTCGGCATTTGGCAGTGAGACGAATCAATGATTGCCCAGTTTAGCCATGTGGATGAGTTGAGTGCATTCAATCCACTGATACATCATATATGTCCCTGCAAAAAGAAGATAATATTCGGTAGTGTTGGAAATTGAGCATTACTAGAGCATCATTAAGTATGAAACTAGATAGTTTGAATACATATTATTCAGAACGAAGTTTGTTTAGAAGCTATATAATATATCATGCGAGGAATTTTAAATTACAATGTCAGGTCGCAACGTCGTCACCAGTAATTGCGTCAAGATCAATCCGTAACTTTCCATAAGGTGGGTTGACCAAGCTGTAGGCATTGGATGAGGATTGTACTTTGCAATCTCTGATGGGTTTTATCTGGTTTGATATAGGACACCCAAGAAAAGCGCGTTCTCCAAATCAATTGTGTCCTATTATCACAGCGAAAATGCTCCAACCTGAGACACAACTTGATGAAGATGAACTAAAATAACATGTGGATAATGGTAGATAGATAGATAGATATAGGCTTTATTTGAGTGTTTCAAGGTTCAGTACTTACATTAACTGCTTTTAAACCCCACCACCCACAATGTAGTAATACCAATAACCCAATCCAATCATGGTTAAAAACAAATCATGTCTACTAACTGTTAGATAACCCAATTCTTGTTGACCATAATGCACCTCCTAATCTAATAGCTAAATTTGCAACTTGAACATAAATGACATCAATATGTCATGTCATTACGTACACATGTGTACATAATTTCAACTGCCATTACGTCCATGTTACCAATATCGATGTTATTAATGATCGTATTTTCGATCTCAACAATAGTAATATCGGTAAAGGAATCCATTGAAAGCAAATCCGGTAGATAGCTACATATACCTTTTCGAAACCGATATCCACTTCGACAGATACAATCAAGTTGGCGAAACGGAACGATTGTTTTAATCCACGCAGCAAGTGGGAAACAAAATATTAACCGACAAAATTTGCACCTTTTAATCTATGCAAATTAAAATGAAAGTATGCGTACATTAACATCGTTATGACGTTGAATCCAACGATTTTGCATTTTTAGATGTCTCAACTTTCCTCAGAAAGGTGCACGAGTATAGAGTAATCAGGAATTTAATATCTAACAATAACAATTTCTCTCAAAACTGTATTCTGATAAAAAATAGAAGAAATATCATTACATGAATTTAATAAAATATTTATTTCACCTTTTGGATTATTTGGATTGGATTGTATTAAACAGTGAAACAGTGTGTAGCAAATTATTTCATTCACTCCGGCAAATTGTGTCCACAGTGCATCAATTTGTTGATGTACATTTTCAACAATTTAAATAAAATAATTCTGAGCAAACGTTTTCAAGCGATTAATTTTACTGGTAAATGAACATACAATGAAGCCATTATGAACAGACTCTTTCAATTAAAATTGAAAACCTGAGAACCCTGTTCACCAATACATTGTTTAACCCAAACTGCTCACAAAAGTAGTATAGGAATCAATCTTGGCATCTCTTTGAACATAGACCATCATGTATACTCCTGTGAATCCCTTTCATTTCTGAAGAATCGACCTGTATGGAATTTAAAATAAATGTGATGCACATTTACACTTTACGACGCTAAACTGATAATCCTAACAACAGTGCCCTTTTTACATGGGAGCAGTTTGAATCTTCAAATCGGAATCAAAATTATTTCCCTTTACAATTTCCACTGAATCCCTTATATGCAAGGGCATATTAGTAGCACGTCATTAGTGTTATATATCTAATTCTGATAAGGGAAACTGTAAAAACAATTACAGTCTTGATGGAAAATGGCTATGATATCAAATTGGATCCTAATTCAGTTCTGATATCTGTACCGTTCCATCAATTTATGTGTGGTAAACGATAATAATAATCAGTGGTAAATTAACTATCACTGTAACTACACTAAAATGGTCCATGAATTTTAATCAAATAAGGAATGTTTTGCATATGTTGTTGCAATAAAAGTTCACCGGTTTAATTAGCATTTTTGTCCAAGAATTGTCGGGTGGTAAACTTTAAATTGAACGATTTTGACGTTACATGAAGCATCCACGCTTGAAGCTGTTAAAAGATGAACTAAAGGTGTTTTGAAGGGCCAGGTGTTAAGACTCAGCATGGTGTGATTGGGAGACAAAAGTTCCATATGACTGTGCTTATTGTGAACTTCAGCGGTACAGCTCTATAAATGCAAATCTTAATGTTTCAGCTAGAACTAACTAACTACCCTCACACTTTAGAGGGACACGATCTTCATCGTTACTTTTATGACGGAAAACCGTCAATTGAATAAACACATTTTAAATATTGACAATTTCATATAATCGTAACAATAATATGCGAAATTAAAATAAATTTCGATGAACGATCGAAAAGTTTCGATGAACAATATATTTAGATCGTGGTGTAAATAGGTTCACCAAATAAACATAAATTTATGCAAATTGTATTTGATGACTATGAGAGACGACGTTTTCTTCATGGAGTTAACAACCCGTTAATTTATGTAACAAGTATAAGGGTAATAGCGTATTGAATCATATTGCGACAAAAGCGTCGAAAACTGCCGCCACGTAGTACAAGGTAAACGGTATTTGTGCTCTCAATTGAAGTTTCCATATCTAATGTTTGGAGTAATCACACTGAGCTCAAGATTTCATCTTCGGCTAACTCCCATCAAATATTGGAATACATTAATTTATTGGTCTGCCGCTAACACTTCCTACGATTATGTATTCATACTGCAGTGTACAAGGATGTTTTTGTTACATCGCTTATTCCAAAGCAGTTTCAAATATTAGTTTTCCAGCAACAACGTCGAAACACAATACACAAAGGAATTACGGACAATCTATGTATAAAAACTAAAACAAAAAAACAGGAATGGAAAAATGAGTAAGTGGAAACAAGTATAAGGCAATTCAAGCAACTTATTTCTGGCAATATTTATTGGATTGTAAGCTCGGCAAGACAACAAATCTTGATGTATTTAACGTGATTTGTTCTTTCATTGATAAACGCAGTCTATTTCCGAATTGTCATTTATATTTTAATTTTAAATGGCGACAACCTAAAATCCTAGTAATTGTTAATCCCCACAAAATTAGGAAATTTGGAACCCAGTTCACATGCACCAGCTCTCTTTTATAATTTAAGACTACACATTTGTTAGTTTCACATGCACCAAGTTGATACCTGAATGTCAAGTAGATTCATATTTGCAAATAAACAAACTAATATCCCTCAACACCCATGAGGACACACGAACCTATGAACAGAAAGTTTTTCGAAGGGTTTTTCGAAGTGTATACGAGACGTCGAGTCCATCATGTGTTTTGATTTTTTAGCATAAATAATCTCACTGAAAATTGACAATGAAGTTTAAATGCAATTTAAATTTCTGCTGATATGTACATAGCTTTCAGGCCGCCGCCTTCATATGATTAAAATATACCATTCCTGGTTACCAAGAGGTTACCATGTATTCACTGAGATTTTATAAAGCCCAGCCACAAATTGTACACAACTAATAATATTCAGCACTTCTAATGTGAATCGTCGTTTTACTGACAATACGTGCCATTGTCAGAGATTAACATTTTTTGATAAAACTTGTATAATAAGTGTTCTTCAAATTATTTGAGAGCATAGACAGTAATATTTTCAAACTCGTAGATTATTTTATTATAACTTGATTTAACATCTTCTAACGACATCCATTATCAGTTTGGAATACACATTCTTCAAAAGCACGACACTTTATTAATTATATTGTAAAACTTGTTCCATCACATCACGTGTTGAAGAATTTTAGCGTCATTAAGGTATATGGATGTCTTTCGTTTCTGTGTGTAGCAACAGGTGTCGGGACAAAATGGTCTGGTTGTAATACAATTGGGAATAAATGATATATTGTTGAGAAATTGACGAGTACTCTTTTAGTGTCAACAAAACTTTGGTTCTTGGTTATGGTATGTTCCTTATAGAAGACAGCTCACACATTAGATGTACCGTCTCGTTGTTGAGATTAAATTATAAGTGACTTCAGGGCACTAGCCGATTTATGAACATTCTTGTCAATATTACACCAAATTAATCACAAATAGCAAAAACATACTATATGGTCCTCCAATGTCTAAACATATGCCATTATGACAAAATTACAAAACTAGTTGTATTTGTGTTACCAAATTAATAGTTTTTAGCTAAACGATCTTGCAAATAAAAATTGTTTTAAGAATAATATGCTGTCGATACAATTTGAACAGAAAAACAAAGGAAACATTTTCATTAGTCTTATTTCAATTGGTTCCTGGTCATTCATTATAAACAGTTAGTACAATTTGTTATAAAGTAATGCTGAAAACTGATTTGTGAAAACGAAAATACTTAGAACTGGCGCTACTTCGAAGAGCTTGGTGCATAATCGAGATAAACTTTTTCGGTTGCTTCTTGGTAACCGTAACCTAGAGCTCCATGGTGCAGAGAAATGCAGTTAAGAGTGAAATACTGGCAGAATACAAAATTTTACAATGTTATGACTTGCGTTGTTGCAATGTCATGAGTGCGAGTGCAATACATTATTTATCATTGAATCAACAGACATAACCTTTTTTATAACCTCAAGAAAACCCAATTACAAATGCAGACCTTACAAAACTACACCCTTTACAGGCACGCAACCTGTGCTTGATTAAAATGAACGCTTGTCACCAGATAAAACTAAATGGCGTTGTTCAAATTACAAGTCAAAAATGAAGTGGAAATTAATCTGAAGTAAATCCCCAAGTCTGTCCTAGTCAAATATCAGGATCCCTCGAATAGTACATTTATCACCAAATATACAATAGTTATCGACTACTCTGACGAGGTGTGAATTCATAAAAGGAACGCAGGAGACATTTTATAACTACATTAATTTTAAAGTATCTAAAGTTATGCGAATGTTCAGTACCACTTTGTCTAATTATTCAACGATCCAGTTACTAATTTGAAGCAGGTGTGCTGTTCCGTAAATGCGTAGTGTGAAAAATCAGATGCACGCCCGGTTAAAGTTTATTAATTAAAGTAATAAACTGATTATGTTTTTACTCAAATGGTGGAATTAGTGTTGACATTACAAAGTTAGCTATTCATAGTATCACAATTTACATATATGTGTATTGAAATGTGAAAATGAATTTAGCTATTCCAATGTGGCCGGTACCTACTCGAGATGGCTGCCGAATAATATGCGGAGTGGTAGCACCAGAGATACAATTACACCTGAACATTTTGTGAAGATCGTAATACATCGTTCAGTTTATTCCATTGTTTCGCATTGATGTCATCGAAAGAAGCAAATATAACAATGAGCGAGTGCTGTATTCCCAATGGTTCCTGAAACTTGTTCTTCAAATCCCGTTCAAAGGACAGCGAGGGCCCAGAAGGAATACTAACATTCGTATCGAAATGAGGAGCCAACACAATTTCCCCCATTTGATTCAAAGACTTTATTATGATGGATATTCGTATTCCATGCAATGGTAAGCACAATGGAATTGACCAATACCGTTCTCCAAAGAATTTCCCAGGACAAGGATTTGTAACGTTCTGCATTGGTTGAAATACTGATAAAGGAGCTACTGGCGTGAGGATGACCACGGGGTAACGAGGTGGCAGTATATTGTAGTTCTGCAAATTCGCCACGATAAAATAGCATGCTAACAGAGGAGGGCAGGAGAGCAGATTATTAATACCGACCTGAAGAGGCAGCACCAGTTTAGTCATGGCACAGGACCAAGAGAAATGGTTATCCTGGTTTATAATAGCCGGTTCAAAGCTTCCAAATATATTTTTGGTTTATGAGCAGTAGAAATTCCAAAATGAAGTCCAGAAATGGAGACAGTACTCTTGATCTAAAATTCTTCTATTTGTTCTGTAGCTAATGGGATTCTTTCATATGGCAAAAGGATGGTTTAATCGGTTAATCGGTTTCCAATAATTATGTATGTAATCCATTTTTAGGCACACTCCTATTACATTGCGTAAAGTAAGTAACGGCGGAATAGCTTTGATGCTTGTAATTACCCGACTGTAAGAAAAATTTCTATATGGCTCAGGTTTAGCTTACACAATCCGCTAGTCTTATATTTATACTTTCAGTTATTCAGTCCATGTTTTATGTCAAAGCCACGGAAATTAAATGTGATTTGCTTAGCTACGAAATATTACCGTCTGAAACGGTTAAAATCCGTATTGCTGAACCAGTTGAAGCAGCGATAATCCTACTTCCTCTAGTTCTCTTACCTGTTTCCATATGGATGGATGCATATTATGTGGTCATTTGACAACAATTTGATATCATCTTAAACTAATCGGTCGGCGTCCTCGTAATCCATGAACATAGCGTGCCTTGATGCATAATATATACTTTCCAGATACATTTATTAAAACGAACAAGAAACTTGTATATATACTTATGATAACTTGTTTGGAGATAAAATCCAAATTGACTTTTAAATATTGGCTTATTGAGTTGGAATTGGGTTTGAGATATTCTATGAGAGTTCATACTTATTAAAAAGGTTTAGCAAAAGTAATTGAAGCTCCCCGGACTTGTTCCTGAAATTTTCAAACTCAAATAGTATGTTTAGCCATATAAAATAAATTTAGCTTCTTCAAAACAGAAAAGCCGTCACTTTTATTGAATCGATATTGTCCAGTAGGGAGTCAAAATCAATTACCCTCAACTCAAGCGTGCAATTATGTCGACACCAAAGCAACCACATGTGGCGATTATTATTTTCCATGTCTTGAATCTTCGCCAGATGAAATTTTTAATCGTCCTGAGGACTCACAAGAAAATTTATTGGATCTATATAGTAACCAAATATTTTACCATATGTTGATTTAAATAAGGTTTACTTTAAACCAAAACTTTCAGATGAAATAGTGTTTTCTTCTTTAATTGCCAATATTTTAAATCATCTTATCCCATTAACCTAACCGTTTGTTCGATAGTAAGTTATGACACACTATTTGTTACGAACACAGTTAACCATGACTTCTCGAAAACAACGCAACCTATGGTGATTTTAAAATCGGATGCGCGGAAAATGTAATACGTGGCGTCGAACTATAACCATTAAGTTCACAATTTCAGGCTTGACTTTCAAAATTGACAAGATGGAATCAATTCTTGTGTACCTTTCTCAATGTAAATGAAGTACGTTTTTCCACTGAATATCGGTTAAATAAGTTTTGACAATGACATGCTAACAAATCATTTGCCCTCAGATGTCATTTAATCATTTAACCAATCATAATTATATTTTTCAAAAATCCGTATTTGCATTAAATGATTGAAAGACACAATCTAAGTACACTGGACTTGTTTTAACGTTGAAAAGTCTTTTACGAAGAGAGATGAAAGAATTCGATGGAATCAGGTACAAGCCATCCGTGGTTGGTATACTGCTCCTTGTGGTGTTTAACCATGAGTCAATGAATTTGCGAAGCGCAAGATACTGGACATTGGCAATTAAAAGTACAATTTGTGCGGAAATAAAATCTTTATCACCTTGCTACATTTAAACTGTTTCTCACATTCTACGGAACAATTAACAAAATTAAACGAAAAAATACTCGCCTTACGTGTTTCCTCCTGCAGTTAGAATCAGAATTGTAGACTATCGCAATTGCAATGAAACAATTAAAGGGAACATCATTTCCATCTTTATTTTTATATTATAATTTTAATCCCTCCAAATAATCCCGGTCAAAATGGCATTTAAAGAATGTATAACAAAAGATTGGCAATTGAATAGGCATATCCATTTTACAATTTTATGTGAATTGTAGCTTCTAAGCGTCCTCAAAACTTACCATACAAACGAAGCAAAACTGTAGCTGTGTGTGTGCTGGCATGTTTTAAGAAAGTTCAATTTTTTATGAATCGCAAAAATGTAAATTAGTCTACTGAGAATAGCATACATTTATGATTTCAATTTCCGTTTTCTTCTTACTGCTCAAGAAACTCACAACTCTCCACTTTCACAACTACCACAAATAAGAACTAAATTATGTACGACTTGGCAAAGACGGCGTTCACGTTTACACATATGCGATTGAGTTTGAACTTACGTTTTATTCATCACCATTGTACCTATTCCAGCAAGATTGGATGGAATTTGTAATCATTTGAGTGTACGTAAATCATTGCAAAATATATTGTTGTCGCATTTAAGTTGTATTAGTTTACCAATATAATTTAAAGCATAATTTATTGAATTACTTTGGATGAAATTTGTGTGAAACTAAGGTAGAACTACCGTCAAACTTCTATTCTATTCAACGGATCTGTAGAAATGCAACTACTGCCTACAATTATACCATAAGTCGTCATGTTGGCTCAAATCTAGAGAAGAATTGAATTGAGTTCCCAAAAAATGTCGATTCTTGCGACTCTCGTATCCAACCAATAGCAGTTGATTATCAATAGATAAGCAGATTTGCCTCCATATAAAAACCAATTGTTATACGGAATTAAAACTTTCTTGTGATTAACACATTCCTTGGCAATCGTTTTAACTAGGTACGGTGCACCTAAAGGGCACGATTAACGATTTTTCCGTCCTCTTTTGAGCTGCCAGAAACCACGCTGTACGCATTACCAAAAATCAAGTGGTGCATAAGCCAGTGAATACAAACTACTATAAAAGTAGAAAATATGAGCATTTGAAATTTTTCCTGTCAAGGCTACTATTAGTAAATTATAAAACGAGGTTTGAGTACCACGTTTAAAAGAGCTGTGGGTCAAAATATATACATTACCATTCGCTGACCACTCGAGGTCACGAGACCGTACGAAATTCGGTTGATTTGAAAACTGCGATGACAAAACACCACATAGGTGTGTCCACGAAGAAACCCTTATCAGTTATAACTGCTAATGTTTTGTATGTCTCAATATACAACTACATTTCAGAAATTAATATTAAATTGACTGTTTACATTTTATTCCAAATAGTTGCTTTAAAACTTAACTCAAGGTTGTCGTGATCCCTTACATTACTCACAGTTTGATTAATTCTAAAACTGAATCTTTCTGTCATAATCTTTGTTAAATAGAGCTCTTGATCACAACAACTCAATGAGATAGGCGACGACAAAAGAATTCGAACACCATTTACCTAAGCTTAACCCTACCAGAATTGATGGAAAATCGAAGAAGGTTTCAGTTTTTTGCCAATGTATACGTTTGGAAATAATATATTGCATTGACTTGATTACTTCCATGTATGGAATAATTATTATGGGGTATGTTTTATCTTAAAGTTACTATAAGGTATATTAAATAAAAGCATCCAGTTCACAACCTATAAGGCGTGGCAATATCCTTGACACCAAGGGAGAATAGAATTATTCTGTTACATGTTCATTCCATTTTAATAAATACACAACGAGTGCCAATAATTTTTAAGTGAAGATCGATTCGACCCGACGAATTTGATGTGTATGCAGTTAATGAACAACTGTGAGTAGTGAGAATGTACTTATTGCTAACTTCTTTTTCAACAATTAAAGGTTAATTGTTCCGATAAGATCTGATTAGAGGTCATTAAAATAATTGGCGAAAAAAGAGGTTAATGCTTGCTGCATGTTTTTGGGTGCTGCTGCTGCAGCTGCAAATACAAGAGCTTAAGAAATAGTATTATTTTTGTGATCTGTCATTTTATTTACCATACACTTATGCTCATTCCGACGCAGCATATTTTTGCATCTCAAGATTTGGAAATTCACTAAGGGTCATTTAATGTTATGCCGACGTGGAATCACTCATCTGTGCCGCATTTTGTAATTACAAAATGCACATCGAGTTAACTACATACATATTCGCCACTTACAAAAAAATGTACAGGAAACGTCCTTAAATATATTTTTGGTGGACCGATTATGCATAATTCTTCACTGTTTGGTACAAATGAACGAAAAGTTTCACAAACACTATTTGTAAATATTGCAGGCAATTGGCCGTGTATAATTGATATTACCTTGGATTGAAAGTGATATTGCCATATAATACTTGAATTTACTTTGGAGGATGAATAAGCTCCCTTTAACTAGTAGGCATTTTAATATTACCGTATTCTCGCTATTTATCCCCCATGGGGGATATACGGCCGCTTGAAACAGTTAAAATCCGTATTCTGAAGCATTTGCAGTATAGATAATTTTGTTGCCTTCAGTTCTGACTGTTTTCGTCTCGGTGGATTTCCAATATATTTCGCTAATCTAATCGCACAACTTCCTCATAATCCACGAAAATGGCGTGTCTTGGCACATAATAAATACCTTTCAGATATAGTTATTAAAACGAACGAGATAGTAGTAGATATATTTATGATAACTGGCTGTTGATAAACTCCACCTTGGTACAAAAAAATCCTTTATTGGATCGGAATAAGATCGAAGCATTCTAGGAGAATTCGTACTTATTAAAAAGGCTTACCAAAATAATTGTAGCTACCATGTAGTTTTCAAGCTCAAATTGTATGCTTAGTCATGTAAAATAAATTTCCCCTCTTCATAAATGAAAGCCGACATTTTTATCAAAACGATATTGTGTAGTAGGAAGTGAAAATAAATTTCATACAACTCAAGCGTGTAATTCTATTGACAGCAAATGAACCATATGTGGTGATGATTATGTTCCATGCTTTTAATCTTTGCCGGATGAAATTTTAATAGTCCTGAAGATATACAGCACAAGTCTCTTCTCCTAATTTGTCAAATTTATCCAATCTATATACATAGTAGCCTAACCTAATACTTAACCACATATATACATATCTTGAATATAATCAGGTTTACTTTAACACAAAACTTTTCTGGTCCGAATTTTCAGATGAAATAGTGTCTTATCGTTATATCAATTTTTTACCTAAATTCTAAATTATCTTACCTAATTAACGGTTTGTTCGATTGTAATTTATGGCAAGACAGTTGTTACGAACACATTTTACAACTACATAAAAGATATCAAAGCTACCTCATATTACTTTATAAAGGAACAGGACGGACAATTTACGTAGTGACGTCGCACTCAAATCATTCAGTTCATCATTTTAGCCATTACTTTCAAAATTTACACGATATAAACAATGATTTTCCGCATTTCACTTCGTAAATGAAGTACTTTTTTCCACTAAACGATTAAAATAAGTTTTCATAATTTCATGTTAACAAAACACTTGCCCTGAGTTTGGTAAGGAAAATACCGCAATTCAAATGAATAGTTCCGGATAATAAAAATACACACTGCTTCGTACACTGCCATTACACACTGAATAATTTGTAGAAAAAATTGACGGAAGGTAAAAAAGCCGCAAATACCACTCCGCAGCAGCAGGATTATGCAAAAAATTAATTACATTGGAAATTGTCATTTGGCAAGTAAAGTTATGGCTTTTCTCTACTCGGTTTTCTGGTTTTCCATGCATTTTGCCATTGCAATTTAGTTAATTAAACTCGTCGTGATGTTGCAGGAGTCCTAGTACAGGTGAAGCAATTAATTAAATTTGGGAAATGTTCTGAACCACAACAACTATGGCTTTTGGAGCGAAATGATTGGTTTATCACACCTTTATCCTTGCGTTCAACTTTTGTTTAAGAAGCATCCTATTTATAATTTGCTCTGTGGTATATATTGACCATTTTCTGGAATCGGGAGGATAACTACATTTTTTTAAATCCGTATTTGCATTAAATGATTGAAAGACACAATCCAAATACATTGGATTTGTTTTAACGTTGAAAAATATTTTACCAAGAGGGACGGAAAAATTCGAAGGAATCAGGTAACTGACTTCCTAGTTTGTTGAGCCGTTTGTTTTCGTTGTCATTATTTGCAGCAATTGGGCTTTATTAGATTTGTGCGTCAAATTTGTTAACTCAATCGCATGGGTTATTGGAACATTAATCGTCAAAAGTGATATATCCATTCCAGAAAGGACAAGATGATGGAAGGAGAGTATGCACAAGGTACATACTTGCTTACAATAAGTTTTGCTAGGAGTTCATATGTATTTTAGTCTGAAATCTCAATGGAAAAATGTACCGCAAATTTGTATTTTGACCGAATGTATGCAATGTTAAAGTATTACGTTCTAAAAACTTTCTACGATCAACTATATATCAGGAGTTTAAAGAAATATTACAACATTGAATCTATTCAAACATCAACTGCAAAAGTTTTCAGCTAAAACCAGAGTATATTTTGAATGACACATCATATCAGATGCTTTAACCAAATATTGGAAATAAATTCACGTCAAACTTCCCACTTTTCACGATCTAGGGAACATGAGACGGCTTAAGTATTGAAAGGTGTACTTAATTAGAGCCTATGATGTTCAATTTGCCTCAAAAGTGCGTCCGAGTTGGGTCGGGAAAAGCATTTTTACAAGCCGAATAGCGTGTGAGGTGTGACCATAAAACATCTTTCTGATCATTATATCAGTGCAAACGACATATTTAAAATACGAACCACCTACATGTTACAAATGTGCAAATACAGGTCGGAAATTCGAATGCCAGCGTTTAGGTGCAGCACCATGAAATGTCGCATTATTTGGCTGACCATTGTCCAGTTACGCCACTTTAAATAATACATGGCTTTGGCTAACAAATAGCATATGTATGCCCTGGATTGAATATTTAGAAACCAAATTCAAGTCCATTGAATGGTCAAGCTACATCGTTCATCATATATGCATACAAAAGTTTGTAGACATAGTTGTAGAGCTGTTGTCATGATTTTTCATTTGGCCATCTTAAATTGTTAGTAAAAATTAATTGTGGTATTCCTGCAATCCACAGATAGAAGAGAATACTATTTATTCGGCGTTGTCCTTAAAGTTGTAGACACGCATTGAAATTCGCAGAAATTGAAAACTTAAAATGGACCCACCCAGAGTCTTCAAATTTACTAATCATTTATATTTATACAAAGCCGCTGTTGCGATAGAGAGGTTTAAATGCAAATTAATTTTCTGAAAGCTGTAACCGTCGAACCGGGCTACAGTTCTCGAATCTGACCCTTGAATAGTATGGGAATACTTCATTTTACACCTCGGATCGATTACAGAACAGTTAGTTAGTTATCTATCTCAAATCTGAAACTGCCGTGAACCACCTTTAATCACAATATTGACAACATGTACCGTAAACTATACAGGTGGTGTGGAAGTCGAGTTTTGAATTTGAGCTGTTTGGAAAATCCCCTAGTCCACTTTTGAAACTATGTCGTAGTATCACTTTTTTTAACCCAATTCACTAATAATACGTAACTAGTTTATATTTTAGATACTTAAATTTAATGTGAATAATAATTTAGGACAAATATAAAAAGTAAAACATTTAATTTGTAACTCAATAACAATTTAGATATTTTTACATTCTACATATACACACTAATGATCTCATAAATTTGATATGTATGATAGTTATGCATGTCCGAAGTCGAGTTTCATGATTAATGCATTTCTAGCGTACTCATTCTTTCCTTTGATGAATATTATTACAAAAGTTGTAAATTGATTGACGTGAAGTATGATTAACGTCAGCAGTTGTACCTGGAAATTTTTTCTGTACCCATAGATTTCGTGGTATACCGAAGTTTGTTGATGCGAGATAAATTACGTTTCATTGCATCGTTCACTGAAAGTAGATTATTTGCAAATACGCGTACAAAGTTAGCCCACCACATTCAAATCGGTGTATCATTTTCCCTTATATCCAGTCAAACTATGTGAAGAATTATTTCTGTGAAGTAATTGACATGTGCAACAAATTGATTTGATTGATACAAAATTGAAGAACTGTAACTTACAATGGTTTATCGCAGTGAAGCATTGGTCACGGGACACTGGGATAATAACTTTATTCAACACAAAACCTAAATTAGAAATTATTGCAAATTATTGTATTGCCCAAAGCGGCAAAGGTTTATTTTGTTTGGAAATTTTGATATTCGGAAAAAATTGTAGCCAGTAACAAAAGTTTATTGAAATGCGAATCATGTATAAACAATGATACGCTGGATATAATTTTCCAATAAGAAATTTTGTCGTTTAAATACACTGACGATTCACATGTTCGATATTCTGGTTCAAGTAATTACTTATTATTTCCATACTATACGATATGCTAGTTGTTCAATTATTGAAACATTCATTTGGAAAATAACTATTGTTTAAAAAATGGATCGACATCCCAAGCATACGGGAAGAAGGAATACGGACGTATATTCAGTTGATATCAATACTCAAGACAAACGGTATTTCTACTGTGCCACTTTAGTGCAGAATGAAAAAGGAAAGACATCCTTCAAACTAATTAAATTCATTAGCAAATGTTGAATGAGACCGACGGGGAAGCGGCTACAAAGTCGGATATTGAAAAAGTTGATATAAAGTCAGCATAACTCTAATGTCCGTTTGCAAAATACATTATGGCGACTTTGCAGGGAATATACCTTGTAATTCTTCAAGTCACCCTTGTAAATACAAACCATTTCTCTGGGGCCCCACTGCTGACGTATGCAGAAACCAGTGAATTACCTTCGAAAGTTCCAAGTATACATAATTTCCTAAGGGATCTTCGAAGGAATACGCTAGCTGGAAAGTAAGTAGTGTTTTCGATTTAATGGAATTAGTAAATTCATCTGTCGAAAGGAATTGCATGTTATTCCTGGACAACTATTTTGGCATTCAAGTATCGGGAGTTGAGCAAGTGCCACTAATACATCAACAACTTGTTCCTGGTATAGTAAACTATTCACAATCTTCTTGGGGGCACCAAAGTTCGGTTAAGTGGATTGTCGGGCGTCATGACTTTAGTGTAACCGGGAATAAAATACACACTGCCCTATATCAAAATATCTAACCGGCAATTCATACCACTTCTGCTTGCAGCTGGAACGAACGAAATATGTCTCAAAAGCGAGGCCTTTGAACTGTGTAGTTATATTGTCCCTCTTTCCTCCAAAACTTGTTGGAAGGATGTCAGAGCTACTAAGGAATAACTGGCAATTTCAAGAGTTGAAGATGTTTCCAATATACACGGAATCGCGCACTCACTCGCTGGTGATTACTCACATTTTCGTCGAGCAAAATATGTCAAATTTCAAAACAGAGCCATATTTAAGCACATTTAACCTTACGGCAAATAGATTCCTGCCAAAAATTTCTGCCCGAGTTATGAAGTTTCGTTTTACAGGACATGAAGTTCAGTTTCTAGGATGTCCGTGGAGGTATAAAATGATCCCACTTGATATATCTTAATCCATTATTCACAAGACATTATATTACAGCTATCCTGACTTTTTTGTTTTTAGTTTGTAAAACAATCCTTTGTTTTGGAAACGCCCTCCATACGTTTCCTTTTTGTTCTGGTTTTTGTGTTTTTCGCTGCAATTTTGGAAATTGTTGATTCTGACAATGATGTAGACTGCACGCACAACCGACACTATAGCATATGTTGCGCCCGGTTGCGTTGCAGACAAGGTTTATGCTTGTCAAGGTCTGTGCAGATTGCTGATATAAATGGTAACCTAGGCAACCAGTGAGCACGAGCGTCAACACTCTTCCCGGAAGAGGTAATTATACATTATTAAAGTGGTTTTATATTTATGATTCTGGATAACTGACTGACACATTATATTTTCGTAGATATCGATGCTCTTCTTCTCCTCATGACCCGAGATTACTGTCACAGCAACTTTTGACGTAAAAAATATTATTCAATTTCTATTTATAAGGTGTGACACTATCCCTGACACAAAGTGTGAAATATAGAATAATGTGATGTATCATTTTTATTGTGACTGGCTTTGTTCTGATGGGAACTCGAAGTCCTGAGTTCTGGGGCAGGCTGAGAAATCAGCGCTGTAAATAAACTGGACCCCACGTTGCTTGTTCTTCGTTTTGTGGAAGGCGAGTGCGTGGTGGGATGGCAAGGGGATTGCATAAACAATTCTAACAAGGACACAAGTTTGTCTTGAGAGAAGAAAGAAGAGGCTCAATTTTAATTGTGAATTGAGTGATGCACAAGGGCTTAATTAAACTTAATTAATTAAGTGAGGCTAATTGGACCAGTCATTCTCGTAGAGATAAACTGGGAAGGACTCAACTTTGTTTGAGTAAGGATTTTAGTGACCAGTCATTCTTAAAAAAGATAAACTGGGATTGATATGTGGCCATCAGAACAAGTAAGAGAAAGTGAGATCAGTCATTCTCTATTAAAGAGATAAACTGAGGAGAATATTTTTGGAACTGTTTTGTGATTTATTGGACGAACTAATAATTAATTAT
Organism: Sinella curviseta; assembly: GCA_004115045.4. Taxonomy (NCBI): domain Eukaryota; kingdom Metazoa; phylum Arthropoda; class Collembola; order Entomobryomorpha; family Entomobryidae; genus Sinella; species Sinella curviseta. Next base: position 20,946,207 of record CM023199.3, on the reverse strand, counting down.
TAGAGAAAGTAAATAAACTAAAGTGATTAATTGTTGAGATTTTAAAACCTAATTTTCCCCTGCTCTCTCTGGCATTTTTATTTGTGTTTTGGCTTACTGAACTTTAATTAATCATCAGTGCATTAAGAATAAAAGAAAACGGGCCATTTTATCTTATCATCAAAGACTCAGGTGAAGCAGTAAAGCGGGTAGCTTTCTGCATTCATTACACAAAGGGAGAATAAAATTATTCTGTTACACGTTCATTCCAGTTTAATAAATACGCAACGAGTGCCAATAATTTTCAAATAAAGATCGATTCTACACGACGAATTTGATGTTTATTCAGTTACTGGTGTGTTTAGGTAAAAATCATGACAATTTCAATTTGGTGTGAAAAGCTGAAGGTTTACAAACAATAATTCCCGTCTTGACAATTCGGACCTATTTTATACGCAAGTGAAGAGAACTTCTCATTTAAAACTCCCATCCTCTTTGCTTAAGATATCGTTAACTTTAAACTATTGTTTATAATGACACAATGAGTAGTTAATTGTTTATTGCAACCGATACAATTATTTTGCGATAACCATTGTTGTACGCACCATAGTTAAAAATGTTTTTTTTGTTTGAACAGAGTACGATTAAAGTACGAACAGCATTATTACGTCTATAGATTCTTCCGGAGTTCACTGAATCTGCATGGTAGAAGTTGCTTCTGGGCGCCAAAAAGATGTTATTAATTATTTAGTATATTTCTGAGTACCTATGTCAACGCATTAATCTTTAAACTATCAATAATTGAGTAATGCTTCGGATACTCGAAATGAAAAATACTATGAAATTTCTCAAAGGGCTGACTTTTGTTGCGGTAGTATTTTGCAATGAAGTATCTGGATTCAAAATAATTTAATTAACATGTACACCATGAATATACTGGTATGTATAGCAATTTAAAACCGCATTGTACTCATTGTTGTAATTTAAAAATCTGTAACATTGTTTCAACCACAGATAACCTTGAGCTAGTTCATACATACACAAGCCATATAAATCATCTACGAAATTGTGTAATCATTTCGACATACTAATTTCGCACGTCTGGTGTTCAACTTATTGCAATTGCTTTAGGATTCACAAATCATGATCTTTTTTTAGATTTTCGGACTATTATGTTTTGAAAACATTGAATAAAAATGTTAGTAGCATGACAATCTGCTGAAATATTTTGAAACTAGCTATTAGGAAGTATTAATCGAGACAAACTAGTCGTGTTAAACCACCATGGAAAATACGTAGCTGAGGGATTAAAAAATACAAAGAGGATGAATCACTGAATTATACAGGCATCACTACGGTGTTCGTTGTAAAACGATCAAACGACATCAAATGACATCAAACGACATCAAATGACATCAAACGACATCAAATGACATCAAACGACATCAAATGACATCAAACGACATCAAATGACATCAAACGACATCAAATGACATCAAACGACATCAAATGACATCAAACGACATCAAATGACATCAAACGACATCAAACGACATCAAATGACATCAAACGACATCAAATGACATCAAACGACATCAAATGACATCAAACGACATCAAGTGACATCAAACGACATCAAATGACATCAAACGACATCCAATGACATCAAATGACATCAAACGACATCAAATGACATCAAACGACATCAAATGACATCAAACGACATCAAATGACATCAAACGACATCAAACGACATCAAATGACATCAAACGACATCAAATGACATCAAACGACATCAAACGACATCAAACGACATCAAATGACATCAAACGACATCAAATGATATCAAACGACATCAAATGACATCAAACGACATCAAATGACATCAAACGACATCAAATGACATCAAACGACATCAAATGACATCAAACGACATCAAATGACATCAAACGACATCAAACGACATCAAACGACATCAAATGACATTAAACGACATCAAATGACATCAAACGACATCAAGTGACATCAAACGACATCAAATGACATCAAACGACATCAAATGACATCAAACGACATCAAATGACATCAAACGACATCAAACGACATCAAATGACATCAAACGACATCAAATGACATCAAACGACATCAAGTGACATCAAACGACATCAAATGACATCAAACGACATCCAATGACATCAAATGACATCAAACGACATCAAATGACATCAAACGACATCAAATGACATCAAATGATATCAAACGACATCAAATGACATCAAACGACATCAAATGACATCAAACGACATCAAATGACATCAAACGACATCAAATGACATCAAACGACATCAAATGACATCAAACGACATCAAATGACATCAAACGACATCAAATGACATCAAACGACATCAAATGACATCAAACGACATCAAATGACATCAAACGACATCAAATGACATCAAACGACATCAAATGACATCAAACGACATCAAATGACATCAAACGACATCAAATGATATCAAATGACATCAAACGACATCATTTCTCTCGTTCATCTCTGAGCTGAATACTGAGGTTGCTTGAACACTGAACAACTGAATACTGAGGTTCATATACTGAGGTTGCTGTTCATATACTGAGGTTGCTGTTCATATACTGAAATTACTGTTCATATACTGAGGTTGCTGTTCATATACTGAGGTTACTGTTCATATACTGAGGTTGCTGTTCATATACGGAGGTTGCTGTTCATATACTGAGGTTGCTGTTCATATACTGAGGTTGCTGTTCATATACTGAGGTTGCTGTTCATATACTGAGGTTGCTGTTCATATACTGAGGTTGCTGTTCATATTCTGAGGTTGCTGTTCATATACTGAGGTTGCTGTTCATATACTGAGGTTGCTGTTCATATACTGAGGTTGCTGTTCATATACTGAGGTTGCTGTTCATATACTGAGGTTGCTGTTCATATACTGAGGTTGCAGTTCATATACTGAGGTTGCAGTTCATATACTGAGGTTGCAGTTCATATACTGAGGTTGCTGTTCATATACTGAGGTTGCAGTTCATATACTGAGGTTGCAGTTCAAATACTGAGGTTGCAGTTCATATACTGAGGTTCTTTGAAAACTGAACACTGAAAACAGTGAACACTCTTTGATCTCTGTAGGTCAAAGTAACCCGATTTGACCCATAGTTCCTGAAGAGAAAATGACCGCCGTTCAATTCTCTATCAGCATACATGAAGAAAAAAAAATTGCCATTTGAAAAGCATGTGACCTCTCTCTGACCTCTACTCCGACCCCTGTTGACCGATTGACCTCAAACTCAATACCGATCTTCCTTGTCCTATAGTGAATCTGTATACCAAGTTTCAGCTAAATCCGTCAAGGCGTATCAAAGTTATAGCGCGAACAGACGGACAGACGGACGGACGGACTGACGGACAAACAAACTAAAATTATAACTACGCTTCAACTTCGTCTCAGCTACGTAATAAATGTTTGCTTGGAATGCGTCCAATGATAGTCAACGTTTTATGTACTTGTTTAGTTTGTATATATTGTATATTGCACTGGAGCATTAACTTTGTTTATCTATTTTTTTTCAGATAAATGCTGAATATTTTATCTCATAAAACTATTGGTTAGATGAAACTAAGGTCAAACTAAAAGCAGGTCAGCAATAAAATCCCGATCTATTTCGATGTATAAATTACCACAAGGAATTTGACCTAACTATTATATACATTATGGTTGTTGTTACAACAATACACTTTATTATTATTCCAATTAATCCAATTATTCATGACGCTGCTTCACATTCAAAAAACCCGACTTGAAGAAATATCGAACGAAATTAATTAATTAATTCGCAGAAAGGCAGAACATCCAAATGCAAAAAATACTCGCTCGTCTCGTCTTAATGCCCCGTAAAAAAATTGTAGCCATAAGAACAAATTCAACTCATAGGTGCCTCATATCTAAAATGGGGTTAGTGTTGCGTATTGTACAAGAAGGATTGTAAACTTCAAATTGAAATTATAATTCCACATCGCCGGATTAGTACAGAACGATGGGGATAACTGTAGTAGTGTTTTGTACAACGGATAGCTGTTGAAATAACGCAAATAGTTCTCCCTCATATCTTTCAATTCCCGCTTTTAACGAAAGTTATGGACGTCGGAAAATTTAGGGCGCGATTTAGGCAGGAATCTAAATTTATATTGCGTGACCCCCATCTGTATTGATATCTGCGGAATCAAAGAATGTTCATATTATCCGATAGACCAACTTATGCTCTTCAAAATTTGATATTAATCCTAAACTAATAGAAGATACTAAGGTAAATATACGGGTTATAATACCAATAGAACGACTGACATAAAGTCTTCAGAATATATATTTCTAAATATCTCGTAAACGAATGACTATTTTTGAAAGGGGTCTTTGCAATGAATTAAGCTCCTAAAGTTCTACTTGTTACATCCGCTACTTTTTTGCAAATAAGCAAAACAAACTTCACGTGTATCCAATAGTATGACGAGATAAGTCAGAAAATTAACAAAATGCGTGTCAGCATCCACAACTGCTGATGGAATGCCCCATAACAGAGTATTTCTGATACTACTAGTCCTCACCATTAGTGCGTGCCAAGTTTCAGAAATTCACTCCAAGCCATGTGCGCAGGAGTTGTATTCAAATATTTGGATCGGTGGTATTTTAATTTTGGCCTCCCACCAGGGGTATTCTCCAAGAAGGTCAGTGAAACTGTGCATGTGGTAGTTTTTCGATAGACCCTACCCACATATACTAGTTTCGGCACGATCGGCCACCAAAGTCAAAAAGGGTGTCACAGCCAAAAAAAATGATGCTCAGTTGAAGTTTTAAATGCGGGTAATATCGCATTATGATTTGTAGAATTTGTTTAATCTAAGAAAAACAAAAAATTCAAATCTTCACAGATAAATAAAATACAATTTAATATTTATAAAATGATATAAATTGACACTTGTAGTAAAAGTTTTAACTGGTCACTTTAGGCATGATCCAATATAGAATTGTCGGAGCATTTCATTTGCGAGCTACGGAACGAGCAAAATTATATGTTGTCGTAATTGCAGCGCCACCGCTAAATGTGGTGCGTCCATATATGAACAAATTTCGTACATGTATGGAGCGAAATACTGTCAAAATATTTTTTTACAATACTGTGATTTGAGTCGTTGAAATACGATGAGTGCAATAGATTCATTACATATCATTGAACCAATAGTAATTGAATTTTTAATAACCTCAACAAATTCCAATTACAATCTATCACTGCACACCCTAAAAACTGTGTTGGAAACGAACCTTAAGCTCATGAAAGTCGACATACGGCATCAGATAAAAGTAGGCGGTGTTGGTGTAAGTGCCAATAACAAATGAAGTGAAAGTTAAACTGGAATAAACCACAAGTCTGTCCCCGTCAAATATCTGGATTACATTTAGTGGCAAAGCGAATGATTATAAAAAAATTACCTTTTAAAGGCGAGCAATTTTGAAAGGCCATCCTACCGAGTATAAAAAATATTAATATAGACTAGTGCATAGTTGTGACTGTGAATACACCGACTACGAAAGCTATGAGCAAATGAACCAACTTACCTATTCATCAAGAGGCCACGGGAATAGTAATGTATCACACAATTTAGAACAGGGCTCCATGGTCTACGTTATTAATGTTCTGAACACTAGGGGAGAGTCCACAAAAATTGTGTGGTGTACACAATTTGGATTTTTGAATAAAAGTTGAAAATTTGTATATGCGGGTTTTCGAAAACGGGGATTTCAATAAAAATAGTTTGGACGACCCCTGACCCCTAAATGACCCCCCACAGAGGTAATTATTTAAATTTGGCCTCTTTTGGGGGTCAAGTTATGGGCGATTGGAATTATTGCTTTGTAAAATTTGAAATGTTTAATGGGAGCATCCTCCCATTAAAGTTAATCCTTTTATGTATACACTGTTTTTGTCTCCAACTTCTGAAATTTTGATGTTCAAACCATTTATGAGGCGCCACACTAACAGACTGTGCATGTCAGCGTTGCTTTAAGATATACCAAATGTATAGATAAATATCAAAAAGATACACAAACTTAATATTACATAATCAACAGCAAAAACCCACAGCAACTAGAATATAACAATTCCGTATTAATGGGAGATATTTCGCCAACAGTCACAAAATGTGCTTGTGACGACGTCGACCCGGTGATTTATAATCTTTTTAGAATAAACATTGAAGTTGAATTTTAAATTTTGAAGTGTTATGATTTCGAATGTGCATATAAACATTTATATATTAACAAATATTAAACTTGAGTTCCGTTTTATTTTCCATTGTCCTGTACTGGACAATGTTAAACGGCGTTTTTGTGAATTTTCTATGACTCAACCAGTACTTCCGAAGAGATTTCCTGTTCCTTTATTTTAGTGTTGTTACACTTCAAAAGTGCGCTTGCGCAATTTTGTTAGTTATGTAACGGGATGCATCTGATGAGGAGTTTCGCGCCCATGGTCAATTATGAGCCAGATACGTTTTGGAAATATGTAATCGGCGACGCTGAAAATCATGAAAAAGTTTGTTCTTGCGGAATCCGTCGCCCTGAACCTCCACTTCAAAAAGCTAGAATAACAAGCAGCAATTTAATATTTAGCACTAAAGCAACTAATATCCATGATGCAAAAATAACCTTGGGTATTTGGTCTTGTTGTTGGTATATCAATTGGGTACGATGAAAAAATACCGCATGCAAATTTGCATGGTCCCAAGTGTGCTCCAAGGGTGGGTACGCGAATTTTTCCCAATTTTGGATATTTGTTCCATGATATTTCTATGCTTATTTGAGGTAGGTCGACAATATTTTGCATATGTAATTAGCACGCTGTAATGCATCTTTTTTGCTTTCGGAATCAAGGATGGAAGCACATGTTTTGTGATAAAATCAATGTTTCCATATTTATTCCGTTCTTCAATATATTTCTGTGCGAACATTTAAATAGGTTACGATAACTTCAAGTTCGTCATGAACGTCTCTGATGTTCGATGTTGTAGTGTGCATATGTATGTTATGGGTCAGAATGTACTTGACTTTCGGCATTTAACTTTCAAGTATCGTCGTCAGTCGTAACGGTATAATTCAAGTAACGTCAAGTATAAGGGAGAAGGCGTACATACATGTTGCCATCCCGCAATATAATACAGAAATCACTACTGCTCCTACTCTTGAATGACATATTTAAATAAATACGATATAGATATGCGCTTTTGAATTAATGTATTTCACAATTAAACATGATTATGTTTTTATGTATGAGATGAAGATTATGGCGATTTATGAGTGCTAGAAAAGCAGTTATTAATTAATTCGACGCACGCAATATTTTAAAATGAAGGAACGATCTAATGAATGATTACGTACAAAACGAATTAATTTATTTCCATAGTAACATTTACCTGTGGAACATAAGTAAAAATTAAGCAGTAGGATAGTGGAATCATTAATAAGAAATAATTGCAGTTAGAATGATGATACATGACAGGCCAATGCGATGGCTCCTATAGCCGTTATTCGTGTAAACTGACAAGGAGTGTGCCACAACTGATACACCGTTTTTGCCGTTTGAGATATGTATTATATATGAGTTTTTGGTGCTGATTACGATGGTCATAACCGTTTTCCCAAATGGGGCCAAATATTTCGGTCACGAGCAAAAAATTTATTTGAGCGTTATTTTCCCTCCAATCAAAGGCAGATTAGCATGGGAAAATGACAGTGACAACAGGTCCCTACCTGTGCAACTTTTCAAAAATTTCACAACGGTCGAAAATGGTTGCAAGTTGCATGTAATTAATTCTTCCGTCGTTTTCATGAAACAATGCATAATTTCAAGTGTTCTAGTGATGAAATTAAAAAGGGGTTGCTACAGATCACATAATTAATGTTTGAATATTCACGTTTATTAATGCATACTATGCAGCAATATTGAAAGAAAACTTCTAAACTTAACTAATTTAATAGAAATTAATCAAGCAAGAAACTACAGATCGAAGGTGGGGAAGGTATGGGCACTGTGCGATGCCCTTCTTTCAGTGTTAAATAGCGGCTAAACATTTTGAGTGGCAGGAAGAAGCCTTCCTTAAATATTGTGCATTCACATCTCTGCAGTCTTCACAACTGGATACTGCGAACTAGTATGTACATACATATATGTAAATATTTACACACAATCAAGTGGGATATAATTTTAAATCTGATTATTACTAATTATTAAGACTACACATTCCTCTTAATGTCCCATAGAAAATTACACAATATATGCACTGAAAGACTAAATGGATAACTTTACAGATCGAATGCCTACAACTGGCGGCGTAAGTTTAAATGTATAAATGGAAGTAATTGTTAATCTATGCACATTTATAGTTTATCAGAAATGCCAATTTAAAGAATTGAATTTCTATGAATTTTTGTATTATTACGAACAAGTTTGACTTTTTGTTAGGTTTTAGCAGTTGCATATTGAAGTCCCCACCCAGTATGTTGGTTCTCAGACATGCCATTCGCTATCGGAAGGCACATGGATTTAGGAGTTAATAAAATCACTAGAAGTGAATTCAACGTCGCCACGTAATGACATACCATAGCACACATTTATCCTTCCTTTAAATTAAAACAAATGTCAACATAGAAACCGTACAGCAATAGAAGAGTCAACAGTGTCAATAAACAAAATTGGCAGTTAAAAATAGAAGTAAATGTTAGCAGTTTAAAAATAAATATGTTTAAAGTAAATCTTCCGTTTTCAGGACAACGGTTACGAAAATTTAAGAACTAGCACCGAGTTGGGGTTTCTTGTAAAATGGGACAGTAATCACATGAGTGTAATGTAATTTGAAACTGTGCTAATTCCAACGGTTACTCAAGTGGGTACGACTAACCTGAATACACTCTCTATGAAGGCAACAAAAATTGTGTGATACATATTTATGTAATGTATTTCGTCATCTGCATTGTATAAATTGAAAATAAAACACAACGCAGTAAATTACAGAATTGAAAACTTTTGCATATTTTCTCCGGAGGAAATAAATTTTCTCGAACCATTCTTACGAACTAGTTTGGTAGGCTTCTCATTTTCTTTGTTTCGCTTAACGCGACTAGTTACAAACTCCTGTGACGAAAAATAAATGTATTTATGAAAAATGTATTCCAATCATGAAACGTTTCTCCGATTTCCAATGTTCTCCTCAAATTTTCCTCCTCCACGCAAATGGTATATGTCTGAAATTAAGTTGATGAAACTGTTTAACAAGTTGTTGTCGATGTCCAGGTATTAATTAATATTGGTATGGTTAAGTTGACACACAAACTACCGATATTAGAGGGGATACTAATCATTAGGGAAATATTCATATAAGCTACGTGGTGGAAATATATGGTGGGGTGTTAAGTGTAGACGATATGCCATGTTGGAATACTCTGTGAAACGAATATTTCTCGGTGGGAATGTTTGGTGGGAGGAGAATTACATGGTGGCAATTCTCCTTGGTGGGAATTTACTGGGGGAATCTTCCAGGTGGGAATTCGAATTAGCCTGGAGCCGTGTGCAGATACAGCTTCGCAGAACCATTACACGTACGGACAGCCTTGCAGACATCCACGCTCGCGAAAGGTGTACCAATTCTGCGACACTTATCATACTTAGAGAATGCCTGGTTTGAGTGGCGATGCACATTTGCTTGTTTCCACTGCCCATGTTACAGTAGCAATGCAGGTGCTTTATGCTGAGGTGTGTAGCGCATTTAATTGTGATAACGATGTTAAAGTTTCAAGTCTGGAAAATGGATGGTTCACCACTAACAAGGAAGGAAGGAAAAAAATGTGCTGCCCGTGTTCAACAGAAGCCCAAAAAATATTTAAACCTGGCTTGGGGAAAACCTCACAGTTTTTAAAAAACGAGGGCTTAAAATGGGACACGATCAATAGATGGATAAAAAAGTGTCAGGAATCCGATACGCGTCATGGTAAGGTTAGAAGTGGTCGGAGCGCCAAGATAATGACCCAAAACAAGATGGCGGCCGTAAAAACGTGTATCAGCGTCAAGGAACAATATCGATGCATCAGACGGCCAGGAAACTGAAGTTAAATGGAAGAACTTTATTGGCTTTTAAAGTTTGAAGATTGGGGATTCTTGCCAGTACAAAGAAGAGGACATCCAGGCCAACCGGTGGCCAGTAAGCCACATTTAAAAAAGCATATCATTACTACGGAGAAAATTGTTAAGAAAAATTGTCATATGTATGATGGAACGTACGTCACCCAATACCCCACCCGAACTCCAGCGAGGGAATTTTTCCACTGCTCTAACCCTAATTTTGCTAATATTTCTTAAAAAATCAATGGGTCTTTTAAATATCCAAAGAAATATCTTATTTTGCAAGTCATGGACCAATTCGGGAATATTTGGAAGCCATACATATCTCGTGGCACAACGAGTTCCCAAACTTACTTAGAGACATGTTTAAAGGCAATTCTGATTCCCTGCATCCCAGCGCATCACGAGATAAGCCGACTCGTTGCCTGGCCCGACCCGGCCTCACTGCACTACCAAAAGGAAGTGGTGACATATTTACTTCAAAATATGTCCATCGTGGAAATGTACTAGAACGCCAACAATATCCCCCACCTTCGTCCCATCAAGAAGTTCTGGTCATTGACGAAAAGACGATTTAAAACTGTGTAGGAGGACCAGAAAGCAGTTCGTCAGTTCCACAATTGTTGGCAGAAAACCGCAACAGAAAATGCAAAGTCTTCCGCTGACGACCGGATGCGAAATCTTAAGAGAAAGGTTGACTACGAGCCGGACAATTGACCTCATTCTCCTCTGTTCGTTGTATTTTGAAGCTAATGAAACGCGCTACAAAACTGCTATTTTCGTTTTGTTCGTAACCGCCCTGACTCGAAATAAAATTAACTTTTGTTACCATAGCCACTCAAACCAGGCATTCTCTACCTACAATAATTTAGTTATGTTGCCGGTTAGATATGTACATACGTGGCTGTATATTACAAAAGAAATTTTATCATGCGTAATTGTGTTTCAGGGGTGAAATGAGTATTTCAAAAACCTTCAGTGGCATTGTCTGCGTATCTCGGATAGTCGCAAGTACAATTTAGTTAATTCAGATTGGTTGTTCTGATGGTGTTGGACTTCATTGGACGAACCGTGTGCGACCGTCCGAGTGGTACATCATTTAATACGTTTCAGAGTCCACCATGGATTGTTTAGTCCATTACGTTGATTGTAACAAGGCACGGGTTTACAGTCCACACATTTATTCATAAATTACGACCAGAACCATGAGTGTTACCGAATATTTTAATAACTGCGCTCTTGTGCAGTTTCCTGTGAGACATACATATTGTTCCACTTGACTTGACTTGTTGCGCATGTTCAAGAGTTAAATAATTGCGTAATTAAGAGCTCAATTGTACTCTCTTGTGCACCGAGCAAATCAAAAAGACACTGCAATCATCACGGCCTCCCGTTTCACTGAAACTGAAGTAAATAGTAATCATCCGCTGATAATAAGTAAATAATAACAAAACTGCCGCCTGAGAAGTTCAAAATTTCAGGATGTAACAGTATGGCCTATTATTCAATGCGACATTATGTTTCTATGAACGCATGCTACATACACACTTAATATGTATTTACCTTACACAGTGTATGAGGTTAATGTTAACTGCTCTCTAAATCTAATATTAGAATCGCATTCGACTTTCCAAAACGGAAATTCTTTCGATCACATAAGAAGTCATCAGTATCTGTAATTTACTTTTAAATCCAATGGTGAAATGAAACCGGTTTTCGGTTCAGAGTCCGCCAGTTTTTGGCTATCATTTTTATTCTTATACATTTGTATTGTGCATTCCTAAATCCTCTCGTCCGAGTTTAAATGGGCGAATTCTTATGACACAATGCTAATTAACGATAGTCTATTACAGCAGGCCTCAATTCAAGTGTGGTAAAATGGTCTAAAACATGGTCAAAGCAGAGAGTTGTATGTTTATCTTCTGAAAAAATGTCATATTACTGTTGTTATTAAACTCGAAGCTGCTTCATGCAAAATAGGCGGAGGCCTGGGATATTTCAAGATCCATGAAACCATTCATATTCCACACTACTAACACACTATTTGTTAATAATTAGACGAGTTGCCACGTCAACCATGATGAAAAACACGTGATTTATGGAACTTCTCCTTGCAACTACGTTCTTCAACATATAAATCGATATACCAATGTCGATATTTAACAACTATATGATCGCATGTCGTCCCGTAAATGTCAAAGTAATCACTGTGACCCGTAATCTCTGAATCCATTTCCTGTCGATTATCAATAAGGGTCACCGATAAATTTAAATTGACATTTAAAAGGCTGGTGGCATTTCCGAGACGCTCATCCATCGCATTATGCAATTTCGCAGCTGGAAGTCAATTGTGTTCTTATCAGTTATCTGAAGAATCTTTGAATGTACTGGGTTAAAGGAAAACTGGTGAATCGGTGTTGAAATTAACATTATAATGCTGTCATTTAAACAGTGATAAGAAGACAGGTAGATTATGGATGCATTTCTTAATGAAACGACAGGACAAAAAATTACTCCTAAAAAATGGACTATTGTAGCAGCATAAATAGGTTGGATTCCAAAACGTTTCAAAACGTTAAACGGAAACGTTTCAGCTTCAAAACGTCACTACCGTTTAACGGAAACCGGAGGTGACCTTGAACCTATATGTCATGTTCATACAGTGGAATGATATGCCGTTTGCATATGTGCCCATTAAAATGATATCTGTAACGGTTTCTAACCGTTTAGGGTACTAAAAGTACTTGTTTCGACGGTTTGCAAATTACATTTTGGAGGTCGCGTGTTTGCAGTAAAAAGTACAAAATTTGCAGCCGTTTAAGCAGGAGAGTTAAAAACCAAAAATTATTAAAACTCCATGTAACCGCTGCACGGAATCCTTTGATTTCATAGGCACCTCTAACCTATGGATTGTGTTCATTGATGAATCGAATGATATGCCACTTGCCATGTGAACCCCCAAATAGACGTCGTAACTGCTTCCAGCAGTTTCGGTGGACCTAGAGAGCGGAAAATCAACGGAGCACGCCAGTGAGAGCTTAGGAACATTGTGTAATAATTACTTCATATTTTTCATTCCATTCGTATGATATGGCGGTTACGGACGGAGGGGCACTGAAGGAAGTAATATGGTAGCACTAGAGCTACCAAATGACTGTCAAAATGAATAATAAATTAACTGAAATTTATGAATTAACTTATGAAAGTGCTTCACATAATGTTGAGCATGCGGTTTTGAATTCGGTATAGTTCTAATCTCAATGAATAACATTGTGTATATACATGTTTATCAGAAGTGAAATCTTTTAATATTTTATGCTTAAATAAAAAAATTAGCTTGGAAGACTACTCATGTCTTTGCGAATTGTGCACTGCGGCGCATATGTAATGAACTGTATTTATGTACCCAAGCACGCAAAAATGCATTTCTGGCTTTCAAATATTTATATTCGCCATGTGCAACTGCGCAGGTATGTCCCTTACCTCATATTGTTTTACATTACTGTAAGCTTGCAAAGTTGATTCTAAATAACAACAATTGCTACCAATTGTAAGACTTAATTGATGTACATACAACTATTGCCATCAATTTAAATGAATACGTCCAAGCATAGAATAATTCGTTAACCCAATTTAATGCAAAGTGGTATGTAGTAAGCATATTTCCGTAAATTATTCCTATAAAGAACTGATCCTGGATGATGACGGAATGTTTCCAGATGTTCCAATTTTTACTACCTAATGAGATTATATTATTTGATAAACAGATGATTATTAGAAAATATTTACATATATGCCCATATGAACCCGTGTACATGCGCATGTGCACTGCAAAAATACCTTCATGGTCGTAGTTATGCAAGTACACCCCGAAAATTGATGAAAACGTTCTTTTAATTTAGATCTTTAAATGAGCATTGCGGATATACTATAAATATATATTAGCAATTACTCTTACCGACACGCTTAAAGTTGCGGTCTCTGTACATGCTGCTTTGAACATTTTTCTCTAAAGTTAACCATGTCGGCATTCAGTGTACAATCGTCGTATTCAGGATGAAATGCTATATGCGACTTTGAGAGAAAAGTGTCGTCTTATTTTATGATTAGTAATATTTATAAGATAATGGGATTACATAATCAGGTAAGTTATTGCTCGGATTTACATTGCATAATTAGATAAGGAAGGCTTCTTCCTGCCACTCAAAATGTTTAGCCGCTATTTAACACTGAAAGAAGGGCATCGCACAGTGCCCATACCTTCCCCACCTTCGATCTGTAGTTTCTTGCTTGATTAATTTCTATTAAATTAGTTAAGTTTAGAAGTTTTCTTTCAATATTGCTGCATAGTATGCATTAATAAACGTGAATATTCAAACATTAATTATGTGATCTGTAGCAACCCCTTTTTAATTTCATCACTAGAACACTTGAAATTATGCATTGTTTCATGAAAACGACGGAAGAATTAATTACATGCAACTTGCAACCATTTTCGACCGTTGTGAAATTTTTGAAAAGTTGCACAGGTAGGGACCTGTTGTCACTGTCATTTTCCCATGCTAATCTGCCTTTGATTGGAGGGAAAATAACGCTCAAATAAATTTTTTGCTCGTGACCGAAATATTTGGCCCCATTTGGGAAAACGGTTATGACCATCGTAATCAGCACCAAAAACTCATATATAATACATATCTCAAACGGCAAAAACGGTGTATCAGTTGTGGCACACTCCTTGTGAGATGAATGCACTACATCATCTCATGAAGTTAGAGGGAAGTTGTTTGTTGGAATGTTGATAAAGTTGAGGCACAGCCAGACTACAATGAAATGAAATCCATGACTACAAATATGATAAAATGAAACCCTTCCATTTGTGTGTTGGACAGTGACAACGACATCAACTGGCGATATGTTCCTCATTTGGTTATCGGAACAGTTTGCAGTAGTTTCAAGTTTGTCTCCTTCGAGGAAGACGAAGTCAGGTTTGAAGGTGACAGTGATGAAATTTATAACCATCATGAACACAAACCGAAACGGTAATGGGGCTTTGCTGCATGACAAGTTTGTTGCCATTACAGATGAACTTGAGTGTACAAAATGAAGTTGATGTTGAATGCAAGGTTATCAGTACAAGTTTATCTCTTAGTTTTATGGAGAGTGTTGCAGATAATAGTACAACGTACACGTTCGTGCGTTACTGCAACAAGCTAGAGAGATATTGTCATGATTAATGCACATCTTGTACAAATACATGACAAATAACTTTAGCGGCAGTAATTAACTAATTTATGCAACCCTTATATATACCTACACACAAGGTAATTCTTAGCATCTTCAAAATAAAATTATTTATTAATATCTTTACTCAATACATTCCATTATCTTTTGGATTAGTCTGATAGTACATGTGTATTACGAACATTACGAAACTCAATAAAAATTTGAATAATTAATTCAAGTAATTTAATGAAATAATTAAAATAGATACATCAAATATTAATTATTGGATGATGCATCGCTTCTTCTCACCCTTTTTGCTGTCTTGACTCAATTTGATCATTTTGCTCTTATCTCCACCCATCCTGAGGATATCATTTATAACTCTCTCGCTGCGACCGCTGTCAGTAGCTATTGCCAATTCGCTCTTTCCATGCTCCCACTCGTTATTGTTGTCATTGAAATCCACCCCGCACTTCCTCGAAAGAATTTCAAGCGTTTCCGTTTTCAGCTCAATGAAAAACAAAGCCCAGTGAACAGGAGTAAGCCCATTTCGTGTGCGTTGTTTGAGAACGATATTCTCATTCCGAGATATTATCAGCGACACCAATTCATGATACTCGTCTGCCGAAAAATGCTCTGCTGCCCTATGAGCTATGTTATCTCCATTCCTGGTCAGCCTAAGGTCAGCACCTGCTTCAATTAGACACTTTGTCAAATCAAAGGGGGCCCATCGGGTGAGCAGGGGAGCATGATTGTATTTTAGATAACGCTTGTTGAGCATGTCGGGTCTTTCTTGCAAAATCCGCTTCATAATCTGCACCTTGTCCGCTATTACTTCCGCTGAGCGTTCATGATTTCCCTCCAAGCACATGTGCAAAAGCGGCTCCTCATAAAATTCCTCCCTGTCGAAAGTGAGAAGATAATCAAAGATTTGATACTGTCCCCTTCTCACAGACGCGCAGATGGGACTATACTCCCCCTCATGTCGGATCTCATGCCATGGCCTTCCGGTCACGCTCTCTACAAATTTGCAGGAAAGCTGCACCAGTTCCAAAGAAGAACATTCAGCAGCAATGGAAACTAATTTTTTCAGATTACCGTGTCTCTGCAGTCCAGTAATGAGGTTTTCGGCTCCTTTTCTCTCCCATTCTTCAACGGGACGGAGGAGTTGCCTGTAGGCTACTGCACTGTCGCCGAAATCCTCCAAATCCAGATACAGCTCCAGAAGAAAGGTGAACATGTAAACTGCATTAGGTTTTAGCGACGCTGTTAGTAACTCCAGCAACGCGTCAGGATTGTAATGTTTGCTCTTTCTAATGACATGTTTCAATTGCTTAAGGTCTTTCCCACCGAACTGAATGGCAGAGAAGAAAAAATCCATAAACTGCACACAGACAGGATGCATGAAGCTGTGGTGAAGGTTAGACCATAGTGGAGGTGTAAGCGTGGGAATAAAATGTCTTCCGAATGCGCTTCCAAAAATCAAGTCAATGACATGCTCAATATCTTGTGAGCTTCTCGAACACTCATCAGTGGCAAAGGTGGCCAAAAACTCGGCAGCCAGAAATTCTGCAAATGTGCGGTGCACAAATTTCATTCCAAAGGGACCCGACTCGCTTGGCTCCAAGATTCCAAGTCTGTACACGGCAGCGTTGTCCACTCCGCTGGCATCGAAATCCTCCATGATAACGAATTTTGTGAAAAGAGTGAAAATGGCTACCTTCACGTGCAGATTTTTTATGGCTCGTGTTTCAGGATCTGAACTGAAATTCTCAAACTTGACGTCCATAAACTGTTTGTACATTTTGTGCATGGAATTGAATTGCAAATGCGGTTCAGTGCACACGGGACCACTTCCCTTTACTCCCTCTGCTGCGAAAATGTCTGCTAAGAGTCTGCACTGGAGCGGAATACCAGCGATATCACTTTCACGATCAGATATTGACTTGGTCAAGCTTTTCAAACAGTACTCAGCGAATGTTTGCGTTCCTTCAGTTGGAGTGACCCCATGTTGCGTTTGCCAATACTTGATAAAAAATGAAATTTTGTTTGCGTCGTCAAATGGCACGATGTTGTAACCATGAACCCCAAACTTGGCCTCTAATTCATGTCGCTTATGTGGTCGTGTTGTAATCCACATTCGGATATTCCTGCACTCCTTTGCGATGCACTCCAGGATGTTGTTGACTCTATCTAGATCAGTTTCCTGGACCTCATCGTATGCATCCAGGAAAAGCTCTGTATGATGATTCCCGTCATCCAGTAAATTTTGAACGATGCTACGACCAAGACGATTTGTAGCAATGATGTTAGCTAGCGACTGCGTCACACCAGTGGAAGTGCAGTTCCAGGACAGTTTACGGATAAAGTCGGAAATGTTGAAATAAATGACATTTCTGTTGGAGCTCTTAATTGCTGCTTTTCGAGCTAGTTCCGCAAGCAGCACAGATTTCCCCATTCCTGGCGAGTCGTACAGTAAAACGGGTGAATTTGTTGGAGCGTCGAGGCAGTTTTGAACAAACGTTTCTTCAGAAATGGATTCCTGGGTGCTGGCTTGTAGAAACTCTTGTATTCTTATGACTCCGATGCCGGTATTGGACTTGACGTAAAAGTATTTGCCGCCCTCAAATTTGATCCAGTGTACAATCTTTTCCGTGTTCTTCGGAATTCTCTCAAAGTGTTCATGGCTCTCAAGTAAAATGAATCGGGATGTGAGGCGGTGTATCAGGTTTCTGGACCGGTCTGTAGTTTCACTTGACAGCGTGGATAAGGAATTTCTCGCAGCTTTTGCGATGGACGATAGTTGGTGCAGTTCCATGCCCTCAATGCAGAAGACGTCAACGTCAAGCTTTTGAAAGATTTTGGGGTCAAGTTGGGTGGCAATGGACAGGGTTCTGGTTACATAGTAGGGTAGTGCATCTGGAATAGTTTCAGCCGCAATTGTTATGGGTTTTCCGGCAAGAAATTGCTGGTACGAGGATGCGTCCAAATTACTGATTACAATATTCTGCAGGGTTGAGTCGTCAATGCAGGATTTGCACACGTCCTTTAGTGGAAGAGTTTTTCCCTCAAAAATGACATCTCTGGTTAACAGATCCTGTTGGTCAGTTTCAGTCATCTTTATGTCACAAAATTGGAAAGGACTTTGGTCTTCCATGTTGTTTTCTGCCCCATGCAAAAGGATGAGGAGAGCCCCAGTCTGTTTGCAGGCGTAGAGTGACTTGGCAAGTTGCTCATAAGCTGCTGTTCTTGTCACCAATATATCCAGCAAGCATTTAGTTTTTTCGTATTGTCCACCCGTAATTCCTCTAGCTTCCTACAAATGAGACAGTATAGAAAGCGTTTAAGATATTATAATTTTTGCACATTGAAAATATGTATCAAGCATACGAATTACTGTACCAGTGTCTTCATATCAGCCTCGCCAATAACGCCAAAAATTTAGACAGATAACTTAGGAAAAGGGCGTCACAATTGACATTTTGAATCAGTTCAGGTAGGTTATCTTTGACGTGCTGTCTTTGCCACTTGTCCATTTTGATTGGCACAATTGTCCACTTTCAGGTTTTAATGATTTTCCCGGATGTCTAAATGATTTTTGAAATGAGATAAAAAATTGTACGCAGAAACTTAGAAGCTCACGGTACGAACTAAACGCATAGCATGTAACGAAGATCACGTAAGTGACAAAAATGTACGTACGTGATTCACAAGGCACCAGTTGGAACAGGAATTTGTATAATCCAGTTTAGATGATAAGAGGTTGACTCATTTTATGACTTAAGTAGATAAGCGTTGCGCACAGTAACGTGAATGGAGGCCGGAATGTACAACTCAATGCAGGGGAAAATCCATCATGTCACAAAATTCCACGTAAGGGGTAAAAATTTATGACTGTGCTATTCAAGAGCGCTCATGTATCAGTATAGTTGTTGATGTTGGTAGAATATCGTTACATATATGCATATATACATAATAAATACCCCAAACTCATATCATGACTTGGATCTCGTATCATATCCACTTCACTTCAACATAAACTGAAATTCAAGAGGTAAGCACTCACGTCACCAATTCTGTGAGAAACTATATACGATTTGTACACCAAGTATCT
Source organism: Sinella curviseta (assembly GCA_004115045.4). Taxonomy (NCBI): domain Eukaryota; kingdom Metazoa; phylum Arthropoda; class Collembola; order Entomobryomorpha; family Entomobryidae; genus Sinella; species Sinella curviseta. The sequence continues at coordinate 20,926,688 of CM023199.3, read as the reverse complement.
GCCTGTTGGAAGCAAACCCAAGAACAGAGATAAGAAGAACCCTAATAATTGTGATATTCACTATTATACCCAAGTTTTACTGGACGATGCGTCGAATGTGTTCACTTTCGTCACTAGTGAAAAGATGGTAACTCGACTGCAATGCAAATAATTGGAATTGCTGAAAAAAATTTAAAAAAACATTATGCATGCATGTAGACCTAAAAACATGTTGATATGATTTATGTTTCTACTGCTTACTGTGCATCCATCGGAACATGTATCTGATTTAGATACGACATTATAGTGGGCCCGGCAAAATATATCATTGGTGAATGACAATGACACACAGATAGACAAACAGAACAATCGCAATAACTGCCTTTTCAAGCATTTCATGCGTCCGGTAGTTAACAAATGATTAAGCCTTTAGTTCTAATTGGGTTAGTGTTTGAATAGCACAAATTATTCAACACTCAGGGAATAGTGCATTTTATTGTGCCAGCAAGAGTACACTTTCACATGATAAATGTAATGTGGAACTTTGATATGCCTTAATAGTTGAGATTATTGAAAGCAGTAAAATAGGAAGTGCTAATTAGTCACCGCATTTGCCAGCGCTCATGTTTAAGTCTACAGATCGAGTGGCAGCCTCACATGAAATTTATACTGATGTTTTGTGTAAGCCATTGCATGGTTGCCAAGCGAATTATAATCTGGTTCAGGAGGACACATTGTCACGAGAATATAATCATTGTTACAATGGCAATTATTTATCTGGCCTCTTTCCTCATACCGGTTTACATGTACATGTTTATATGTAGCTCTACCGTCCCTCACTTCTCAATGTCCCTCGTTTTGCATCTAGTAGAACTGCATTGCTATATTTATTACAACGTTGTAACGACAGTTTGAGTATTGGTAATTCAATTAAAACCACTGTTAAATATATTTGCACAACAAATGCACGACCGTCACGTCACTTTTCAATATATCACTTGTACTTGAACATTAAGGGACCTGTAGGTAGATAGGCAGATGGCTAGTGATTGAATTTAGAGGAATAGTAGAGTCATGCAGATAATATTTTACTGCATGGTAGAATATGCAACTACAATTTTCTTACAGGCACCGACTTACAGTTAACGGTCCAGAACAGGGATACCAATTAAACATGGTATCCCAAATTATTCTCCGGATGCTTGGTCCGCTAAAAGTTCAGCTTTAATTAAATAATCAATAAGAATGGAGTATTCATCCAATGTTGGGAATCGCAACACAAGTTTAATTATGAAATGAATCAAATTGCATTCGAACCGTGATTCACAATGGACATTTATGTACTTACAACTTTTACAAACAAAATAAGAAACGTTGGCCTAATATCCGCTTCACAATAGATACACGCATATTTTGACGTGTTCCAAGATTATGTGCGTTTTCAACACCAAAGCATCAAACGAATGAGTAGCCTACTGTAACTGTTACCGTTAGTTACACAATAATGATTCTATCGCAGCTGAACGTCACTATGTTTAAATGTTCTCCAATCAACTTTTATTATCTGTAGGGTGTTTTTTATTTGTATGTTCTGAAGATAACTTTGGCGAAGACGTGACATGTTAAACTTGTTGCCATTCTAATTGATCCCAGGTCACATCTTGGGAGGCGAATTTGAATTACACAAACCAGCTATTGCATGGTAGTGAATTTATTTATTTTAAATAAATGATTCGCATCGAACCGGTCAAGTTAGAATTCATGTATATAGCGAAATCCTATCTAATTAAGGAATCGGAAGTTGAAGCATCACAACTTTATACAGGTAAATCATTGAAGCAAATGTAGTTCGCCGGCGCAAACAACAACCATCTACAAAACACTTTTGTGACAGGGTCAGCTAACCTTGTTGCGATGAAAAACAGTACAGTTTGAGTTAATTTTATGTCATGTCTCGATGTCACTTCTTTCCTAGATTCATATTTGCTAGCTGAGCCTTTCAAGAGATAAATCCGTTCCCGAATTGGGTCGTGTTGCCTGGGACGTGTTTGCAATACATTTTGAGTCTATAATTCAAGAAAAATCGAGAGTTGAGGTCCGAAAGTGGTTCCATTAGATTAATAATAGTCCATTCTCTATTTCCTAACAGAAAAGTTTCACATTCCAATTTTTTTGACGAGGCCTGCACAGTACGAGAATAGTACCTAAATCAACTACAAATGTGATTGTCTGATTAATTTAACATCGAGTCAATACTTTGGTGACAATAAGCCGGTCTTTTTAAAAGAAACATACGATGTTGCAGCTGTTTTTGAGATGCAACAAAATTTGTTGCATTTCAAAACATAATTTGTTGAACAAATTATGTTTCGATGGCAGCAATACACGAATTGCTTTACTGTTCTGAACAGTTTAAATTATGAACAGGTAACAAGGAACTGAAGTTCTTCGGTCAAGTCGCTATAGTGCCTTAGTAGAAATACAAATAATATTACAGTGTGGGCTTCAGTGTCAAATATAACATTGTCAATTAAAAATATGTACTTAAGTGAAGTCTACTATGGTTTAACAAAAGTCTACTATGTGTACTATGGTTTTAAAAACAGACAATATCTCACATTGTAATTAACGTATTGTTTTGCGTGTGTCTGAATGAATTATCATGTAAATAAATTACAATCAATTAATCAATCAATTTTCTTCTAGAGTTAGGACGCATTTGTGCAGGTGCTTTGTACGCTTCGGCAACATCATTCACTTGCGGCAATCACCAGCACAACGAATTACTTAAACTTCAAACCGACTTTCAAGTGAAGACATTAACTAATGCAATTCTATTCTAATTTGTCGATGTATTTAAAAGTCGCAGCGCTCAACTTCAGCATGAAAGAGACAAACTTAACTAATATCTACATAAATTCTCCGTGAAGCTTCTGTTTGTTTTTGTTTATATCCGGCTATTACTATAAAATTCATAAAGTAACAAAATGTCATATGTTTTTTATAATAATTTGTTTGTATATTCAGTGAGAATTCAGCGAAACCACTATTTTCACGGATGGGAGGGAGGCAATAATGGTGAAGCCCGTTACAAGAAAGCGTAATGATCCAAATTCTCACATCACTTCAAACTAACGCACCAGATAGTTAATTTATACTTATTAGAGCCAATCACAACACTTAGATAAGCGTGCCTGCACGCACATTACTCTCATCCATTGTTGATTGGGATGCTCATTATGGACATGTTCATGTCATTAACTTCTTCGCTTACAATGACAACCATTCCCATCTTTGCTTTCAATTTATGTTCAAATTTTTACAATCCCGATAACCTCCACTTCAACATGGTACATCAACATGAACTTTAAAGGTGCGTGGAATACACCGGTTGGTAAATAAATATACATGTGATTTGTTTTACATATTTTGGTCCATTTTCTATTCTCTATCCAAGTCGGCAATAATTTTCTAAAGATTCTCCTAACGCTGCGAATTCGGAATCTACGAATCACGTTACCGTTGTAAATACGCAAATGTTCTTTAAACAATTGTGCCTTAAAACCTTTCAGTACAAAAATTATAATATGTATTTCAGTTACGAAACAAGCAATTGGTTTATGGACAATCTTTATCGCCGAGTCAATAGAAATTTTTGATCTATCCAAGTTAGACGCTCCTGAATATGGGCCAACCACCTTCATATGTCATTTTTACAAATTTTTTACAATAATTATTTTGTTGATACCATGTACCTAGTGTAATGGTAAGCCATAAGGTGTAGAATTAAATCATTTCGATGCTCATAGAATCAACTTTATAGATTCAAGCAACAGTTTTTTTGTTTATGTTTGTTTCCGTAAGAATTAGGACTAAATCTTCTATTAATGTAAAAGTGTTTAACAATTATTAATTCAACTTCTGTAAGTTACAATTATTCATAAGGAGGTTGATTCAGATCTGTTCACGAGATTAGTGGAGTTGTAGTGTTAATTTCAAACGACGGCGCCGAAATACAGTATTAATGTTGTGATTGTCATCTTGTTCGAGGGTTGCATTTCTCAAGAAAGAAATTCTCATTCGTATCAAATCAAGAGTATCAACTCGTTTTTCAAGTTATTCGATGAGTTTGAGGAGTATTATGATCTGGATACGTTTTAAGGCGAGCTGTTGTTTAAGCATCGAAGTAAGTGCAGAGTTTTGCTTCAAAGTAAGAGCATTGTCCAGTCTTCGTTCTACTTGTCAGTACTTTCTGCCATTCGTTTCAAGGATGGCTTAATTATTTTTTGAACTAACAAGATTTCTACATTTATGCATTTAAAGTGCTTACTTTCTTTTATTCCATTTTTATTTCAAGAAAGTCATGCGTGGAAATCTTAACGTAAATACAACTATAATACTAAATATAACGTGGTATCATCTGCTTGATTCGTTCCTGGAGTTGTTAAGATATGGAGGAATTAGTCTCTAGAGTGATTCTGTCGGTGTAGGCACTTTATGTTAACCTTTCTATGTTAGTAATCGAGTTTGTAACGATTAAAATGTACCATGCTAAATTGGTAAAGGTCATCGTGCATTCATTGAGATAACGGATTATAAACTCTAGCTTCATTTTCTTAATTTATTGAATTATTAATACTTGTAATGTGAACAGTGCTTTCAAGATGGATGTTGTGGAAGTCAACATTTTAGCATGATGGACTAAATTAGACACTTCATTATTTTTGCGATGTATTTGCTAATAATATTGCAAGTTTCATTGTAAGAATTTGTAGCTAATTTTTAATTTCCCTCGATATCATTTCGACTAACGACATACACTGGTCATTTCGTTTATGTACCAAAATGACGACACGTTATCAAGTTAAAACTAAATTAATATTCCTTTTTCTTCATCATTTTGTCACTGACTATTTATTGCAATTTCATGTTCGTGCAAAATAAGACAAGATGAATTATATCCCGAGATACTGTTACCCGGATACACTAATGCAAATTGCTACAAAGATATCACAGGGATGCATATGGAATCAAATTTCTCATTTTTCGAATAAATTGTTGTCATTCTTAAAGTAAATACCAGTGCCCAGTGCCTGTAGCCAGCAAACCTGATATTTGTTATGTCGAACATGCACCCAGATAACTCCTTAGGGGCGTTGATCCGGTCAACTATTTAATTGCAGAGGATACTACCATGGAATAAAATACGGTAGTTTGTTCTTGTCACGCATGAGATATATTTAGTGCGATAAAGAATCATTATAGAACTTGACGGAACGGAAGGATCGGTAGTACAAAGCCTATTAAAAGTGCAAAGTTACATTGTTGATACAATCTTTCAGATTCCAATATTCAGCTAAAAGACCTTTAACACAAACTGACATGTATTGGACCTTTTGGGCCAAAAGCTTTGGCAACCTCAACGAATGCCAACTACATCCAACATGGCCGTAACAACCGGGGGTACATTGTCCCCCCTGGATTTTGGATGAGAAGCAAAATATTTTTCAAAATACTTAAAAGGTTTGCAATTTTTGCAAAATCCTGGTAGAATTATGATTAAAATTTGAAAGTTTCGTCACCCTTCTCTAAAACGATTCAAAACATTGTCAACCCAGTCAATCATTCAGGTTTCCCGGAATCGTGTCTCGACTTTATTGCAGTTTTTGTTTATAAATATTATATGGTTTAAAATACGTTTGTAATATCTACTGTCAATGCGAATATGAAGTAATAGAAGTAAAATTAGAATTGTAGACTTAAAATCCTTAAAGTATAATAAAAACTCCTATGCATGCTGTGATTTAAATTTATATAATAGTCAACAATTTTAAAATGCAAAAAATGAATTTCGATTGCATAAAAATGCGGAATACTGCCGTAGCATTAACTGAAGAAAAGTGACCAAAAGTTGACGCTTGGACAAATAAACTCAGATATTCTCTGAAATTGCATTGCGCACATTTTCCAATCTCAGAAATTGTTTGCCATATTGCATAGAAGCAAACATAGCTAACAATCACATGATCACTAACCTTGAAATGGTGGTGCACAAATCTTCTACCAAATATGTGGTTGCGGGACGCGAACAAAATAATTTTTTGCTATTCATGTTTGGATATTTTTAATGTGAATTTTTAGCCAAATATGACGCCATTTTGTATAAATACGGCCCAATCTAAAGGCGTTTGCCTTCAAGATGTCTGTTGCATACCTTGCATATATGGTTAATTAGGATTTTAAAATTTGTACTAGGTGCCGATTTATTATAATTACTTGCAAGTCTAGGCATTTATTTCTATAAATTGTTGTTTCCACACTAGATTTGACCAGATTACCTTAATAATTTTTAAACTTCGTTATTTGTAGTCGTATTTTGTCGTCGTCGGAAATGTTTTGATCGTATGTACAGACGATTAACCTGCCAATTACATAAAATTAGAGCTGGAAGTTGTTTTCATTAAATTGGTAAATTTTAATGTTATCTGTTTTGAATCAAAGAAACAAACTGTGGCTTCAATTGATTAATCACTACAAATTTATGCGTTTTTATTTTATTTTGCTCTTGTATTGACAGTTTTATACTTCTTAGGCGTTTGTATACTCTGATCACTTTTGATCTTCAGTAGGTATTCATTTATTTTTGTCATGACGAATAGGTCCTTGATATTCTTGGCTATTAAACTTTCTCCAATTGAGCATCGACTTGCGGGGCTAGCATTTGTAAATGCACGGGAATGGGTGACTCACTGGCACCAATAAATGACGGAGTAGAAAATATGTTTCAAACATGTAAGCTATGTCCCATTAATTAACGTTCACCGGGGCATACGGCTGTATCTCTTACTGGTTTCATCCAATTTCCTTCCAACTGCTGCAGTATATCCACTAACTAATATCTCTCATGCATGCACATTTTCATGAGATTCCAATGTTGTGTCGACTAGCTGCAGCAGATTGAAAAAAATATGTCGAATTGAGCTGTCCCAAAAATAACGTTCACCATTGGTACAGGGCCTTCTATGGTCCTTCATGTTCAATCAGAGTGGTCCCAAATGTGATAAAATCTTAGCATTAGATCTCCTAAACATTACTGAGGGGGCATGGGTTACATAGCATAGGTCAAGCGGTTCCTTTGGCCAATCATCTAAAACATGGCGCCTACAATGCATTTTAAATGCAGTAAGTCCAACTCGGATCACAAAGTGGCGCCTACCAGTGCTCAACAATGACATAGAATATAAACTTGTGGTGAAAATAATGGCCTGAAAGTCCGCTAAAAATTATGGTACCTACTTATTTTCCATCACCATTCCATTACCAAATATGACATGGTAAACAATTGGATAAATCCTAACAATGCATTTTAAGTAGGGAAAACTCGTGAACCATGGACATTAACGTTTAACCCATCGTATTTTAAAGTGCAATGCATGTGGATAGACAGTTGGTACCATAATTTTTAGCGGACTTTCAGGCCATTATTTTCACCACAAGTTTATATTCTATGTCATTGTTGAGCACTGGTAGGCGCCACTTTGTGCTCCGGGTTGGACTTACTGTATTTAAAATGCATTGTAGGCGCCATGTTTTAGATGATTGGCCAAAGTCACCGCTTGACCTATGCTACGTAACCCATGCCCCCTCAGTAATGTTTATGAGATCTAATGCTAAGATTTTATCACATTTGGGACCACTCTGATTGAACATGAAGGACCATAGAAGGCCCTGTACCAATGGTGAACGTTATTTTTGGGACAGCTCAATTCGACATATTTTTTTCAATCTGCTGCAGCTAGTCGACACAACATTGGAATCTCATGAAAATGTGCATGCATGAGAGATATTAGTTAGTGGATATACTGCAGAAGTTGGAAGGAAATTGGATGAAACCAATAAGAGATACAAACGTATGCCCAGGTGAACGTTAATTAATGGGACATAGCTTAATTGTAACCCCTCGACGTTGCCTAGTGGTAAATAGCTCACTGGAATGCGCAAACTGGCTACAGGTACTCCAGGAGCAGGTTTATAGCTTATGAATGCGTTATTTCCAAATGTATTTGCATATATACTGACGGAGTTATTGAAAATGTGCTACAACCTATCAAAGGGAATTAATGCTACTTATGCTTGATATGTATGTATATGCTTGACATTTTTTGTGGAAACATGTAGGCAAGTTGATATATTGTCGTACTCAAATATACATTGAAGTAGGTAATTCTGCATTTCTTTCACCAACTAGCAACAACATTCTTACCAGTAGTCCCACTAACACTATAGATATTTGGAACCCATCTCGTATTCACTAGCTCACTCTTGCAGTAAAAGAGGACACATTTCTTGTTTCATTTGAATCATATTGATACTCAATTATCAATCAAGTAGGTACATACTTTCCAGATAACAAAAATCACGCGAATAAATTCTTCAGCACTGATCAAGCTTTTCAATAAAAGCATCATGGATTTTCCGACGGTCATAGAATGTGGTTGCGACGTGGGGTCGAGCATGTATTGTAATTTTGTAGAATAGATAACGTCGCTGGAAATGGGCATTAAAGCTGCTGTGGGTTTGTGCGACGCAAAAATATCATACCGTACCATAACATAACATTGATTATGTCACACCGAAATGCGATAAAAATTTAGATTCGCTTTGTTCGGTCACAGGTGTACTTGTTAATAGTTTCTAATATTATCTTTTCACAAAATTATTAAATAAATTATAAAATATTAAAATGCAGTAGAGTTTCAGGAATAATCCTCTTGAGCCGTAATCATCTAGAACCTTCGGTTATTTCTTATAAAAATGCATTTGCAAAGTGACTAAATATGAACGGCTTTAAATTGTTTACCAGCGATTCGTGTTGCAATGGATACATTGCTCCGGGGGTGCTTGCCATTTGGTTGATTAATTGTCATGGTAATGTCTACCAGTTTGTCATTGGTTTCTGGTAATTTAATCAGTTTCAACGAAAATTTAATATTTAAATGTCCTACATCAGTTGATTTCCTTGCTTTTCCATGTTTTTATTTAAAATTGCAAGTTCACATAATTCCCCTTGCCAGCAAGAGACGAACGAATGGCTTATTTGCTTGTCCGTGGAATAAAAACTACTAAATACTTGCCTTTCTTTTTATACATTTGCCTATATCCCGTGAAAATGTTAGTGGGATTGACATTCATTCTAAAAATATATTGTTCAATTTCGGATACAAATTAAAATAACTCATACTTCTTCATTAAATTTAACGAATGAACGCAAAATAAGTAAATTAGCTTTGATCGGAAGTAGTTTTAAATTGTGAGGAAAACAACAAATTACCAATTGTTGCTTACTTGAGAGCTTGAGCATTCAACATTATTATGGAGAAAATAGACCACTAAAGGCAAACTACCCAGTTTGCAAATAGTATTTTATAAAAGTTCAATGACAATAATTTAAATAATTCGTGAGATATCATAAGTATCTTTCATAACGCGATGATCTTTGATTGGTATTGCGGAATCATCATCGTTGTATGAAGTCTTGACCATTTTCTCTAAATGGTTAAACTACAGTTTTCAATTAAATTGGCTCGAAAACCATGGTAACCAAGATATTTCATAACCCATTAAATTTCTGTTTTTTTTAGCAGCACGGACAGAGTTCATTTTATGTTTTGACTTATCGTACTGAATTTGCAAATGTTAAGGTAAATAAAATAATTTATTATAGTTCATGTAATATCTTATGTTAGATCTCAATGTCTGTATCTGTAAATTTGGCCGGCCCACTTTACACATTTAATGCAGGTCTGTATGTTTGGAATTGCTTACTTGTTTTGTGGATAGTTGTTTGATTGTAATATTATATATGTGGGATATTTTGCTAGTAATATGTACAACTGTGGATTGATCTATCTGCTTGCACACCTTTCTTGTAAATTGAAGAAGAGTAGTTTCGGACACTCAGCCAAGTAGCAAGTATCAAATGGCAATACGTGGCAAACCAAATTTTATTTGAGCTTCCATAGCTGATATGTTTTAATTAAGTTGTCCTAAAAATGAAAATAAAATTTTATGAACAATATGCTGACGTTCAAACGTGAATCTAGTGAAAATCGTTGTCATTGATTATAAGTAGATTGAAAAGTTTTTTATAAGTGAATTTTGAAAACTGATTTGTGAAAACGAAAATAATTAAATAAACGAAACCTTTTCCGTGGTGTAATGGTAACCATGATCTAGTTGTCACTATGGCATTGAAAAAACAATCATGAGTGAAATACTGTCTGAGTAGAAATCTTTACAATACTGTGATTTGAATCGTTGGATCATAAGTTCAATACATTATATATTATTAAATAAGTACCCCTAATAGTTTTTTTCATAACTTCAAGAAATCTCAAATCTTACAACTACAAACCGGACATATAACCCACCTGTACTTCTTTAAAATAAACTGATGGCATCAGATAAAAACGAATGGCGTTGATCAAATCAACAATAAAAAATTAAGTGGAAATTGATCTGGATTAAAACCGCCAGTCTGTCGTAGTCAAATATCTGGATTATATTTACTGGGATAGCGAATGACTCTAAAAAGGTGAACAACCATTTTGAAAAGCCGTCCAGCCAAGTATGACAAATATTAATTAAGATTAGTGCATAAGTGTGTCTGTGAGCAAGCCTACTACTAATGCTTATTAGCAAAAGATTCGAATTGAAATTAAACCGTATTTATCAGGAATCGTAAATTTATCACACAATTTAAACTAATTATTGACGCCTCTGACGAGGTGACAAGCTTAATTCCAAAAAGAAATCAAGCAAACATTTTACAGCTGTATTACTTTGAATTATCTAAAATTATGCGGATGCTCCACACCACTTCTTATAATTATTCTATGATCCAATTACTAACTTGAAGCAGGTAGTAGTAGTCGCTACTTAGCGGTAGTCGGGTTTGTGCAAAAATATCAGATGCACGCCAATATAATGAAAATAATAAACGGATTGTCTGCTTACATTCAAATAGTGAAATTCCGTTAAAAAGTTAGCCATCCATCGAATCACAATGCAACGCATATTTAATGTTAGGGGTATTTGAAGCTATGTTACTGAACTAAACGTCCCAATGATACCAATAAAATAATTGCTTACAGTTTGCAAGCAGACGGCACTTTAAAAATGACAGATTTCTACAAAAATGAGACATGTGTGTTAGACACATTACAATTGCTAGTAAGCGTAAGTTTGTAATATAACTTACTCTTACTTGAACATCATTTTCTAATCACGCACCTCATTAATTTCTTATCCTACTTTCTTATCTGTACACTCTTATATGTCATATGGGTTTAGGTTCCTAGAAGAGTCCTTCTGGTACAGCAACAATGTTCCAATATGTTCTCGGCACTTTGGATTTGGGACAGCAACGTCCGTGGGATTACATACCATATATGAACGCCCCGGACCCTTTATTTTTTAATTAAAAAATCATTTACATATTCGGATTCTCCTTCAAAAATGGAGCTAAAATCACGGAGAAACTGAATTTTCAAAAATTGTACACCGGGGTAAATTGCGAAAATATGGGTTGGTGAGCCTACGCATAGGATAACAGATTTTTTCGACGTATGTCAACGGATTCGGCTGAGATTTGGCATGGGCCTTCCTTAAGGGGTCCTCCTCGGGGTTATTTTGAGAAAAGTTCAATTTTCGAAATTGGGGTCACGATGTGAAAGGTCAAATTATAAATATCTTCAAATGTGATTTTGTGGTATGCTAATCTGTGTAACCATGTTTGTGAGAATATTTTCCTAACATATATCACTGCAAAAGCCAGCGTGCATCCAGATATACCAGTTTTACTCTTTTAAACATTCAAAATCCATTAAATTATAGTTACGCAAGTTGCACACAGTAAAAAAATATTTTAAAGTCCCATTTGCAACTTATCGGCTCTAAACTTTTTCAAAAGTTGCAAGCAAAATGATTATAGGATTTTTAATTTGTACTAATAATTAAATTACGTGACTTCAAATTCGTACAATTCTGTTCAAATTTGCTATGAGATTGTTGCCGCAAACAAAAAAACACATGTGAAAGTATGCGCCAAGATAGCATTTACAAAGATTCCTTCTTTGAAGTGCTTTTTATCATATCGTGTCCCCCGTTGTGATGTCAGTTGTATTTGTTGATATTAATAAGTGGCTGAGAGTTACTCATAAACAACTAAGTATTTAACAAGTTGTGTACTGGTCTGAAGTCATAGAAGGTATAGTCCTGTACATAAAAGGTATGAGACGAAGCTGAGTACGCAACCCCATTGCCGTGCAGGTTGAGCCAACATGTGTCTCACTTAACTATCCTTATGCTTTTTCTGTTCACGTATATGTGCGTTATGTTGAGGTTTGTGTTTGGAATGATGTCGTCATGGTAATTTCTCAGCGAGCATGTGAGAGAGTGGGAGATTCAGCAAAAGCCGGCTAATTGAGAATGTTTATTTTTTAATCCAGCTCAACCACAACGCAATTATTGTTCATCTTTTGTTCTCATTTCCGTTTTAATTTCTCAGCTGTTAGGTGGCTATATTTTGAGGTGAGTTGCGCAGACAAGTTTTAAAATTGTAGTATTTTAGAACCTAAAATTAATTGTGCTTCTATCAATGAGCTTGGTTTGATTTGTATGAAATTAGGCTAACATGCCCACCAAAGGACAAACCGATCCGTGCCATGATCCAATGCGGTTGGGACACAAAAAGAACAATAAGTTTAAAGAAGTCAGGACTTGTCAACGACCATTTCTGTTGTCGCTCCGTCAATTTCTTCCGGAATATTGCTGGCCAGATGGAACCCGATTGTGTGGAGTATGCCGTGGGCACGCCATTGGAATACGTAACACAAGGAATGTGAAGAAGGCCTCCACGGGGTCCCTAGCGGAAGGTGCCAGTATCAAGGGGCGACCTGAAGAGGAGCCAAGTCCTGGAAATGTGAGTCATGCAGGATCCCCCATCGTACACCGATCGACAGTGGACAGCATTATTCGTCGTGGAGATCAAATGGAAACAAGTGAAACAGTTGAAGGTAAAGATTTAAATAGTTATTAATGAAAATACTTTCATTTTTGTCCCATTTTCAAGTTTAAAATTAGGTATACTAATTAAGTTTTTGGTTATTGAATAGACGAGGGGCCACAACCAGCAGGAGTGGGTGTGGTTCAACCGCTGCCATTGTCGCCCGAAATCGGTTTTTGAACATATTTATTATCCATAAAGATATTTTAGTAATCATTTTGGCGTTTATAATAAATGCAATTAATTTAATTAATCGCATTTGTCATTAATACAGCTCTTCCATCGGACGAAGATTTCGTCACTCCGACACCTCCTCCAACTTGGAATCAACGAGCAATATCTTTGCACAGGTCAGGTTTGGAGACACCTCCGGCGCCGCCACCAGGTACACGAGGAGCTGATTCCACCACAACTACATCTCCTTCAGTTACATCAAGCAGCGTATCCTGCCAAAGCGGCTCAGTTTTTCATGACGAAGAAACGGCGAAAATTGACTTGCACAATTTCTTACTCAGCCTAGGACTTCCTGCACCTGACAAGAACGTGAAATCAAAAACGAAGATCCGGAAGTTAATGGGACAGGCGTCGACAGCAATGCGTACTTTGTTCCAGGATTTTGCTGGAGAAGACTTGGAGGAGGATAAATCTCCATGCTCATGCACAAATTGTCAGCGCATCGTCGACTCCATCAAGGCAAGACTTCCAGTGACCAGTAATAAGAAAGAGCAATACATCATGCTGACAGCACTGCCGACACATATAACAGTAAAGAAGATGCATGAGGAACTAGGAGTAAGCACATATGTCGCACGACAAGTTTCCCAACTGAGAAGTGAGCACGGGGCTTTTTCATTTCCCGATTGGAAACCATCTGGACGTCCAATTTCTGACAACGTGAGGCAGATCGTCATTGACTTTTACACGTCCGACGACAATAGCAGAGTTTCTCCAAGTGCCAATGACACAGTTATCATTACGGACAGTAGCGGAGCCAAAGAAAGGGTACCAAAAAGGCAACTACTTTCCGGCCTGAAGGACCTATTTCGAGAATTTAAAGAATTGTCACCTGAAATTAAAATTGGCATCAGTAAATTTGCTCAACTGCGACCTCGAAACTGCAAGTGGCCTGGACAAACTGGAGTCCATATTAGCTGCACCTGCACTATTCATCAGAACTTTAAATTGATGTTGGAAGGAGTAAAGAATGCAAGTTTAGATCAAGTCAAAGAACACTTTGAAAGCGAGCCAGCGGCTATGTCATATTTGGCCATGCTGGACAACTACAAGGATCTCATAACGCATGTGCTGTGCTCCCCACCAACCGAGGAATGCTACCTGGGATATTGTGGAGTATGTCCAATTGCCATTCACCTAGACGAGTTATTGGCTTATTCTGAAGGATCATCGATTACTTATAAGAGCTGGCATGGAAATGACATTATAAACCGGATAGAAGATCACAGCACATTTGCCGACATATTTTATGACTCACTAGGAACGTTTTTGACCCATGAATATATATATCAACAACAGAAGGAATTCATAAAAGCTTTAAAATCAGGACCATTACAAGATGGCAGCTCATCAGTCCTTACAGTAGATTTTGGAGAAAACTATTCCTTTGTTGTACAAAATTCAGTACAAGGATTTTACTGGAATAATAAGCAGTCCAGCATACATCCCTTCGTTTTGTATGCGGCAAGTGATGTCCCAGGGAGGCCGGTTTACAAAACGTATTTTGTAATCAGCGATGAGTTAACTCACGATGCTACAACGTTTCATGCTTTTCGGGTTCGCGTCATTCAGAAGATTAAAATGGATTTCCCAAATATTAAAAATATAGACTATTCGTCTGACGGTGCGGGAAGCCAGTACAAAAATCGCAAAAACATAGCCAACTTATTATTTCATGAGGATGACTTCAATTTAACTGCCCGGTGGATATTCACAGCCACAGGGCACGGAAAGTCGACATGTGATGCGCTGTCGGCAGTTGTGAAAAGAACAATTCGTTTACGCAGTTTGTCGTCTCTTGAACCAATAAACACGCCGGAAGCAATGTTCGAGCGATGCGTCAATGAGCTTACTTCACCAACGCTGGAGTTTTTGTACGTTAGCAAGGAAGATGTTGGGTATTGGAGAGAAGCACTGCAAGACAGATATGATTACATGCTAAAAGTTCCAGAAATTAGAAAATGTCATTTCTTTGCTGTTGGCGAAAACAAGAAACTAATTTCAAAACGATACGGTACATCTGACAATTTTCAAATCCACAACGTTATAAAAGACAAAGTGAACTACTCAGTGATAGGCGATGAAAATGGAACGGATCACAACTACTCAGTGATAGGCGATGAAAATGGAACGGATCACAGCGTCAGTATGAACTTCATTGATCAATCCAATATTCCAAATATTGGAGATTTCTGTGCCATAATAATATGCAAAGGGTACCAAATTGGCCGCGTAATTCATGTTTCCGACGGAAGTGTATTCCGTCTTCAAATGATGAAGAAGACTGGAAGAGGAGGGATAGCGTTATTATGGCCACATCCACCGAAGATCCAAGATATTTCATGCAATGATATCATTCGGATCATTCAGCCACCAGATTATAACGAGGACAGCAACACTTATCGTTTAAATCCGGATGACCATAAATTTATTCGTGGACAAATGCCAAAGAAGATATAGGAAATTATTTTGATAAGATTCAAGGAATTAATTATCAGGTCAGCTTGTGTTGCCAAAAATGAATACTTTATTAATTACTTCACATTACTAATGTACATGCTTTAAAACAATTAACTTTTTGAATAAAGCACAATTTTTGTTGAAACATACTTGAATGCGTTTGTTCCATTATTTTTATTTTACAACTGAATATTAGAAGATTACTAAATGAGAGATAATCAATCAATCATTTTTTCGCAGCGAAATCTGAGAAACTATGGTGATCAATAGATTAGATTGAAAAATAGCACAAATTGGAACTCACGCTAACTAATTATTGGTACAAATTAAAAATCCTATAATCATTTTGCTTGCAACTTTTGAAAAAGTTTAGAGCCGATAAGTTGCAAATGGGACTTTAAAATATTTTTTTACTGTGTGCAACTTGCGTAACTATAATTTAATGGATTTTGAATGTTTAAAAGAGTAAAACTGGTATATCTGGATGCACGCTGGCTTTTGCAGTGATATATGTTAGGAAAATATTCTCACAAACATGGTTACACAGATTAGCATACCACAAAATCACATTTGAAGATATTTATAATTTGACCTTTCACATCGTGACCCCAATTTCGAAAATTGAACTTTTCTCAAAATAACCCCGAGGAGGACCCTTTAAGGAAGGCCCATGCCAAATCTCAGCCGAATCCGTTGACATACGTCGAAAAAATCTGTTATCCTATGCGTAGGCTCACCAACCCATATTTTCGCAATTTACCCCGGTGTACAATTTTTGAAAATTCAGTTTCTCCGTGATTTTAGCTCCATTTTTGAAGGAGAATCCGAATATGTAAATGATTTTTTAATTAAAAAATAAAGGGTCCGGGGCGTTCGTATATGGTATGTAATAAATTTTTATTATAGTTCATGTAATATCTTATGTTAGATCTCAATGTCTGTATCTGTCAATTTGGCCGGCCCACTTTACACATTTAATGCAGGTCTGTATGTTTGGAATTGCTTACTTGTTTTGTGGATAGTTGTTTGATTGTAATATTATATATGTGGGATATTTTGCTAGTAATATGTACAACTGTGGATTGATCTATCTGCTTGCACACCTTTCTTGTAAATTGAAGAAGAGTAGTTTCGGACACTCAGCCAAGTAGCAAGTATCAAATGGCAATACGTGGCAAACCAAATTTTATTTGAGCTTCCATAGCTGATATGTTTTAATTAAGTTGTCCTAAAAATGAAAATAAAATTTTATGAACAATATGCTGACGTTCAAACGTGAATCTAGTGAAAATCGTTGTCATTGATTATAAGTAGATTGAAAAGTTTTTTATAAGTGAATTTTGAAAACTGATTTGTGAAAACGAAAATAATTAAATAAACGAAACCTTTTCCGTGGTGTAATGGTAACCATGATCTAGTTGTCACTATGGCATTGAAAAAACAATCATGAGTGAAATACTGTCTGAGTAGAAATCTTTACAATACTGTGATTTGAATCGTTGGATCATAAGTTCAATACATTATATATTATTAAATAAGTACCCCTAATAGTTTTTTTCATAACTTCAAGAAATCTCAAATCTTACAACTACAAACCGGACATATAACCCACCTGTACTTCTTTAAAATAAACTGATGGCATCAGATAAAAACGAATGGCGTTGATCAAATCAACAATAAAAAATTAAGTGGAAATTGATCTGGATTAAAACCGCCAGTCTGTCGTAGTCAAATATCTGGATTATATTTACTGGGATAGCGAATGACTCTAAAAAGGTGAACAACCATTTTGAAAAGCCGTCCAGCCAAGTATGACAAATATTAATTAAGATTAGTGCATAAGTGTGTCTGTGAGCAAGCCTACTACTAATGCTTATTAGCAAAAGATTCGAATTGAAATTAAACCGTATTTATCAGGAATCGTAAATTTATCACACAATTTAAACTAATTATTGACGCCTCTGACGAGGTGACAAGCTTAATTCCAAAAAGAAATCAAGCAAACATTTTACAGCTGTATTACTTTGAATTATCTAAAATTATGCGGATGCTCCACACCACTTCTTATAATTATTCTATGATCCAATTACTAACTTGAAGCAGGTAGTAGTAGTCGCTACTTAGCGGTAGTCGGGTTTGTGCAAAAATATCAGATGCACGCCAATATAATGAAAATAATAAACGGATTGTCTGCTTACATTCAAATAGTGAAATTCCGTTAAAAAGTTAGCCATCCATCGAATCACAATGCAACGCATATTTAATGTTAGGGGTATTTGAAGCTATGTTACTGAACTAAACGTCCCAATGATACCAATAAAATAATTGCTTACAGTTTGCAAGCAGACGGCACTTTAAAAATGACAGATTTCTACAAAAATGAGACATGTGTGTTAGACACATTACAATTGCTAGTAAGCGTAAGTTTGTAATATAACTTACTCTTACTTGAACATCATTTTCTAATCACGCACCTCATTAATTTCTTATCCTACTTTCTTATCTGTACACTCTTATATGTCATATGGGTTTAGGTTCCTAGAAGAGTCCTTCTGGTACAGCAACAATGTTCCAATATGTTCTCGGCACTTTGGATTCAAGAAAATATTTTGCGTTGAGGAAATATTCAAAGCAAACATCCTTTAAAACACACGAATAACTTTCTAAATAACTTGCAGCAATCCTTTGTGCGGGCCGACACCTCAAGTTAGACAAATGCTAGAGTAAATTTGTGGATGTGCTTTTTGACAACGGATATTAGGTGATTTAATAAAATTCAATTCGATATGATATCATAATTGATCTGGCCTTTGGCTTTCAGTGAACTCGCTGTGTAATTAATATTTTAAGGTGGATTCATTGGGATTCTTATTCTATATTTAGACTGTATCCAGGATATTATTTCAAGTGGTTATATTTCAATGTTCGGCCAATTGTTTGCAAACAAAACAGAAAGAAAATTTCGAATATGCATTATTGCAGTAATTTTAAAGCCGTTTTATTTAAATATGCTCCCATTTAACCGCTTCAGTCTGTTAGATATTCCATCGGGTTTCGTGAGCACGTATTTAGCACTTTTAAACATGTACTGGAGCCAGGAATATACTTTCTATGAATATGATTCCTAATCTCAATACTAGTGGAGAAGATATTCTGTCTTGTTAGCTGGTTATATTGAAATATATGAATGAGCTCTTTTCAAACCTGGGCAAAGCCAGTAAAAACCAAAACATTATCGCCGGAAAAGTGGACGTGAACTCCTTACGTAAGTAAATGCAGAGTTTGGCTTAAGGCTAAACACGCCCTCGAAACTTAGCAAAATCACTTAGACGCCATAGTTTTTTGACTGAAGATTTTTAAAGGAGATGAATATGATTTGAATAAAAACGTGACGAACAGTTTAATAATTTAGCCACGGTTTAATACGTTTGTAGAAGAGAATACACGTCGAATAATTTCGGAAATATCCGTTGAGATCCGATCTTGGAATTTTGATGCACACTGATATGTTGAATTGGCCGCCATTCAAAAATGACAATTTTGAGCATTTATCGCTGAACCAACAAATCGACATATTTTAAAAATTTGACGGCCTGTAACTTTTGCGTCTCAGCGATCATAACAAATCGCTGAAAATAACACCTGTTACTTTTAAACGGAGATTCAGAATTGCCTTCAACATTTGGAATCTGACCAATTTACTATAGAGGATTTTCATAATAAGTCGGAAGAGGGAGGAACCGAAAGTAAAGATTTAAGGAATGATTAGTATTTTCGAATTCAGTATCAAAAGTTATGCAAGAAAATGTATTTGATTGATTGGGGTAAGTTGATATAATGGGGTAAATTGCGATAACATACTTCTCAAAGGGCAAGAGTTTTCTCGCAGGTCGTTTGTTCGATTTTGCTGAAAATTTGAATGGACCTTCCTTAGAAGTGCCCGCTAGAGGTACTTTCGTCAGAAATTGAAATTTCGAAAGATGGTGGGGTCAAAGGTCAATTTTATAAAAACACGGTACAACAATTTTAAGGTCGTCAACTCTTGCAATATGACACTTCCAACAGCTCCTAGTAAAAATATAGGTCCTTTTTCTCTCAACGGCGTTTAGTTCCAGCAATTGAAGCTTAAAAATTGCAAGTATTGGAACTCAAGTGACAGCCGAAAAATTTGCATTGATTAGGCCTACGTAAAAAACTGTTTTCTAGTACGTTATTTTGATTTGTGGCGACTAAATTATGCAACATTTGATCATTAATAATACATGAAATTATGTAACTACAAAAATTTACAGTTGCAAAAATTATTAAGCATTTGCACATGTTTAGTTTCTCGCTGATAATATGGGATTTGCTAGGGCTGAATAGAAGACTTTCACGATTTTCCTTTTGTACATGTAAGAGCAGAAGATTATATTTTGAAAGTGAAGTGGTGTCGTGTCCTCGCGTTCGAAAGTCATCCGAATTGTAGTCATTAATCATGCCACAGATGGCTCGATGCAATCCATGTCAAAACCTGTTGGGGAGAAGGCATGGGAATCAAAACCAGTACAAGGATGTTATGGAGCGCAGTGCTAAATACCTTTAGACAGTTTTTAGACAGGAGAGACAGGTTTTAGTCTTGCACAACCCTTTCCGTAGTTACATATAAATGGTTGCACCTAATTTCATATTCAAGTGGTCAGTCGTCCACTATCAATATCGCAATCGAAAGCAAACATGTATGGTTTTGGCCAATTTTGGCCAACAGCCAAAGTAGGTAAGATATGCAATTCAGGTTTTTGAGGTTCAAGTTTCATGGCATACATAGCGACTCTTCACGCACCATCATGGAAAATGGGTAATTGCCACTGGATTATGGAGGATATGTTGACGATGAAAACATTGGCACAATACACATGTCAAAATTATTTGAATGCTGGTCGCGGGGAATCAAAAGCAAATCATACATTACAAAAATTCCTTAGGCATCAAAATCGAAATTTGTACATGTCGGCATTTATTTCATATTATATTAATATGCCAGATAAGTTTAGGACTGAGGACATAATTTTGTGTTCCATAGTTTGAAAATTGGTATCATTTTGGTTAGTTTATGAAACTACAACATCAGCCTAATTTCATGTATTTTGAAAGATCAAACGTTGCATCACGTAGCTGCCACCAATCAAAATAACATACTAGAAAACAGTTTTTTACGTAGGATTAATCAATGCAAATTTTACGGCTGTCACTTGTGTTCCAATACTTGCAATTTTTAAACTTCAATTGCTGGAACTAAACGCCGTTGAGAAAAAGGACCTATATTTTTACTAGGAGCTGTTGGAAGTGTCATATTGCAAGAGTTGACGACCTTAAAATTGTTGTACCGTGTTTTTATCAAATTGACCTTTGACCCCACCATCTTTCGAAATTTCAATTTCTGACGAAAGTACCTCTAGCGGGCACTTCTAAGGAAGGTCCATTCAAATTTTCAGCAAAATCGAACAAACGACCTGCGAGAAAACTCTTGCCCTTTGAGAAGTATGTTATCGCAATTTACCCCATTATATCAACTTACCCCAATCAATCAAATACATTTTCTTGCATAACTTTTGATGCTGAATTCGAAAATACTAATCATTCCTTAAATCTTTACTTTCGGTTCCTCCCTCTTCCGACTTATTATGAAAATCCTCTATAGCGAGAAGGGGCAAGTACATGCTCAATATCCTATCATGTCATATATGGCATAAGAATTCATTCACCTGCAATACTAAGCACAAAATTTGTACATAAAAATCAATTTCTGCAGAAATAGATCCATAATTAAACTGATTTCGGATTTTCTGTGAAAGTCGCTTGGACCGAAAATCTTGGAACGGGTACCTTTAGGGGGCTGCTGTGTAAAATCTTGCCAACCAAATTATCTTATCTTACATTGCGATTGAATTGCATAATAACTAGCAGGAGCTGTTTGTGTGGGTCGCTATCGCTAAGCCACAGTTTCAATAAGCCACAGTTTCAATAAGCCACAATTTCAAAAAGCCACACTTTCAAAAAGCCACACTTTCGCAAAGCCACACTTTCAAAAAGCCACAATTTCACAAAGCCACACTTTCAAAAAGCCACACTTTCAAAAAGCCACACTTTCAAAAAGCCACACTTTCAAAAAGCCACACTTTCAAAAAGCCACACTTTCAAAAAGCCACACTTTCAAAAAGCCACACTTTCAGCTCGTACCCAGACTTTCGGCCATGGAAAGCCACGACCTTCAACAATAGCTAACATGAGTGTATGTATAGACGACGGAAATTGGATCGACATCAAAATTGATATACCAATTGGTATGTATATTAGATCATATCCTTCGTCAATTATCACCATAACATCGTCCCCACCTATTATCAATATCAATATTGATAACCTAAAAAATATGTTCACTTGTGTGAAATTCAAAAGGAAATTATAATTTTAAAGCTTTCATTTATACGCTCTGCATGTTGACGAGGATTTTATTACAACTGGAAAATTTCATATTTATATAAAAACATGCTTGCTTGAATACGTGCAACTAATTACGTCAAGGTTGGGTATGATATTAGATTTCAGAAGCTCATTCTGGATAAGACTAAAAGATGAAATGCATAATCGATTAGTAATAATCTTTGAGAAGATGATTCAAATGCGGACATTGTGAAGATGTATGCTTATTCAATATTTTGGGTTGCACACTGAAATTCTTGGCACAATTAATATTACAAAATACAATGTAATAATTTTCATATTCATGTGGTATACAGTCGAGTTACTGAGTTCAGGATACGTTGACGCTTATCTTCAAGTGAGATCATTTTCAACGGTTGTCAGTAACTTAACGCTGTATGAGGTAACATCGGATTTAAGTAAATATGACGTTGCGTTGGGGAAATGGCCAGCCAGCCAGCCATACTATCTAGGTAACCTCGTTCAAGTCAAACACGCTACGATTAGCTAATAACTTAGAAAATAGCAAAAATCAATTTTAAAAATACGTGAGTCATGTCATAATCCTGCTTACTATGATACTTCCTGCAGCTGGAGTATGGTGTCATGGAGTTGAAATATATTAAAGTGTGTGGTTTTTCGGACAACAATTCAAAAATGATTATTTCCCAAATAATCCAGACAGATCATGATATACGGTCTTATCAAAATTTTCCGCATTGTCAATGTTCTAATGCGATTACGAAAGTATCAATTACTATTCCTTAATAGATGACAATTAATAAGTTATCCTTTTCACTCTATCCAATGATTGTGCAAAAATATAATTAAAACCATTCCTTCGAAAGATCTAGAGCTAGAGTGCATGTATAATATCTGGTAAAATGGAAATTAGTTAATGACGATTTCCAAAATGTCCAGAAGGGTAAACCATTTTGACGGTAAACTTATTTTTGACAAAATTATACGTATCCTTGAAAATCGGACACCCGAACAGAACCAACAAATAATCGGGTTACCCTAAGACACCATAAATTTGTGCTACTGCTAACAATCTAAATCAAGTTCTGGGGATATTATATTATAAAAATTCAGTTAGTTGTAATTACTTTCACAAAAATCATATTATTTTTGAAGGATTTTCAAACGTTAAAATAGCTACACAGGATGCTCTAAACTTTCATCTCATTTACCAAGCCTTATGACTCCAAGATTCGTTTCTGGATAGTGGCTTCCTGGAAGTGTGGTTTTTTGAAAGTGTGGCTTTTTGAAATTGTGGCTTTTTGAAATTGTGGCTTTTTGAAACTGTGGCTTTTTGAAAGTGTGGCTTATTGATACACCCCGTTTGTGTGGGTATACATCTCAAGTTAGATAATTGTGAGACTTTAATATTGTACGTAGATACATTTTTTGTATATGGATATTAGATGATTTTTTAAAGTATCCAAACATTAACAAGTGTTCATTGGAATCCAATAAAGTACATCAAACACTTCCAGTAGAAGGGATTAGAAAATCAAATATTATTTGATTGACATCAACGGTGATATTACATTGCAATGAAACTAACCACTGTAAACAAATAGCATAAATATACATATGAAGGGTTCTCTACTGTTAATGACAGTTGCATAATTGAAAGCAAAATCTTACCATTTCGGTGTGGTTTAAAATGAATATACCAGTCCACAAATTCATAAAATAACAAAGACATTTTGATTCATCACAATGAGGAAAAACGGCATAGCATAAACTGGACGAAAGTTGTATCGAATTTGACGTTTGCCAACAAAAAAATTCCGGCAGTCTCGCTAATTCCATAAAACATCTCTTCTCGTCTCGAAACCCGTCGCCCAAATTTCATGAAAACACTATGTAGTCAATTGGCTGGCCTCACATGACCACTAATTGACCACTGATTTTTAAATGGTAATTAAAGATGTTCCACCAAACATGTGGTAGTGGTACCCGAATGGAATGAGTCTATCTTATTTACGTTACGTTATATAATGCGTACTTTTGTAGAAGGTTTGACGTCATTTTATTTATTTATCGCCCAACTAATATGCTTCTTTACGCAAGATTTTTTCCACACACTTCACCACATGGTTTGGATAAGATTTGTTGCCTCCAGTGGGATTGTTAATATTTGGTGATCTTCAGTCATGAAAAATCGTAAATCTTTTACGAATGAAATTCCCTTTTTTAAATGAATTTTAAATTCATGAATTTGAAAACTTGGTTTGTATGCATACTTCCTTCTTAATAGTTACTGGGTTTAGGAATTTATTTCTATAAATTATTGTTTCTCTACTAGATTTGGCCAAATTGACTTTATGATTTGTACTCTATGTCAATTGTTGTCTAAATTGGCAATCACACAAACGAAGATCGAATAAACCTTCCATTGACATACAAGTAGCTTAAGTTGTTTTGCGTAGAATGTATGAAAATTAGTGTTGAATTATGTTAAGCTTCTAGCAACTAACACAGATGGGGTTTCAATAGATAAGGAAGATCAAAATTACTTTGTTATTTGAGTCTATTACAACTTATTAGTTGTATAGTTCCTAAGCGTTGATCTAAACTGATCACTTTTGATCTCCAGTGGGCAGTCATGTTTTGTTGTCATGAAGCGTAGGTTCTTGATATCCTTGGCCATTAAACTTTCACATACTGAGCATCGATTTGTCGTAGTCTTTGTTACTTCACGTGTACACGCGTGTGGGCGACGCACAAGAGCAAATAAATGCCCGTATAATAAAATAATTTCTGTAATATGCATGTTACACGTTGACGTTGCTTAGTTGGAAATAGTGAACGAAAGATTGCAGCATTAGTTACAGGTCTTTGTGAGGTTTGTATAATTAAAGAATCCCTAGACATCTCTTGCAACTTAATGCTCTTTATTAAGACAATGTATATTTATTATAAATATTTTATAATATATTACAATTTCGGAATAAGTAAAATCGTTGCTTACAGGTCTAACAAACCTATTAGGCAGGAAGCATACAATGAAGTATTGATGAAATGACTACTTTCTTGTTTGTGAGTTTTATGTGTTTATATTATAATCTGCAAAAAATCCAATTAACGTAAAATATTGTTATGTGAATTGCTAAAACAAGCTGCAGTTTGGACTATTTTCGCCGACTGTGTTAACTCTGGAAAATTCCCCAAAACAACAAAACAGAGATTTTCACCTAATGAAATTAAATTTGCTGTTCACCAGCAACATTTTTTGTCTATGTTCAAGTCAAGCAAATCCATATATATGGGATTCTACATGGGCAAATTGGGTAAACGTTGACAATTGGTTAAATAGATTCTTACATTCAACAACAAGAAACCACATACGGTAATTGCATAGAACCCCATTTATCATCTCAAAAAATGTCCGCCAAATTGCACACAAGCACTTTAGCCAATTGAATGTTTTCACATGGCTACAAATTGACCACTAATTAATTACCATTTATGTTTGAATGGCTGTATAAAGATGTTCCACCGAATTACCACGGAACTCGAACAAAATGATTTTGTAAATTTAAGTTGGGATATTTTTAATGCAAATATCAGTGGTACATTTGAATTTTATTTAAATGTGGAAAAATTAAAACACTTCTGCACATGAGGTCCAAGGAGCTGCTATTAGTGTATTGAGCACGCTCCGTCAAAAAATGTTAAGTGACAAATTTGCGTCAGATAACAACAAATTCGATTTCTAATTCACTGGTAATAGTTTGCAAGTAGTTTTCCCGATTTTGGTGGGATTATTGTGTCAAGAAAGTATTGAAAGCTCGTCGTGCGGTTTCGCCAGTAAAATTCACAATTTTAAAGATAGCGGCAAAATATCTTCTGCATTGTAAAGGTAGTGGAAATATCTTCGTAGGAAAGCCAGGGATTTTCATAATTCGTTTAAATTATGATTAAAAAATTAGTTTGAAATTTGCGTAAAAATCTCGAAAGTGATCGCGGCCATCACCGCATAGTATTATATCCATACCATCTTCCAGTCCATTGCATGTTCCCACGACACCCAAAGCAAACCCCATGGCCATTAATATTCCAGCTAAATATCGACCGCCATCTGCGACGATTCTGTTGATAACCAATCGATCTATTCAGTGTTTCATGGAAACTTTATTTGGAGGCATGCTACCGATACCGATTGTTTTAATGCATCGCACAAGAATATTTATTGAGGACATAGCATCAATCGTTAGTCGTATGTAATAAACTCTCACAAGTTCAGCGACACCCTACGAAACGTGAGGTAATCTATCGCCACACAACAACAAGGTCTCTTAAGGATTCAAGGGTATATATGGTGCACTTTATATTTTCGTAGTGCATATATTTGAATTGCACTAGTTTATTTTTATTGCTTACTAGAGAACAAATATTTTATCAATCGCTGCCTGAACATGTGTTATATTGCGCACGTTAATATAAAATAATTCTGTTAAGATAAATTATAAACATTTAACGAATTCTTGGCTTATTGTCAATCGAATAGGAAATCAGCTAAATTATAATTAATGATGGTTTACATGAATCTCTAAAAGTTATTAAATGAAATAATTAGCAGAAGAATGTACATTCAAATGCGTTATACCAGAGAATCCAGCCTATTGTCTACACAATCCCAAATTTTTTGAATAATTTTTCATCTCATTGATTTAGTCGAATTACATCCAAATTTTAATTATTTACGCACTCAAAGCCGCAAAAAATAATTAATTTATATATTCCGAGAGCGAATTCGTCTTACCTGTGGATGAATTCGGCCTCTGGTGGCCAATTCGTTCACTATGGTCAGAGGGGGAAATACCCCCGTTTTATTAGACTGACCGCAGCAGCCCAACTTATTAATAAATAGCGTTTGTAAGGACTACAATGTCTATCTATCAAATGACTGCAACTTGATTATAATTATCCAGTGTTACGAATAGCTTATTGTTTGCTATTTGATTTTACCTTTTTACGGGTGAATTCTGACGAACAAAGCTGCATAGCCGTGGTATGTGATTAAGTTTTGAGGTCACATTCTGGTTGCAACAATTGCAGTTTTGTAACGGCGAGATCCGTTAGTGATATGTCCGTTCTTGTAACAGATGACAGATGGTCAACTCCTCCAGCCTTTAAGGATATTATTTAAAGAAGCGTAAGTAGGAAATTTGACTCGGAAACGGAAAGAATGTCCAATAATTTTTAAAATTTATTTAAAACTTTGGTCATATGATGTGCTCTCTTGCCGTGGGCATTACTGTTTCTTATGCCTCCTTTCATAAATTGTAAAGTTAAAAAGTAATCTGTTGATTTTGAATTTACAAAATGACTTTTTCACAAGAATATTTCCACAGTCAGTTTTAATGAATAATGGTGTCAGGAGGTTCGAATGAATAATTGATTTTCACCGCAAGGGCGACAGGACATAAGGATACACACGAAGGACGACTACTGTAAAACATTAAGTTCATCAGGAGACGCTTGATGATCGTCACGATAATCAAGACCAATTTCCGTGCAAAAATGGTTGTAAATGTTTGGTTTTTTCCCGGAATATATTCTAAATTGTAGCTCAGCCATTTACTGACGACAATACCATTCGGTGTTTCCTTGTGACATTGTTTCGCGCTACTTATTTGCAATCATCATCACCGGTCAATTTAACCCTTCAAGGTTCACGCCATCCGTTTTATGTATGAACTCCATGCGGCTGTGAACTGCTCAGGGAGGAAGATCCAGCAAACAGCCGTAGAAGAAGCATGTGTCGATAAGCCTTAATACAACGCTAATACAAATTAGAGCGAATCGAGGCGAATAACATCTACTTTCGGTACCATACCTTATCGTTTTAATCCCACCGGAAACCCTATTTGCCCTTTAGAATTGCTACCACGCACATTGTCTTGCAATTGAATTTACATATTTGAACTAAGGTACGAGACTACCGTACTATCTTTGGTGGAACCAGGCGACCTATATACTTCCAAAAGATGAGGGAAGTCGAATTTCGGTTTGTCGGGAGCGAAGTCCGCGATATTCAATTTGATTTCGTTTATTACCCGTAGGTTAATATTTGCTTGCAAGTAATTAGTTTGACTGCTTATACTTTTAGATGGATTTGAGTTTGCGTAGAATAAATTATTTTTATGGCCCTTAATATATCTCCAAAATTTAAACTCTTAATATAATATTTATAATACTAATCTACAATTACTTCTCAATTTTCAACCATGGATTTAGCTGGGGCCGAACATGTACCTGCTAAACCCCATGTTAAAATGTTACTGAAGTTACACATGCTATCCCATGCTAAACCACCATCGTCACAAAAATGTTACCCCTCTGCTAAACCCTATGTTTATTCGTAGAAAACCGTTACTGCTGCTAAATTCCATGCTAAATACTAAACTTCGTTTTAATTAATCTAATGCTAAACCCTGTATGAATTTATTTAACATAAACCCTGTGTTAATTTATTTAATGCTAAACCCATTGTTAATTTATTTAATGCTAAACCCATTGTTAATTTATTTAATGCTAAACCCATTGTTAATTTATTTAACGCTAAACCCATTGTTAATTTATTTAATGCTAAACCCATTGTTAATTTATTTAATGCTAAACCCATTGTTAATTTATTTAACGCTAAACCCATTGTTAATTTATTTAATCTAAACCCATTGTTAATTTATTTAATGCCAAACCCAGTGTTAATTTATTTAATGCTAAACCCATTGTTAATTTATTTAATGCTAAACCCATTGTTAATTTATTTAACGCTAAACCCATTGTTAATTTATTTAATGCTAAACCCATTGTTAATTTATTTAATGCTAAACCCATTGTTAATTTATTTAATGCTAAACCCATTGTTAATTTATTTAACGCTAAACCCATTGTTAATTTATTTAATGCTAAACCCATTGTTAATTTATTTAATGCTAAACCCAGTGTTAATTTATTTAATGCTAAACCCATTGTTAATTTATTTAATGCTAAACCCATTGTTAATTTATTTAATGCTAAACCCATTGTTAATTTATTTAACGCTAAACCCATTGTTAATTTATTTAATGCCAAACCCAGTGTTAATTTATTTAATGCTAAACCCATTGTTAATTTATTTAACGCTAAACCCATTGTTAATTTATTTAATGCTAAACCCATTGTTAATTTATTTAATGCTAAACCCATTGTTAATTTATTTAACGCTAAACCCATTGTTAATTTATTTAATGCTAAACCCATTGTTAATTTATTTAATGCCAAACCCAGTGTTAATTTATTTAACGCTAAACCCATTGTTAATTTATTTAATGCTAAACCCATTGTTAATTTATTTAATGCTAAACCCAGTGTTAATTTATTTAATGCTAAACCCATTGTTAATTTATTTAACGCTAAACCCATTGTTAATTTATTTAATGCTAAACCCATTGTTAATTTATTTAATGCTAAACCCATTGTTAATTTATTTAACGCTAAACCCATTGTTAATTTATTTAATGCCAAACCCAGTGTTAATTTATTTAATGCTAAACCCATTGTTAATTTATTTAATGCTAAACCCATTGTTAATTTATTTAATGCTAAACCCATTGTTAATTTATTTAATGCTAAACCCATTGTTAATTTATTTAATGCTAAACCCATTGTTAATTTATTTAACGCTAAACCCATTGTTAATTTATTTAATGCCAAACCCAGTGTTAATTTATTTAATGCTAAACCCATTGTTAATTTATTTAACGCTAAACCCATTGTTAATTTATTTAATGCTAAACCCATTGTTAATTTATTTAATGCTAAACCCATTGTTAATTTATTTAATGCTAAACCCATTGTTAATTTATTTAATGCCAAACCCAGTGTTAATTTATTTAATGCTAAACCCATTGTTAATTTATTTAACGCTAAACCCATTGTTAATTTATTTAATGCTAAACCCATTGTTAATTTATTTAATGCTAAACCCATTGTTAATTTATTTAATGCTAAACCCATTGTTAATTTATTTAACGCTAAACCCATTGTTAATTTATTTAATGCTAAACCCATTGTTAATTTATTTAATGCTAAACCCATTGTTAATTTATTTAACGCTAAACCCATTGTTAATTTATTTAATCTAAACCCATTGTTAATTTATTTAATGCCAAACCCAGTGTTAATTTATTTAATGCTAAACCCATTGTTAATTTATTTAATGCTAAACCCATTGTTAATTTATTTAACGCTAAACCCATTGTTAATTTATTTAATGCTAAACCCATTGTTAATTTATTTAATGCTAAACCCATTGTTAATTTATTTAATGCTAAACCCATTGTTAATTTATTTAACGCTAAACCCATTGTTAATTTATTTAATGCTAAACCCATTGTTAATTTATTTAATGCTAAACCCAGTGTTAATTTATTTAATGCTAAACCCATTGTTAATTTATTTAATGCTAAACCCATTGTTAATTTATTTAATGCTAAACCCATTGTTAATTTATTTAACGCTAAACCCATTGTTAATTTATTTAATGCCAAACCCAGTGTTAATTTATTTAATGCTAAACCCATTGTTAATTTATTTAACGCTAAACCCATTGTTAATTTATTTAATGCTAAACCCATTGTTAATTTATTTAATGCTAAACCCATTGTTAATTTATTTAACGCTAAACCCATTGTTAATTTATTTAATGCTAAACCCATTGTTAATTTATTTAATGCCAAACCCAGTGTTAATTTATTTAACGCTAAACCCATTGTTAATTTATTTAATGCTAAACCCATTGTTAATTTATTTAATGCTAAACCCAGTGTTAATTTATTTAATGCTAAACCCATTGTTAATTTATTTAACGCTAAACCCATTGTTAATTTATTTAATGCTAAACCCATTGTTAATTTATTTAATGCTAAACCCATTGTTAATTTATTTAATGCCAAACCCAGTGTTAATTTATTTAATGCTAAACCCATTGTTAATTTATTTAACGCTAAACCCATTGTTAATTTATTTAATGCTAAACCCAGTGTTAATTTATTTAATGCTAAACCCATTGTTAATTTATTTAACGCTAAACCCATTGTTAATTTATTTAATGCTAAACCCATTGTTAATTTATTTAACGCTAAACCCATTGTTAATTTATTTAATGCTAAACCCATTGTTAATTTATTTAATGCTAAACCCATTGTTAATTTATTTAATGCTAAACCCAGTGTTAATTTCTATAATGCTAAACCCATTGTTAATTTATTTAATGCTAAACCCATTGTTAATTTATTTAATGCTAAACCCAGTGTTAATTTATTTAATGCTAAACCCAGTGTTAATTTATTTGATGCTAAACCTCGTGTTAATTTCTACAATGCTAAGGCTCGTGTTAATTTATTTAATGCTAAACCTCGTGTTAATTTCTACAATGCTAAGGCTCGTGTTAATTTATTTAATGCTAAACCTCTTGTTAATTTATTTAATGCTAAACCTCTTGTTAATTTATTTAATGCTAAGCCTCGTGCTAGTTTATTTAATGCTAAGCCCAGTGTTAATTTATTTAATGCTAAACCCCGTGTTAGCTTATTTAATATAAACCCAGTGTTGATTATTTCATGCTAAACCCCGTGTTAATTTATGTAATTTAAAACCACCGTGTTAATTTATTTGCAGCTAAATTCGTTCTATATACTTTTCCCCTTATAAATCCCATGGCAAAACATTAACGTTCGAAACTTCCCCCTAACTTTCTTAATGATAAACCCAAAGAATTTTACTCAATGAATTTGTGACAGGGGCGGAAAACGACGCAGGCCGCAGGCCTGCGTTGTGTCCGCTCGCGCCTCGTGTCATATCTCATTGTAATTTGAAACCTCCTTATAATACTAATATACCATTACTTTCAAAATTTTAACAAAGGATTTAGCATGCACCAAGTTAGCCCCATGTTAAAATGTAACTCCTGCTAAACCCTTTGTTATCTCATACAAAACCCAACATTACCTATGTTAAATCGTTACAAAATGTTACCTTAGCTACACCCTATGCTAAATCGCAGCAAAAATGCTACCCGCGTTAAACGATAAATAATGCTAAACCGCGTGTTAATTTACTGAATACTAATCCCTATGTAAATTTATTGCATGCTAATCCCCGTGTTACTTAAAGCTAATCGTCGTGTTCATTTATTTCACTGCATGTTATCCCGTATACACTAGACGCCCTTCCGTCTACGTCTTTCCGTTCAATCTTTTTACCCAACCGTATATTCTACAAGCCCTACCGTTTACTATACACGCCCTACCGTTTACTTTACACGCCCTACCGTTTACTCTACACGCCCTACCGCACCGTTTACTCTACACGCCCTACCGTTTACTCTACACGCCCTACCGTATATTCTACAAGCCCTACCGTTGGTGCCGATATTTGTGCAAATAACTGAGCCCATTAGTTTAGATTAGTTCAATAACAGTTGTCGCGGTCAAGAACTGTTCAGTACACACGAGATCGACCAAAGTAAGCAGGTTCAGTTGGTGTATGTTGCTACAATTCCCTGATATGTGTACACAATGATACACAGTGTAAAAGATAATTTCAAAACAAATATGCGCTTACCTATTGCACTATATTTGAGGATGAAGTTTAGATGAATGTTTGCGACAGTCTCCCTATTTGCACTGAAAATGAACCTAAACTGCTTGGTTATCACATTTTCCACCGATTACACTACAAACATACCGGTAATTATTATACGCCGAACTAATTACGATTCATTAAATTTACCTTTTTTCTGTCATGTGTTTGTGGGTGTGTTTTTGTTTCATTTTTGCTAATATTTAATTGATGTGGCAAACTGCGTGCATTGGGCTTTTTAATTAACGGGTAACTTTCTATAAACCGCATGGCGGCTCTAGTTTATTTTATATATAATGCAGCTTATGTCTTAAACGTGGTCACGTAGTACTTTATGACGTCCTATCCATAAAAAACCAATTGGTGCCTGTACCTCAAAATTGAGTGATAAATCATACTCTGAATCATTAAGCAATGTTCGTTGCTGTACGTCATTATTACAGTCGTTTCATGTCAAAATTTAAAATTGCATGATGTCGTTTTACACCTTCTTACATAACCATAAACAATGAACGAAAAACAGATTGCTGTTAATGGCAAGCATTTGCTCCCATCTAATTTCGTGCGGAAGGCCCGCAGGTTTTTGCTTCGTTGATACCAATTTGTGTTCGAAAATCAACTCATTCATTGATGGTTTCTGCAGGCACGAGTTTTAGAAAAGCCAAGAAAGTAGTTGAGAATCCAGATGGTCTTCAACTTGATCCTATCCTCTCATATTCAACTAGCTGTTTGTCATTTCAATTCAATCTTAGTATTTGGTTATCAATACCCATCAATGCTTGATAAACTGAAGATACAGACACAGGTTATGTTAAGAGATCTAGCTAGGTATAAAGAGCAAGTACAGTCACATCTCACATGTCTGCGTACATGTCATACTAAATAATTGTTTAAAATATTGCAAGATAACGGAGATAATTCCCGCTTTCGTAAAACAGGAACATTTGGTAATATGAATTAATTTTTACTAAAAGGTTGCCAATAGTAAAATTAAGTTTAACCATTGCAAGTTTAGCTAGGAATACGAGAAGCACCTAACAATAAGATTTTAGAATCATAAACGTCCTTGATTGTCCCATATCTCTCTTATCTAGAATTCCATCAATGTTCAACACCGCTCGATATAATTATTTTCTGATGCATCAACTAGTTTAAAAAAAGGACAATCCTTATCGCGGCTTTGTAAATCGGTTATGTAGAGAAATTATCAGTACTCAGGAAACATTATAAATGATTATTATAGACCTATTATGTATTTTTACGCGTAAATAGTGAAATTAATATTTTATCACGACACAATATACAACAGTGTTATAGATACAACAACAAAATGAAAACTGTAAACTGAGTGAGTAAGATGCCTGTTAAGTTGGCATGATCAGATTTTTGTAATATTCGAAATGTGTTTAGCAATGTTATCATCGCTACACATATTAGGAAACCGAAGAAAACACAACTATTTGATCTAGTACCCAACAAATGTGATTTTCCGTCATGCAATCCAGTAGCGTCGTTGAATCATTCATAAATTTCTTATATTTGTCTTATGATCTACTTGCATAACGTGTTATAAAACAGTAATTTATAATCACAATTCCATAATGTTCAGCAACATTACTCTAATTTGAGGAATTATGACAAGACAACTACATTTATCACCAGTAAATTATACTTTGTCAATTTAATATTAATTGAAGGCCCATTGTGTCGCACCGTCTTGACGAGATGCGGTAATATTGAGGTGTGTTCATAAAAAGACCAATTATCTGAAATGCATCATGGGTAACACAGAACATGCTGAAATGCTGATAAATGCTCACTTAACATAGAATGCGAATGGGCGATGCATTTGCACAACAGCAATTCCGTGCCTTGTCGCAAAGTGGATGTAAAGACAATTTTAAAATTACAAATGGAAATCATTAATTGTATAAAATAAAATAACGATCGTGTGATTGTTGCTTGGGGCAAGTCAATATATCGGAGCAATTTAATATGAAATTTATAACAACCTCCGTACTTCCCAAGCGTCTAAATGTTCACCAAATGTTCTCTACGACATGGACGCGACGCAAATACTTTTGCACCAACATTCATATTTACCCAGAATGAGATGACGTACAAATGATGCTGTAACTATCAATTGTCAATTTCGTTCTCCGGTAAAGTCAGGATTTACCAATCTATAGCTGTTAAAGGGATTTCATAGTTGCAGGTATTTCATCAACTTTTACATTTTACTGCTCAGAGATATAAAAAATACCATTGTCATTGTTGGTAAAATTCTTGAAAATACTAACCAGTGTACTTACTTAACCCTTCTTATGCTTATATGCATTTGCGTGTTCCGATGCTAAATAAAGCAATGTTCTCCGATACAGGAATTCCCTGGACAGATGAATAATTTAGTGTATTGATTTTATTCGAGAACGACTACTCATAACTGTAGGTATTAAATCGATTCTTATACTTTATTGTTAGGATACATAGAAAATATCACACCAACGTTGATAAGATGATTGCGGGTACATGTGTAATTTTATTATGCTTGTATTCCTTTATACATTGAAATAATAGTTA
Organism: Sinella curviseta; assembly: GCA_004115045.4. Lineage (NCBI taxonomy): Eukaryota > Metazoa > Arthropoda > Collembola > Entomobryomorpha > Entomobryidae > Sinella > Sinella curviseta. Next base: position 20,891,263 of record CM023199.3, on the reverse strand, counting down.
TGGAAATGTCTCGAAACCAATAGACACCAGTAAGATGAATAATTTAGTGTATTGATTACGTTCCAGAGAAAACATTTGATAAGTTGGTTAGCTCAACTTGATTTATAAACGAAGTGCACCATTATATGCATTTTGAATGCACACTGGCGAGGATTAAGCAAGTCAAACGTACTATTTCACTACATTTATAATAAAATACATATTTAAACAGTAGCCAAATTGTTAAAAAATACGTCAGTTCAACAAAATTCAATAGAGTGAGCGTCTACGTTAAATTCCATCACAACCAATTGTGACTTCAAAGTACTGACTATTCCAGAGATAAGTTAACTAAACACAAATTAACAACTACCGGAATTATGCAATCAATTATACCAACCGAGTTATTGCTCTCAATGATTGCTTTCTCTGCATCATGGATTTCTTTGGCATCATGCAACAATGGCATTACAGAAATTATTAATTTATTTGAGACAGCTGGATGTCTCGTTATATTGGATAACTTCAGGAATATCAATATAGGATCATCGCACACCAGCTTTATTTCAAGGACTCCACATGCTGGTATAATCTACGACCTAGACAGCGGCGTGTCCTCTGTTTCACATACTCGGCTTGTTAATAGACAGGAAGAAAACAATGCAATGTACGCTTTTCTGATTAATTGCCCCACGTCCAAATATATCAAAGGAATCAGTAATTTTTCGAAGGACCCAAATAATAAGCACCCAGATTTTTGTTCCCGAATTAAATTTCTCAACTACACTTCCAACACAAGACCGTGGATTTGCCAGGTTCAAATTGGCCTCCAAGTTCCGCATTCGTATATTTCCGATAACAAGTATCCCTTGGTATTTCACCGGGACGATGAAAAACAGTCCGAGTTTCAGCAAGAAGCTTCAACTCCACTTAAGCTACAAATCTTTGTGAATTACAGACATCGGCCGCTCAACCCTAATGATGTAATCATGTTCATGGATTGGTTGAGAGATGCGGCTTATTCGTCGTGGCCGATAGCTCATCAAACCGTTCAAACGGAAACTGTGTTGATAGAGTTGGAGAAGGGAACTGTAGGCTGGGTTCACAACCTCACTCTCGTCTCTGATTACGGCAATAGATTGACAGAGATGCCGCTAAAGCATGCATCCAATTCGATAATGAATCTCAGCCGAATGTACAATAGACGTGAATATGCTCAAGATATTCGATGGTTTATACGTTCTGCTACAGGGGGACTTTTGGGCGATTTTGATTTTCTAAACAAAATGCGACAGTGCAAATATCCATTGGACGAATACAACCGTCGAATAAGAGGGAGTGTTAAACCCAGTGTTTCACTAACCAAGGATTACTATGCCAGCGGAATTCCTTCAGTGATTTTGACGATAATTGGGAATGCCTCTTACTATTACACCGGAGTCGCATACAACCTGTGCCAAAACGGACAAAAGATTGGGCATGGAAATTACAGATCCAATAAAACGCATATGCGCCTCGATTTCTTACTATATCCCACCAACGTTTCTCATATTAATCGTTTGTCCTATATTGACAGAATAAACACGCCTGCGTTTGTAAGCTGTGGTGGTCGAAGGGAAGCAGGTTCTTACGGACTCTACGAGCTGATTCGTGTGTACGACGTGAAAATCTGGGCTTTGATTTTCATTGCTTTAGCGGCGCTATCAGAGATACATCGACAGATATCCAAATCATCTTCTCGGAACAATGGATTTCTCATTCACTTTCAGCAATTCATCAAAGTAATGCTAGAGCAAGGTGACCCTTTGCATGCTTCATTGTGCAAAAATCTGCATCTCAGGTTTACCATAGCAGCGGCACTTTTGGTAGGAATCGTTCTCACAAGGGAAGTACTTTCGCTTAAGTCCTCCGAATTGGCTGAAAATTTGGATTTCTATGAAATCGGCGATGCTGAAAACCATGGAAAAGTTTGTTTCTGCTAAATGTCAAATATGTGGCAGCTGCAAGCAAATACATCAACAAACATCATGTATCTTGGTAGTCTTGTGTCCCACTGTGCAAGTATACGATGACTCTCCAGAAAGCTGTAGAAATCAAAACACGATAATTTGAGACCGAAAAGTGTGTTATTACCAATTACAGAATGCTCGCAAAAAGCTATGCCATTGCAACATGTGCCAAATCCGTCACCATGTGTCACGGGGGCTACAAGATTAGTTTGATGTCGCAAATAAATGAATACTTTTCTACAGGTAGCGTTCCATGCATTTTGTCAATATCACCACTATGCATTCGGGCTATACCACTGTAATGCATTCGGGCTATACCACTGTAATGCATTCGGGCTATACCACTGTAATGCATTCGGGCTATACCACTGTAATGCATTCGGGCTATACCACTGTAATGCATTCGGGCTATACCACTGTAATGCATTCGGGCTATACCACTGTAATGCATTCGGGCTATACCACTGTAATGCATTCGGGCTATACCACTGTAATGCATTCGGGCTATACCACTGTAATGCATTCGGGCTATACCACTGTAATGCATTCGGGCTATACCACTGTAATGCATTCGGGCTATACCACTGTAATGCATTCGGGCTATACCACTGTAATGCATTCGGGCTATACCACTGTAATGCATTCGGGCTATACCACTGTAATGCATTCGGGCTATACCACTGTAATGCATTCGGGCTATACCAATGTAATGCATTCGGGCTATACCACTGTAATGCATTCGGGCTATACCACTGTAATGCATTCGGGCTATACCACTGTAATGCATTCGGGCTATACCACTGTAATGCATTCGGGCTATACCACTGTAATGCATTCGGGCTATACCACTGTAATGCATTCGGGCTATACCACTGTAATGCATTCGGGCTATACCACTGTAATGCATTCGGGCTATACCACTAATGCATTCGGGCTATACCACTGTAATGGATTCGGGATATACAGGTGTAACACAAACGTAATGTTAATATTAGGATTTGCAATTCGTAAAATATAACTACAACAACTGTGACCCCGTTCGTTTCCACAGCCATAACAAATTACGTAACTATTACCCTTTAGTCATCTGTGACCCGTTACTCATCTGTGACCCGTTACTCATCTGTGACCCGTTACTCATCTGTGACCCGTTACTCATCCATGACCCGTTACACAACAGTTACCGCTTACACTTCCTCCTTACACAAGACCGCTTACTTAATATTCACCCATTGCTAAACTGTTACTTCTTACATAACAGCTGTGAAGGGGTCATTGACATTTAGGGGTTAATGTTGTGTAGGGGTTATTGTTGTGTAGGGGTTAATGTTGTGTAGGGGTTATTGTTGTGTAGGGGTTAATGTCGTGTAGGGATTATTGTTGTGTAGGGGTTATTGTTGTGTAGGGGTTATTGTTGTGTAGGGGTTATTTTAGTGCAGGGGTTATTGTTTTGTAGGGGTTATTGTTGTGTAGGGGTTAATGTTGTGTAGGGGTTATTGTTGTGTAGGGGTTAATGTCGTGTAGGGATTATTGTTGTGTAGGGGTTATTGTTGTGTAGGGGTTATTGTTGTGTAGGGGTTATTGTTGTGTAGGGGTTATTTTAGTGCAGGGGTTATTGTTTTGTAGGGGTTATTGTTTTGTAGGGGTTATTGTTTTGTAGGGGTTATTGTTTTGTAGGGGTTATTGTTTTGTAGGGATTATTGTTTTGTAGGGGTTATTTTTGTATAGGGCTTATTGTTGTGTAGGGGTTGTTCTTGTGCAGGGGTTATTCTTGTGTACGGGTTATTGTTGTGTAGGGGTCACAGTTATATTTTACGAATTGAAAATCCTAATAGTAACATTACGTTTGTGTTACACCTGTATATCCCGAATCCATTACAGTGGTATAGCCCGAATGCATTACAGTGGTATAGCCCGAATGCATAGTGGTGATATTGCCAAAATGCATGGAACGCTACCTGTAGAAAAGTATTCATTTATTTGCGACATCAAACTAATCTTGTAGCCCCCGTGACACATGGTGACGGATTTGGCACATGTTGCAATGGCATAGCTTTTTGCGAGCATTCTGTAATTGGTAATAACACACTTTTCGGTCTCAAATTATCGTGTTTTGATTTCTACAGCTTTCTGGAGAGTCATCGTATACTTGCACAGTGGGACACAAGACTAACAAGAAACACGATGTTTGTTGATGTAATTGCTTGCAGGTGCCACAGATTTGACATTTAGCAGAAACAAACTTTTCCATGGTTTTCAGCATCGCCGATTTCATAGAAATCCAAATTTTCAGCCAATTCGGAGGACTTAAGCGAAAGTACTTCCCTTGTCAGCAACGGGTACAAGAGCGATAATATCTACAACATGATTTCTCCGAAGGATAGTTTGCCCTATTCAAATTTTGGCGAGTTGGTAAAGGAAAATTTTACAGTCTATGAAAGAACCAGAGTAGCATACACTTATGTTGGGAATACGTTTGATGACATGGAATCATACAAAAGATGGGTGAGCACAATAAAACGTTGTGATATTGAAGATGTTTGTGCCTTGGATCCTACAGTTATGGCCACGTCTGATATTTTACGTTGGCAAATAATTACAAAATATGGACAAGGATTTGCCCGAGACGGCGTAGATATGCTAAGGGAACGTGCACATGTTCACCCGAATAATGCACAGGCGCTTCAAGAGGCCTTTCTAAACTTGACACATGGAATGCCAATAAAAAGTATTAACTCGTTTTTCAAGCAATTAGACGAGATTGAGGAATATCATGATCTGGATGCGTTTCAAGGCGAGCTGTTGTTCAGACATCTTGAAAGTTGCAAAAAATCCGCAGCCGTGCTTCCTAGATATTTGGCCCATGAGCATGCCGTCAGATTGTTCAGAGGCAACGGCAGTTACTTTGTAAGTTTGGGAGAAGAGACGTACCTCAATTTGTCCATTAATGTTGAAATCCGTGGTGCCTTTCAGTCTGCAGCTATAAAAAGGATGCAAGCGATATCCTTTTCCGGAATATGGGACTGGTGGTCACGATATTTGAAGGAGAGAACAAGTTTCAAGCCTACACTCACGGATACTGGAATAAAGCGTCCGACAATGCAGGGAAACATTTCTACGCTGTTTCTCGTCCTGATATGCGGACTGATTTTAGCATCTTTTGTACTTCTTGGCGAAGGCAGCAGGAAAATTTGCTTGTACATAAAATATGCGTATGGTGTCGTCGTTCAGACGTATGTAGTTATTAGAGCTTATTTCCTTGAGTTATATGACCGTATAAAAAAATACTCGCTTTTTTATATGTGTAAAATTGTTCACAACTAAATTACCGTTAAACAAATCATTGTATGTATAACAGATATATGGCGTACAATGGAGACATAAACCGTGCATCACAAATGCTACCCGATCAACTAAACCTAATGTATATATAAATATACGTATACAATTCTCCATTGCCGTAATGGTCTCCTCAGCATTAGTAGCATATTACATAATCGATTATTTACATTACGGAGGTTAGATTTAAGTGAATCGTATAAGGATGTTGATACGCAGCTTCATAATAATAATGCACGACACATTTGTGTGGCCAGCTAAGCTATGTTATTAACTCGAATACAGATATCTTTAAGTAAAATAAAATACAAATTTTGCACACATAAATCATAAATGTTGCTTCTATTTTGTAAAAATATATGGGTGTAAGTTAGTATAAATATGTGGCCAGATGAACGAGTAGTTCATTCTCCTCGTGTCGTTGTTGCACCTGATACTTCGAATTGGTGATATTATATTCCCACCAACATACATAAGTATAGAGTTGTTTAGATTCACATAAACCGATCTTTGGTGGACTTGTTAATAGTTTCCACTATTTTTTTTGGAAAGATGACTAAAATAAAGTTGCAGCACAAAAGAATTAACACGATTTCTACATTTTTAGTATAAATGTTTACTTTCTTGTACAACTTTACTGCGACAAAATAATGTGGTATCATGTTCTTGTTTCGTGGGTGGAGCTGTTAAAACGTGGAGCTATTGCTCTGTAGTGTGATATTCTGTTGGTGTTGGTGTAGACACATGTATCATTAGCTTTCTATGTTAATCATTGAGGTTGTGACTATTTTGTCACGATAAAAATGTGCCATGCTAAGCACATAAAGATTACCATGTACGTATATAATGAGATATCGGTTAATTATTTCGGCTTCATTTTCTAAATGAATTCAATTCCCAATTTGTATAGTGCGAACAGTATTATCAAGACCAAAGTACATAACATGCCAATATTCAGTAGTCAGCGTGCAATGATGTTTGCGTAAATTTTTCTATTTAGTATTTCGTCAACTCAGTTAAATGCGTTTCAAGTTTAATTTTAAGGATTAGTAGCTAATTTGTAATTTACCGCGAAATTGCTTCGACCAATGACATCTTTTCGCTTACTATACACATCAAAATGATGACACGCTATTAATTCTTTTAAAACTTCAAACGTCACATTATATAATTTCATGGTCTGGAAAAATAAAGTAAGTTGGACTATATCCCAAGAGGATATTATTAGTAGGACACACTACAGCTGATTATTTTAAAAATGCCACGGGGATTCTATAGGAGCAAATTTTGCATTTAAAAAATTTAATTGCTGTTATTCATACCGCATCAGTGCATTGGGATTAATGGTAAGTCTCTCGGGGTTCTGCTTGCAGAACTCCGACATGAAATGAGTGATTGAGGATCTGGATATTGTGTTTAAATATTTTATTTCAATCAATGGGGAGAAAGTATTTATATGATGTGAGTAGCATGCGATATCTAACAATTACCAACATCATAATATGTAGATGCACCTCGTAATATAATTGGGAAATGTGACGATTTTCAACGGAACTATGACAAGGAACCTCAAAAGTATGCCCTGTAAAGTTTTGGACCGAATTGGACAAACTATGTAGAAACAAGGTGGTATCCATCGAAGCGACATGTTTTCTCGTCTAAGCCCGTTGAATGAATTTTTCAAACGTATAGGAACGGGCTTTCAATTATTGAACGTCAGTTCTTTCGCTGACAGATATGTCATGGAATACTCCATCGAGATTTTCATAATCAGTCACGAATGTAAAACAAAACTTTAGATTTCAACGTCGTTTGTGCTACATATGGCTTCTGAGACACAAGTAACTAACATAGGTTGTACATTCCCAACGAGTTTGCGGAACGGAAGTCAAAAATGATGATTGGAAGTTCAAACGCACTTATTTAAAGTGGGTTGTTGTTGCGTTGATAATCGCAATTTCTGAATTGCCGTTTATATAGTAATTTTAACTGGCGACAAAATAAGATGATAATAAAAGTTTCGTTTTGCTAAGCCTCACAACATCTTCAAGTGCTCCAGCTCCCTTTTGTAATATAAGACACATTTGTTGGTATTTTACCAGACATGGAAAGTTTGACTTATTTTCTGCGGATGACCAAATTTTCTCCGACCATATTTCAATGCAAATAATCAGTTTCATAGCTTTTAGTCATTATCAGTTGGCATTTTTAGACTCGTATATTGTTATTGTGAGAATGCATTGTGGAAAAATTGATTATATTCTGTAATCACTGTTAAAATATTTAATTTCCTCCATTATATCAATTTTTCTCCAGCGATTTTCTCCGGATGTCATCCGTGGATTTTCCATGCCTGTATTTTACGAACCAAGATGATGTCAAATAATCACGTAGGTTTTTTACATTGAGAAATATATGACATACAAAACCTCTCAACGTTGAGACATCGATGGAACATAACTACTCCTTGATTTTTCCAAGGGTAATAAAATGTACATGCGACGTGGAGTCGAGTTGAGCATGAGTGAGTTTTGCAATTTTTTGAGAATAAACAATTTCACTGAGAGTGGCATTGAACCTTAAATGCAGCTGAATGTCTGTCTGAAGAGTGGATTCCCAGTCTGTAGGGTGCAGCTGTGGAGCTAGATCTTTGAAATATGGCACACATATAGCACCATAGATTTCAAACATGGCGACGGTTTGCGAGTTTTAAGATTTCGAATCTTTGCCGCGAAAATTATTTTTTTCGTTTTAATTCAAAAATGATAGTCGTATCAATTGTTAATATGCAGTTCTGGAGCTGCAGTTTCTTTCTAATGGCACCGCAAGGATTTATCATTTGAACGAATCAATTTTCGTTCTTCAGTTCATTTCTATGAGGTTAATGGTTACCAAATTACAGCGATTAATATGATTAATCAAGTGACACACAGTACCTCCCACAACGACTAAATCAATTGTCCAGCATAAACTTTAGCTCATCGATCTACTACAATTAAGTATGCCATATAAACTCTTCGTCAAGTTGTGACGTCAAACACCAACAACCCAAAATGCAAATGCAAGTATTTTACGATTTATTATTCTTCCAATAAATTAAACGATTGTGAATCTTAGACACAGACATAAAAGGCCGCCTTAGAGATGATTATGCAATCTTGATTTATTTTGCAAAACACACTTGAAAATCAACATTCAATACATACATATTCTGGTATGAGCATAAATTACAGCAAAATCTACTTTCTTAAAATTACGCAAATAAATTTACTGTCCGTCTGGTCTAGAGAATTTGGAAATATAATTCCTGTGACTTGACTAACTTTTAAATGATGCGTCTACTCACAAGGGAAGGCTCAGATAGAAGACGCCCGTTTCGGCTTCTTACTATGCCTATTTTGTAGAGTTTTTTTCGCTCTTTCAGATATAACTTTGATTTTTCCCGAATGCGCAAAGTGGTTAGCACAGCAGATCATTTCTAGTTGTCAAAATGATCTTCACAGCAAAATGCCGTTCTAGTAATGCTTCAAAAGGTCTTTTACGTAGCCATTAAATGTAAAGCCTGTTACATGCATGTTTTTAAAGTGTTCCTTTTAAACGCGTCGATGGCTATTTAAAAAATAATATAAGTTTTTACCATTAGAAAAAACAGTAGGCAAAAGTCAATAAAACACGATATGCGCGAAAGTGCTTGCTAGAACGGAATCGTCATTTTAATTGAATTTTGTCTACTGTTTTTTTAATGGTAAAAACGTATACTATTTATAAAATTGCCTTCGACGCTTGAAAAAAGAATAACATTAAAAACATGCATTTAACATGCTTTATTTAATGGCTACGTAAGAGTCCTTTTGAAGCATTACTAGAACGGCATTCTGCTGTGAAGATCATTTTAACAACTAGAAACGATCTGCTGTGCTAACCACTTTACGCATTCGGGAAGAATCAAAGTTGTATCTGAAAGAGCAAAAAAACCTCTACAAAATCGGCATAGTAAGAAGCCGAAATGGGCGTCTTCTATCTGAACCTTCCCTTGACAGTTGAGCTCAATACAAGTACAAGACAACTATTTCAAGCAAATAAAGTGGATATAATTAAATGTCTGTCTGTCGGTAGTGCGCAGCTTGCAGTTAGATAAACACTTTATCTAATCGGTTTTAAACATTACCGTTATTTTGTGTCAAAACTTTCAAATCAATTTAAATATTTGATACAGTAGGTTACAACTTGGTTCGAATGAAAAACAAAATTTGCACTTTAACGTCGTTGGTGCTCCATTTGGGCTATTAGACACCAATAGTTAAAGAAGGTTCACCAAGGCTGTGCTGATTGGGTATCTGAAAATTGGTAACGGGAGTTCCAATAATAATTTAATTGAAAGCCAAATTGCTAGTTGATGTGAGTTAAGTGTACAAAGTTGCCGAACTTCAGTTGAACTATTACCCAGCGGGAAATTGGTTCACTTCCTACCGTGTACATGCGCGTTAATATACGTATTTGTCAAAGAGCCATTTATGTAGCCCTGTATTCACGTTCATTAACTTATTTTTGTTTAGTAATAACCAGCTTTTAACATTTTCAATTATTTAAAGATAAACCACTGTTGAAGGATAAGTTTTTCAATTTTTTTTAAATTCTGCTCATTAAACGTCGCTTTGACACCTATCAGTCTGTCGTCCCTATTACATTAGGACGAATCAATATTGCCTCCACAACCTTCAGTACAAATAACAGTTACAATATTGATTTACCTGTCAACTCGACACATTCGTATATGAAAAATCGAATCAGCTATCATTGTCAAACAATAAAACAGATTACGCGCGATCAACTTTAATGATGTTCTAAGGGGGCGTGCATATAGTATGTAACGCTAAAAACCGATTTTCGGACCCCCCTCCCCCCTTGTCACGCCCAATGGAATGTTAATGGGGGTACCCTTTAACATTAGATGTCACGGTCATCGTCTACCCCCCCTCCCCCCTACCAGCGTTAGGAACTATATGCAGGCCCCCTAATAACTTAAGTCCCTCCCATATTGTCAAGTCAAGGTGCTACTTGCGTGTTGGTTAATCAAGATAAGCTTTAGAATTGGTTTTGTGATAACCATACTCGAGTAGTCACTGTGTTGTCAACAAGTGCATTCAAAGGTGAATGAACTTCTATATCTCAAGAGAAAATTTGTGATACTGTCATCTGAATCTTTCCAATATTATATGTATAATGCATTATGTCAAGTTAAAGCTGCAATATCCACTTTCCAACTGTTGGAATCCAACATTCACTACGATGACAAATTTAAATTTAAATAATGTGCCTCAACTGGTTCTCAAATTGTTTTTATGATTTTTATTCCAAGTCCAACATTTAGATTCATGTATTAGCATGAATCGACTTCAGGGAAGATGTTTCATTTCTTCTCCTACGCCTAAATAAATCTCCGTACATTATCTAAACTGTTGTAATTGTTTTCGATGGACCTTCCATTTACTAAAAGGAAAATGTATGTTGATAAATCCTTGGCGGCGTTGATGTTATCACAAATTTGAATTCCTCAGATTGCCACACTCGTGAGCATCCTCCATCATATCCAGATGGATGACCATATCAATTTGTGGCGGTGACCATAACCTACATACAGAATGTGGAATTTCAAAAGAAATACTGATATACTGATACATATAAGATTTATTACGGTTAGGTTAAGTCCGCCTGTTCTTATCTCTGTTGTGCCGTAGCAGCCAGGGTCATCACTTTTGGCCTATGGTAATTTTACAAAATTTGCTCAGCTTTTAATTCTCTATCCGAATCCGCAATAACTTTTTTATTTTTGGTTGGCGCACGGCTTTTTGGCTTCATTGCAACGTCCCTCGGGGAGTATATCGCACTTTTTATTACAGATTCGTGATCTACGGATGGAATTACCCATGTACACAAATTTTGGTGAAATTGTACCGTGTGACTTTTGGGCGTAATAATTAAAAAGTGTCTTGATAATAAACAACTGAAATAATTATTTACTATTTTGGCATTAATACATCTCAACACTCATTTCATTCTGCGGTCAAATCATTGCATAACGACTTTCGGTAATTGTTTAAACGCATTATTTCACAAACTTCTGCAGGACGAACTAAGCTCTATTTACAAGCTCTATGTATCCAATTGTATTGACCATCGCAATTGTAGCGAAAAGTTATTAATTACTTTTCTGCGAGCTGGGTTGAATGAAATATTTGAATGAGTTCTTTTCAAATTTCGGCAAACCAATAAACAAAAGAAACATTAACTCCGAAGATATGGACATAACGTTTTATCTAAATGTATGCAGAGTTTGGATTAAGGCATATCACGCAAACTTAGCAAAATGACTTTAAGATTGCGTAATTTTTGAAAATTGGTTTCAACGGAGACGGATATAATTGCAACAAAAATGTGACGCAATGTGTAATAATGTAGCTTGTAATATTAACTTCACACCAGCACTACTTAACAGTTCTATTTCCGTTTCAGACGTCTTTCAAGAAATTTAAATATTTTTTATATTTTCAAATGTGGAATTGAAAGCAAATATGATTGGCTTTGGATTCCAATTTCATTTGGACAAAACGCAATATCTAGTACACTAATAGTTTTTGAAGGTTGCCATTTCAAAAGGTAAACTTTAGGTGCTGAAAATTGGAGTCATTAACAGCTCTAAAGTTTAATTAGCATAAAAGCTACTCTTAACCACTAATAGGCTATAAAATAAACTGATTGTAATCCACTACCATTTAAATTAGCACTCTAAACAAAGTTGAACCGTTTACTAAAGTTTAGGTAAATCCTAACGTTTTGAAACCCATTGGTATCCCCAAAAGTCAAGTCAAACAAAATATTTCGACACTGAACTCTATCAACATCTAGGAGCAACACAGAGTTCGTTTTCTGAAAATTCTGAGAATGACAGAAATTACGTACATTACTTTATCATAAATCTGTTATTATTATGCGCCAATGAAATTCCATATCATCTTTGCAGACACCCAACTGAATGATGGAAGAATTAAACATTTTGCTTGTGCTATACAGTAAAAGTAAATTGAGGAGTTCTGTTTCCGCTGAAGTTTCAAAAATTCTGCGTCAAACGTCTTGAAACATTTGCCGCAATCCAGTCGACCAAAGGAAAATAAGGATGCACTTACGTTAGAGTTTGGTAATTGAAAGTAGACTCCATGACGACACAAAATAATATTTGAACAACTATCGACATTTAAATAACCTAAAGGTTGTTGAAAGCAAACTTTGTTTCTAGGTCGAGTTGGTTACAACAAACACAACATTTATCAAGTAGGAAATTGCTTCTCTCGGTCATTACATAAAACGTTCAGCTACAAGTCGTTATGAATATAATGAAATAAATTCCTTGACTCCAAATAATTGACTGCATACAAATGAGGCTATAAATAAGCATGCCAAATTGAGTGCACACTAAATACACCAACGGGGTCGTGGTTCAAATAAACATGTATGTGGCATAAGATGCCAGGGCCAAACAAGGCGAAAAGTGAAACCAACGTAAAAATTTTACGGAAAAATGGTAAACAACATTCGGACAAATGATTTAAAAAGCATAAATTTATGTCAACAATCGCGGTATTAAATAAATTACACGTCATATATTTATTTTTTACAGAAGGTATTATATAATTTATAACGAGGCATGTAATATTTACAAGAATAGGCAGATAAGCATATTATGTACATGTTCGCGAGATTCCAAGTTTTATTCCGATGACGTGACACTGATTTTTCCATTTCGTGACCGTAATCATAGGGATCACATTATATCTGGTGTATTACAAATATCATAATTTGTTCTTGCAAAATTAGTTTTTTTTTCAAATTGAAGACGATATATAAGCAAGATCCATCGCACCACATACTGATGTACTATATTGTAGCATGCACTAGACATTACTGTCGCCAAGCACATCCTGTATTTTTTCTTCTTAATAGCTTTGTATGCATGTATTGAAGAAGTTGAAGTGTAAAACTATATGTCCCAGCATTACCAGTCTATATGCCTCCGTGCACAATTAATTTTTAACTACTCCCATATAAAGCTATAGTTCTAAATGTGGCATCGGTGCGCTTATGATAAATGAGTTGGAATTTTGACAGCTACTCTTTATACGGTAGACATAATACATCACAATTAGCTTTCATAACCGTACTATGCTTGGTTAATTGCCTTTCTGATGTAAAAATACCCCGTCTCATTACCAACTAACGGGCAAATGCGATCGAACAGTTTTGTCAGCCTGTGAAATTCAGCCAGGAAGCATCAAAAGTATATATATTTCGGAACACAAATTCGCTACATATTTTTGTGAACAAAATATTCCCATTTTATTTGGCAATCTGTCAACAATGATTGTACTAAGCATATTCGTTGTTGCGCTAACCATCTGCCATGCATTAGGAAACCCATTGGCATCTCTCATCGACAAAATTAACTGGAAGCTGTTCAGTCACTGCACAATATACGTCGATCGGAATGACGGTTTACACGGGCCAACCACAGACGCATTAAATCAAATCATTACAAATAATATTCATGCTGACAGTAGGCTGTCGTGGATAATCACGGGTAACGTTACGGTACCGCAGATTAGAATTGTTGATACTTACGAAAAGTTTGCTGGAATTAATTTTCGCGCTCAAAAGACAACAAAAAATCACAAAATGTGCAGATACATTTTCATTCCGTACAATCGAATTCCGACAGAAAATATTCTGAAACCTAAACAAGTCACCCCGACCATTAGAATTTGGAGCTTGTGGCTTTCTAGTGTTGCAAACGGCGGTCACTTTCCCTTAACAAGTGTCATACCAAATACGCTGCTTTTTGCCTTCTCTGATAAATTGGCAGATTTTCTGATCGAGTACACTTTCGCGGCTCCAATTCCGGTCGTGTTGACCTACGTAAATGACGCCAGTGAGTTGAGATTCATTATAAGCTGCTACTACTGTGGGGTTGAAATTCTGCATTCAATCGCTTTTGTGTGTCCGTGGCTACTGCATCAAATTGAGGTTCACTACAATGTATTTCAATACAAACCAGTACAAACGGCAATGTTCCCGCGCATGTATTCCGATGCACTGATCAACAGAATTTATCGATGTGGCTACATTTGGATTCGTGAGCGGGACACTCTATATAAATGTATCAATCCGACCGCAACTCCAATTTTTGAGGTTGGTTACGCCGCCAATTTGTCAATATTCTTCGACTACCGCAGAGAGAACACAATTGTTACGAGGGGCCGTCTTGTGGGATCGGTGCAGGAAGTGGTAATCTCTTCAGATAAGACCGGCTTCCCAGAGGGAGTGATTTCAAGAAAGTATTACCACACACTCGCCGAGGAAATGGGGTATTGCGACAGGGCAAACAAATTTGAGGTTTGGACCATGCTGCAAATCTTGATTGATCCGTTTCAGTGGGCCGTTTGGATATCGCTAGTATGTTGCTCAATGGTGTACTTCTGCTTTACAAGGGCAAATGGAAAAACGAGGAGGCCATCAACAGTGTTGATCGCGACAGTTTCCATTCTTCTTCAACAAGGAGCTAGACGCCCCGTTGTTCCTGTTTCGATACTCTTTGTTGCATTCGCCTATCACATGTCAGTATTCTACCAATTTGACATGACCGCCAAAATGGTCGCACCACCAGCTATTAAAATCAAAGAGAATCTGAAGGAAATTCTGGACGCAAATTATGCATTTGTAACGTCAGGCACACGAAGCAGTGCCAGTGACATGATCCTATTCAGGTATATTGCTGGAATCATGGATAAACGACTAGGAGAAACTTTGGCAGCTGAAGGATTCACCGGAAATTTAACTGATGATAAATACTACTACTTCTTAAAGGACAAGAACGAAGCAAGAGGGATTATTTACGGAAGTGGCCAGCTTCCTCTTGAAAATCCGCTGTGTCACTATGTTCGAAAACGGTACACTCCTGAACCGTATTACCTGGTGGTGTATGGAAAAATGCGCGAAAGGTTCACAGGACGGCTAAGCCCATTTCTCGGGGAAATGGGATTGGCTAATTACATCCACAAATTCGCAACATATATTGAAGATGTTCGACGAAAGAGAGTTGCGATGGAGATCGTGGTTTTCAAGTCTTTGGGGCTTGATCGTAGAATGTTAGCTATTATTAGCATTTGGGGCATTCTATTGTTTCTGGCCTGTGCAATGTTTGTTTCTGAAATGTCAGACGATATTCGCCACAGCTTCTTTCAGTTGGTTCATCATCTAACACAGATCATGTTTAGGTATCGAAATGTGGTGCGAAAATTTGTGAATAAGCCGTAATATATTAATATGGAATCAATCGTATCACTAGATGAATAGGTACATGTATTCAATCTACAATTCAACGCATTTAGGCTTGCACTTATCAGAAATACAAACGGAGGTCATCAATTGTAAATATTAAACACATTCAATTGGAACGTGAATGAGTGGCTGGATGTAAATTTTATGTATTGTAATATTTAATGTTATTATCCATTGTCTTAATTGTCTTTTATCCCATCATTCAAAGGTAGGTAGGTTGTAGGTTAGCGGTTAAACACACTAATTACTATTTCATTTATATGTCCTCTTTAAACGTTCTAACATTTGTCAGTGTGCCATTAGTAGATAAGATCGTAACTTACATTAAAAGTACTAATACAATAATGAATACAGGTATTTAAACTATTACAAATTCCACACCTTCTGTACTTAATATTCTATCATTTTATTAAAAATAGAGTACACACTTTTAGTAACTAGATTTGCTCCGCCAGATTGTTTGACGAATAGTTCGGTCAGACGGATGAACATTCCATAGCTCGTTGGAAATTTTATCATTGGTTTGTGATTTGACTTTGACTAATAATATGTTTTGAAAATAACAGTCAAAATGTTAGAAATTGCTGAGCACTTAGGTCACTTTTTTTAAATCATAATAATTACGGCTATATTAAATACTAAAACTTTTATATATCATCCTTAATTTTGGAAGCATTACCTAGTAAGAACACATTCCGACAGATGAGAATTCGAATTAATTATCGCTCAACGTAAACACTATTCAATGAAAGGTGTGGGGTAGTGCGTTTAGAATGATGATTTTAAGCAACTACGCTCCAACATGAAAAGTAGAGAAATAAGGTGTCGGTTCGGAAATCAAAAGTTAGGCTGAAACTATACAACATGTACGTTTATTTACAAGAGAGAGAGTTAGGGAAATTGTACATCTTTAATACTCTGCGTGCTTCAACGTGTAACTCCGTCTCTAGAGAGTCACACTGGGTAGTCCAACCCGATAATCCACACGACAGACATAAGTTTGAGCGAAGATTAGCTGAGGAGTGAGAGAAGCTCACTCCTATTTATATGGTTTTCACACCTACAGTTCGGACGTACCAGACTGTGTCCTGCAGCCAGAGTACGTGTACAGAAATGTTATAGTAATTTATATTCAGCCATATAATAAGTAACAGGACAAGTAATATGTAAATACTGGAGTCAGTGCTCCTTCACCGTTCACACTCTACACTACAATGATTATAATAAGGAGAATCCTTATAAAGGGACAATCAGTCATAATACACGGTTTATACGAAAATATAAAAGGAGAATAGAAGAATGATGAATTACTTGGTTAAAACTTGTTTGAAACAGCCAGTTTCTTCATTTTTACAGCGTGCATTATTTAGCAACCAAACCGCAGTTACAAAAATGCACGTATTCTTTTGTATTTTTATAATGCTTAATAAATTCTGCAATGCAGACGTGACAGCAAATGTCGTAACGCTGCAACTAACGATCAACAAATGAAAGTTAACTAATTTATACGTTCGTTATGTGTCATTATACATATGTGTCAAAGGATATCAGTCTCAGTTAGTAAAATGAAGCTTCGACAGGTTACTTATTTACATATCAAACAGCTTGAAATTGATTATTTGCTTCAAGACCTGCAGTATAGCATACAACACGTACAATTGGACCATTCCAATGCCAGCAAATCTTCACCTCAAGTAAATTGAGTTAATTTTGACTGCAGATAACTTCGCTACGGCGTCGATTTTGGAAGGTAATTATTGGAAGGTAAGACACGAACAGCCGGTATTTATGCAACAGGGCAACTAGCAACTGATTGCAACTTAAATTATATGCTGTTACATGTAGCGATAGGCATTTTTCCCCGTTCCGGAATCCTTTGAATTTAGCCATAAATATCTCGTTTCCATTTAAATCCATTTATTTGCATAACGAATTCATGAAGTCGAGACTATGCGAATTGTCCAATATTTTTTTCAAACTTATTTTTAAATTGTGTTGAATTGTGTGTCAAATTCCCTTTGAATTGGCGCTGAAATGAATTACTTCATCCTTAAGAAAATATAAAATAAAAAAGGAGTATGGTTTTTCAAATTTCCAAAAATGAATTTATGTAACGAATATTAGCGTTACAAGATACAATTGACTAATTCATGTTTAAACTAGTTTCACGGGATTACACGACCAATGCTGGCCATATTTTTTGCACATCAACTATATCAAGAGTGGGTTTATGAACTCAACGATAAACAAGATATATTTATGTGAGACGAACATCTTCGTTAATGTTATGCTCTCCTCAAAATGTATCCAAAATCGTAATAGTTAACTGCTTGTTTAAACTCATTGTGTCCCAGAAATTGCCAGTTGGTATCGCTATATGGTCATGATTTCACGCCATTTGTTAGCTAAGCTAGTCGTTTGTAGAATAAGCTCTTGCCAGGTGGATTGGATCCAACAAATGCATTCGTTTTGCTAACGGTTTGATTGCTTTTCGACTAACTAAAATATCAATTTCATGAGTGTTCCTATAGGACAGTAGCCAACTAGTTACTAGAAAAAGTCAATTAACATGTAGCGGAATTCCACATGTTCCTTCATTTGTTACGACTACAATGATAACTTCGTGATTTGATTAATTTTAACTTTCCATATATTTCCATATATCAAATGTTCATTTCGTGCAGATGTCCTTGATAGCACACTAATTGATTTCACCGGTTGTACAAAATATGGGAGTTATCACTGCAACTTAAAAATGCCAGATATCAACATTCACAGTTTTGTAATATACATCAAACATTGCTTTTTTATTTGAAGTTACTCGTTACGAAATTATATTTTTTCAAATAAATTCTAAATACATCTCGTAAATACTTCATATGATTTTAATGTTCGATGCAAAGTTGCATTATGTAATTGTAACCGATTGTGCATGAACTAAAACTGATAACGAGTAAACCGTTCAGTTCTTACCCAGATTCGAAATTTTCCATAACAAAAGACAAACATTACTTACCTGTTGGCTATGATAAAATCACTTGAGCGCTTCTTCATCTTGTAACGTCAAAGACAAGCAAATATATTTTGCAGTTTTTATCATGCAACTAATTTTGCAAATAACTGTAAACTATACAAATTTATACAGCAAGACGGTCTTTAAAAACAGTCACGGTTCGTTTCGTAAGGCTCGTTTTAAAATACGACATGGAATGTAAAGTTCCGGAACGAGTACAAAGTGGGTTGCAATCCGACGTGGAAGACATTAGCACAAGGTTGTATTTTTATTCAAACTACTCTATTAAATATTTAGTATTTGCCAATGTGAGAAACTTTGAAATATATTTACGGAGTCAATGATCTAACTCCGTGCCATTTTGTTATTTAATTTGTACGCTCAACGTTCAAAGATTCAGAGTAAACCTAAACGTTTTTCAACGTTTACAATTTGCCCAATCGAATAAACACGCGAGTCAAAATTTGCAGGTTGGAAATTAAAGATGAACCCTGCGACGACGCTACATAATAGTTGCTCACTGTCGATAATAATTTAAATTTAGATGTGACTTATGTAGGCTTGAAGTAGGTGAAAAATAAAACATATTAAAACAAAGTTATATTTTATGACAGTAAAACAATTGAATACGTTGATGACGAGGCCGCTTTTTTGAAAGATGCAATTGTGTTGCTACTGTCTGTTGAGAGACAGCAAATTAATCTTCAATGACCATAATGCCCTAATTACTTTTCTTAGCAGTTTAAATAATATATAGGTAAACGCCGATTCCACGCTAATTGATTTTATTGGTTGAAAACGAAACGTTCACTAAAATACCATGAGTTGAATGATATATTATATTCTCATGTAATTAAATATAAATTCCTCAAAACTAACTGGTATGGATGTGTGGTGATAGACATTAATACGCCCTGTGAATAATCTTTGAAATAATTCCGCAAAGAACAACAATGTGTAGATAGTTTTAGATGGACAATATGTGTGAGAGCGATGGAGATCAATTAGTCGTATTTTACAAAGATAAGGGTCGTAGCCAAATTGCCGGAAATCCATATTGCCGGAAATCCATATTGCCGGAATTCCACTTTGCCGGTAATCCAAATTGCCGGAAAGCACATTTGCCGCAGTCTACAAAGTTACTTTTTGTGTCATCTTTTATTCAAATTTGTATAAACAAACCTAACTTAACCGAAACTAACCGAATCTAACCTAACATCAACCTAACTTAAAACAATCGATTCTTCACACCCCCGTAGCTTTCGGCATTTCCGGCAAATTGGCTTTTCCGGCAATTTGGATTCCGGCAAATTGGACTTCCGGGAAAGTGGAATTCCTGAAATTTTAATTTCCGGCAAATTGCAATTCCGGAAATTTTTCTTTCCGGCAATTTGAGCCACCCCATCTGTGAAGCATTAGAAACTAGTAACTTTATATAATGCATTAATGGTATAATGCATTTAATACTTAAAGTGTGTGTACACGAGTTTAAGAAATAATATAGGTTTTGTGATCTATAATCATATTTACAATACACTTAAATTCATTACGACGCAGCATATCTTTGCACCTTAAGATTTGGAACGTCACTAAGGGTCAATAAATGTTATGCCGACGTGAAGTCAAGCATCTGTGTTTCATTTTGTAATTACAAAATGCACATCCAGTTAACTACATATTTGCCAGTGTTTGCTATTTCCAAAAATAATGTACAGGAAACGTCCTTAAATATATGTTTGGTTGCACGATGATGCATAATTCTTCACTGTATGTTACAAATGAACGAAAAGTTGCACAAACACCATTTGTAAATCTTGAAGGCAATTGCCCATCTATACTTGGTATTACCTTTGATTGAACTTTGTTGCCATATAATACTGAATGGCCAAGCTGCCTTTAATTAGTAGCCATTTTAATATTATGTATGCCTTATCGTATTTGTCATGTCATCCACTTCCAATCAGCGTACATTTCGTACAGTGCATTGAAGTTCTGTTCATCATTTAGCTAAGTAATTTTCAAACTTACAAAATGATGCAAGTGGATGTTTCTAAACGCTTTACAGGTTTAAACAAGAAAACATTGATGCGTAATTCCATTGAAGCCAAATGTGTTACGTAGCTAACCAAAATTATCAATTAAATGGTACGTAGATTGACGAGGTTCGTCTGCAAACGAACGATGTGTCGAGAGTAGGTAATTCTAAAAACTTAAAGAAATTCATAAAAAGTAAAATGTACATTTTTTGTTAAAGCGCTGTATTTCATTTGCCTTGAAGATGTAGAGAGATATCATCGTCTTGGGGGAGAGCTTGAAACAGAGCGGAATTAGCTACGTAAGAGTAACAAAATATAGATTCAACGCCCCTTAATGTAACTCTAGCATAGAATCAAATTTTGTGCTTTATACAGGTCAATTCTGCATACAGTTGGGGACATTCCAATCTAATTAAATGAGCTCACACGTACCTCCCACTTATACATTTGTTTGCACCATATTGACAATACCATATTGTTATATATAGTGAATATCATGAGTATCAAATACGGTGTATGGAGATGTAAGTTATCCTATATATATAATCAAATAAAAAACTACGTTTTATGAGGATTTTACGATTTTACGGGTTTTACGTTTTAAGGATATTGACCAAAGCATTCTTCAAGACGTTCAGAAATGAAAATGGAGATTTTGTAAATATAGACATTATTCAATTGATAGTTTTCAAGGTTTTCCTGTTCGCTCTTGACATTGAAACTTCAATTGGTATTGATGCTTTGTTGTCATGACAGACATGCTTTTGATTTTCTTGGAAACCAAACGTTCTCCGATTCAGCATTGATCCACCTCAATCTTCGTAAATATAAAGTAAGCTGCAAGGAAGATGTAGTATCGCCAACAAACCACGTCGTAGAATATAATTACCCCATATATCTTCATAATGTCAAGACGTCGCTTAGTTGTAATTGGCACACAGGAGTGTGAAAAGTATCGATAGATGTGATTGAAGCTGGCATGAAAGTTTATGAATGTGGTGTAGTTTTTTATACATGTATATGTTATAATGTGTTTTTATTTTGGGTTCTTCTTTGGGTAAGGTTGCTTTCGATGAAAGAGAGGTATAGAGAAATTAAGGGAGATTGAGTAAAAATTGGATTGGACGATCTGGGATTCGAACTCAGAAGCTCCGATAAAGCGCATCGGCATATTAGCCCTTACACCACCGTCGCCAACCTTTACTTAAGCTCTCAGAAATTTCAGTGTTGTTCTTCTAGCTGCTGATCTTTCAAGTACCCTTTTTTGTATATTGAAATTCTAAGGGGTAGATATTACTATGCTACGAAGTGATCCTTATTACTAAATACGCGTAGTACATGTTTCCTTTTTTATTCACGAAGACCTTTTTTCCTCTCTTATAACTTCTCTTTTTCTTATATCTATATAAATTATATAACAGTATATTTGTAAGTATTTGTATACTTACAAAGTCCTTAATCATCGCAACAACCTTACGTACAATGGAAAAGCAATCAAGTTTAAATATACCTGACATTTACTTCCAACTTTTATGAGTAAAACAACATATGTGGGCAGAATATTAAATGTCTGCACCCGTTCACCGTCATAATATCCAGTCGAAAATATACCGCAAGTAAATTATCATATACAGTGGAATACCGGAATCCTTTTGTTCGTGCCTGATTTGATCTGTTTTTTCGTTTGAAAATACATTTTAATATTGCTTTCGCATAAAGACGTATAATACATTTTTAGTACAACGGAAAAATAACTTTACGAACAGGTAGCTTTACTCCTCCTATTCATAGAAACTATATTATACTATATTATACTATATATGGCACATTTTATATGCTTATTTCTGAATTGGCGAATCTTGTTTGCATGTACATATTCCCATATCGGTATTGACCAACCAACTTATCAAGGTAGCTTCGGAGCACTACTTATCTTTTTATTTCCTTGATGCCGCTGCGCCACTCTCAACTTCCTAAGAAGGTCGTAACGGAAAATGCGTCGGAACGTTATTTGATGCTGTGTGCCATATCTCAATGCTACCAGGGTCGTCGGTTAAAAAATTGCTACGTTCCCGAACCAAAGGCTTGTTGAGAAATTGTGACGCTCTTTTCGTATTTATGCCAGCACTGCACCGTTTGGTTGCACTATATGAGTTAGAGGGGAGTTTATTTCATTTTGAATACTAACAGTGCAATCATATGGCGCAAAATAGGTCCTATACGGTAAGGGAAATCAATACAATAATGCAATGACCTTTAAAAAGCGGTGTCGATTTAGCGATTTCTGGGAGTAACAGTTTGTATGTGACAAGAAAATTCGAAGAAAGTAAAAATATTGTTCCATTCATTAATTATTTATTTATAGAATTCATTTTTCAGTACCTTCAGCAGCTTGTCTGATTGATGGTATGCATTCACACGGCTCTGCTTTATGACATGGTGAAACACATGAATATAGTAGTGGTAGCGCCACAGCTTAAATGGAAGGAATTATTGTCAACTATAATTAAGATATGTATTTTGTTTAAGTGATCGCATGGAAATAAAAGGCTAAGATTTTTCTTATCAGATGAAACGCCACTATTCAGCACTCTTACTAAACCAAACAATGACGCGAATTACCTATCTGAAACTTTAAATTATTTGGTCCGTAAATGAGAATGAGCAACGTTATTGTGACACAGTATTTATTCCGCGCCTCCTTTTGATTTTATTAACCTTCATCGGTTGAGGATCATTGATTATGACAACTTACATTCCTACACTGTTAACGGTTTCTTCGTTTCCAGTGCGACGGTTTACTAATTCCAAATACAAAGTTAGTGTACCAAAAAGACTCCTCCATTTTATAATTATTTCCTGAATGTTTAGAACGATAAAGTTCATAAAACCCAATTGAAAAATGAAATGCCCCAAACCTGACGGTCTATTCATGCCCGATAGAAAGTTAAAAAAAAATTCTTCGACATGTCGGTGTCAGGGTTGGGCGGGGCGGTCGTTTATTAATATTTAATTTAATAACATGGTTCCCAGAAAGGGGAAGCATACATGTAATGTTGAAGATTGTGTGCCCCTTTAATCTACGTAATGTTAAAAACCGAGTCGTGGGCACTGATTCTTCAACCCAGTGTTGACAACGACATTGTAAATGTTTTATGAATGATTTTTTAAATATGGACTTCAATTTTGTAGTTCAATTTTAATATTTCATATTATATAATACTAAATGCTTCATCGTAAATTCTTCACTAATGCATTGATGCATTTATATTCTGACATTTAAAGTTTGGACAATGAGCGAGAAATGAAGCAATTATAGAACAGGACGAAGAAAGTGATTGATATTTCAGTTATATCATAGACCGCCCAAACCTGCCACCGACATGTCGAAGAATTTATTTTTAACTTTCTATCGGGCATGAATAGACGGTCAGGTTTGGGGCATTTCATTTTTCAATTGGGTTTTATTTTATGTTTTTTAAAATTGAGGTTTACGTATGACGAAATTTTCTCAAAATATTTGCGTAAATTTTGTCAAGCGTCTTTCAAAGAGTTTGGCTAGGAAAACAACAGTGCATTTTGAAGGTTGTGCAATTAAAAAATGACAAAGGTATACTATTTTTGAAATTTCAGTGCGTCCATTTATCCTCCTCTCTCTAGAATACCAGAAAATCGTATTATATGAAGTTTTTCAGTGAGGAAAGGAATTAAAGCAAAGGGAAAAATCCCAGAACGTTGTACATGAGACCAAATCATGTGCACTGACAAGCAAAAAATAAATATTTTCTAAAATTCATGCGGTCACATGCGCCAAATTTTTGTGCCTTCCATTAAAAGAATTCAAATTTTTAAATCGACGAGACCAAAATATTTGTAATAGATGTTCTTTGTTTAACAGTAAACAAACGCTTGTTCTGTTATCAACGAACCAAATGACATCAGTTTTTTCAGTTATATTAATTTCATTACGTATGACACAAATTGTACCGCAGTATGGCTAATACACACTAGCAAATATCATCCGAGCATATATGTGATACGAGAGGTCCCAAAATCTTACTTTTCGAGGAACAAAGGCTTTCTTCTTACCATACATACTGCATTTATTTATTATTTAATATGTTAATTTCTGACATAGTTTTATATGTAACGATGCAATAACTATGAATTACAATGAATTTTATCGACACAAAAATTTGGCGCATGTGACCGCATGAATTTTAGAAAATATTTATTTTTTGCTTGTCAGTGCACATGATTTGGTCTCATGTACAACGTTCTGGGATTTTTCTCTTTGCTTTTATTTTTTACTTTTTTACATGTGGCTATGGTGTAATGACTACGTATATCCTAATTGTAAATTGACATTGCAATAGTTAAATCACAACATTAATGAACTTTCTCTCGTTGTGCTCTACATACTCTACAATATTAGAACCATCATTGATGCTGTAACTACTTCAGCGAACAATACCAAGATCTACACTGTCAGCTTAAATCCAGCTCAATTTCCTCTCATGATATTATCAACCAATTCACTGAAGTTTTGTAATTCTGGATTCAGAATAAATTTTCATCGTCATCGTCTCGAAAAATCTTCACTACCGTTATTTCTAATTTAAATTCCAGATTGATTCGTTTTGAGTAATCCGCTTATTAGCATATACTAAGAACACACGCCTTGTTACCTACATTTTTTACAAAAAATCAAATTCGTGATTTTTATTCATCATTCAAACTATTTCAAGCTTCTGTAATGTCATAACAACTTGGTAATCATGGCAATAGGGTAACCATACCAACCGGGTAGGAATGCCAAGACGGTAGACATGTCAATCTGGTTAAACTATAAAAATCACATGACATTTCCAATTTGGTAACCATAGCAATCAATTAACCATGACAACCAGGTAACCATGGATTTTCTAACGTTGTTTGTAGTGTAAATTTGCGGATATCATCAGAAATACCCTTCGAAACCACACATTTTCCTTAAAAACTAATCAAATTCTCGATTTTTTAAATTTTTCTCGATCATCCGAGCTGCTTCACCCTTTCAGAATGTCAGATTTTTTTACTTCATCAAAATCGGTCCAGTAGATCGTTCACAACTTCTGGCGAAAGTTTTTTTGCCGTCACTGAATGCATAATACATGTAAAGGATAACGCATGGAAAAATGCTTCCATTGCGTGAATCGCTTGCTTCGCAAGCGATAAGAATCCTTGTGCTCCGCTTCGCTCCGCACGGTCCCATGTACAAAAATAGTATTCTGCAGGCGCTATAGGATTTAAAGTGGAAAAGGAGTGAAAATTTTCTAATCTCCGCTTTGACAAATCATCAGAGTATCTCCGGAATATAAACATACTTTATTTCACAAAAATTGGTGAAAGTGCTCAACCACGAAATGGAGAAAACCGTACTTTTCAGGCTTTGTTAAAAGAAAACAGGCAAGCCATCGTAATTTTTCCAAATTTTCGCTTTGACCAATCTTCGGCACCTTTCCAGGATGTCAGTACATTTTATTTGAAGAAAATCGGTCACACCAATCCGTTACAAATAGAAGAAAACCGTATTTTTCAGCATTTATCAAAATTTAAATGGTCAAGCAGTGTCATATCTCAAAATATTCCGTGCTAGCAACACTCCCCACGTCCGCAGAATGACAACAAATTTTATTTCATCAAAATCGGCCCAGGCGATCCGCCAAAATAGGCTTTCAACTGTTTTTCGGGTATGACGAAATGCATAACCCCTTCTGGATACGCAACCTGCCGTTATATTGTTGCCATTGATTTGGTTGCCATATCCAGAACTGACCGTTGTTATCGCTCGCTTCGCTCGAGGTCAGGTTAGGGGCAAAAAGATTACATGATCAGGTAACATTTAATGAATATATAGACCCTTAGAATTTTGAATGGTTTAAACTTACAAAATCTTGTGTGTGTTATAAATGTACCATAATGCTACATTATGCCCATACAATCTTTCAGAAGGCAAAGGGAAATTGAGGTGGGAAGAATTGACTAGAACTGAGGGCCAACGTGGTTCCTTTGGCCATTGAAAAATGAGTTCACGCCTTGTTCGGAAGATGGGGCAATTTGTCACTGATTTTATTGTTGATTCTATTGTACGAGTTATAAAGTTATAACCCATCCTATATCGTTTCGTTGCCATTTAATGGGACGTTCGAATATCAATACAAAATTAAGAAAGACTCGACTTGTTCATCTCTTCATAACATTGACACCATTTTGGCATTTAAACTACGGTTTCTTGCCAGCTTAACCCATTCTACACTTCCACGTCACATACAATTTTGTTGAGCCGGAAGGCGTAGGCGATAAGATATACTTGTCTCCTGAAAACCGTTCAACAAACGGGGAACTTTTATGCACCATTCATAGATGAATTCAGCTTACTTATATTTCAATTTTGTAATCAATACTTTGATTTCTGTCATTTCCATCTTGCCCGGAGTTAGCACAAATAGTTTCAGCTTCAAAGTCACTCAATTTGAGGATTTTCTATTGTCAGACTTGAGATCACGTCGAAGTGGAGAAAATAAGTAGAGTTCACAAGTGGAGAAAAAGATATCATCTTTCGGCGGGAATTTGATAAATTGCAGGACACTGCTTTGTGGAAACATTTGAAAGAATGTAATCGATCAGCGCTGATGCTACCAACCCGTCTGGCAAAACGAGCTGTCGCCAAATTGTATCACCTGCATCAAAAACTTAGAATATACACAGGAAAGGAAAGCCGGGCGAATTTATGAGTTGGCTTTCAGCTACTTGGAAATGTCCATCCAAACATGAAAAAAAGGATTGAATCTATCATAACATCTGGAATATGGAACCGCTGGGCTCGTTTCGTCAGACAGGTAATAAAGTTCAGCCCTGTCCTTCAAGACATGTCACTAAAGCCAACCAATATGGAAGAAAATATTTCGTCCCTGTTTTTGGTCCTGGTCATTGGACACTGTAGCGTTCCACCTTTCAAGTAAGCTTGCTTACTTGCTACCAATACCACCACCTTTACTTACTATATGTAAGCCAACAACAAGTAAAACAAACCACCTTCTCAGCATCAAGCTGATTGGCCCAAAAGAGACGCTTTCGTCTCGCTCAGCAGCGCCGCACAAGTAGCGCATAGCACAGCAGACCATGCAGCAGGCATGAATCACCTACGTACATTTCATGCTGGAAATCCACTCACGCCCAAATCAGCAGAGATCGAGAGGAAGCCCAAAGCCAAGCCTCCAAGAGAACAACTAGGAAGGAAGACGACGGAGCTGGACTCACCAGTCTGGCTAGGAGAACGGAACGAGCAACATCGTATAGTAGTAGTAGTAAAAGAGATAACATATTTTACTTTTCCGTTTCCATTTTCATTAAAGTTTCCAAGTAGTATATAATTAAATAAAAACGTTTCCATTATTATTATATTAAATACTGTGTGTAAAATGAGCATTCATTTATTCAGTCATCAGTAGATTATCATTAGAACCGCGACCTGAGATAAATAATCATCATTATTACATTAATTGAGCATTTAGTTAGTGTTTGTCAGCGCTGTGGTCCTATAATAGTTAGCCGACTCATCAAATCATCAGCATCATAATAAAAAGGTCACCACGAGCGTTGCAGTTGGCGCCCAACCAACAATTAAGTCAAGTGTCAAAGGACGTTACCAGTTGGTGTCAAAGTTTTCTGAAATAAACTTTTAATTTCTTTTAATTTAATTTCTCTTTTAATTTCAATTTTAAGTAATTTCTGTGTGGTTAATATTGGTTAAATTGATTAGTTAAGTACAGACTGTGTGTCTAATGATAGAAAAGGTACATAATAAGTAAGTGTCAAGGGGGTCAATTAGTTGTTTTAAAACTATTCAGTTATTGACACTAATTAATTTAATCTATTTAAATACATGTAAACAAACCCATATGGTCTCATTCCTAATGCTAAATTCATTTTATCCATTTATCCAACTTTATACATGGATAAATGATTTTATCCATGTAAAAATGGATAAAATCATTTTATCCATGGAAAAAGTCATACCCTGATTGTGCGAGAGTCTGACCGTTTGATCGTGTCAGTCTCAAAGTGAAATTAATATTATTTGTAGTGATTTAAAAGTGTAGTAGTGTCAGACATGTTCCATGTCTGACCAAGAAGATTGTCAAATCCCTGAAAAAGAAAGAAAATCATCAGAAGAAAGTTCATCATCACGACAAGGACGGTCCTTGCGTGAAACTACAGAAAATCAACGTACATCCAGAAAACCTGCACGTTGGTGGAAAACAGCAAAGAAAACACCCACCCCGTCGGTCAGCTCGGATTCGGAAGTTTTTGAAGACGCCCGAGCTCATTCCACAAGTAGTGAAGACGCTAAAGTAAGTAAAAATACAAGACAGAAAAAACAAGTAGTAACTAATCCTCCCAGGTCACCACCCCGAAGAGTATTTATTCAACCCACCCCGGGAAGTAGTAAGAGTTCATCAACACGTCCCACCCCCACAAGTTCTACAATGTCAGCAACAATTCCTGCAGATGTGTTAGCAGCGTTAACCCCCAACAAGCGAGCAGCCCTGAAAGCAGCGTTTGCAGCCGCCACACCCACCTTCAACATACCTACTGTTAAGGTAAAGCAACTTAATACAAATATCAAAATTCCAAAATATCATTCATTGAAGAAAACGGCAGCGACTTATCTGGAGGAGTTAGAGTCTTGCAGCAGATTTTCTTGACGCAGTACCAGCAACAGTAGATGACGAAGTGAGGTCATGGTACCGTCACAAAAAGACAGCAGCATACACATGGAACAATTTCAAAGCAGATTTCAAAGCAAGATATGATGGGGACAGCTATAAATTACGTCGAGAGACTTACCTTTCAACAAGAAAACAGAAAGAAGATGAACCGGTGGAACCTTTCGTGTGGGAGATGATGGATTTGGCAAAGCAAGTCAATCCAGGCGAGTCAGTAGCAGCGTCGGTGGAAAGGTGTAGGCAAGCGTTAGTGCCACGCCTGAAAGCAGCATTAGCGGGATGGACAACGCCCACCCCAGAAAATTTGATCGAGCGGTGTACCAACGTCATCACAGATTTGAGGTGTCTTGACCGAGAAGACGGTCAACGTCGCAAGTTACCCCCCATACATCCCTACTCAAGTGATGGACAACGTGGCAGAAGTTATCAGCATTATGGAAGATTCCAGAATAGAGGCAACTACAGAGGTAGAAATTACAACCCAAATTATGCAAGGCAGCAAGAGGATCAAGCAAAAGCAACGACCAGTCAACAGCAAAGCAAAGTCAGCAACCTTCAACTAGTTCACGTGGGGCTAGAGGTGGACATCAGAGTAGGTGGCAGTTTCGGCAGCAGACAAGAGGTAATTTTAGAGGATTTCCATATCATAATCCAGAGGATCATAGTGACAGGATGTGTTACCAATGCCATAAGACTGGACACATCGCAGCAAACTGCCCAACCACCGCATTCTACATGCATGATGGATATGCAGATGAGGAAGATTCATCAGTAGCAGTACCACCCGAGAAGCCTTTAAACTCGGAGGGGAGCAAGTAGCTGAGGGACCAGCTTTTGCATTCCCAGCATCAAGTAAAGTCAGTAATTGTGTTCCTAAAATTTCAATATTTTCTGAAGCTTTATCTATACCTGCTTTTATAGACAATGGTTCTGGTTTTAGTTCTATAAGAAAATCTTTAGCTGTAAGGTTAGCAAAGACATTTCAACCAGTAGGAAAAATTTCAATGATGTGCATGAATGGTATGACAATAGAACCCATAGGAAAATTGAATCTCAATATTCAAATCGGTCATAAAAAACTAAATCATGATTTCTTTGTGTATGAAAAATTACCTTTTCCTCTTTTCATTGGTAAAGACTTAATAGTAGAATCAGATATGGTAATTCATGAAAAAGCTAATTGTTTTTGGTTTTCCGACAAGTCAGATGCAAAGTATTCCATGACTTGTATGCGAGGTCGATGGGTTTTCCTTTTACAACCTTCAAAGCTTAGTAATTTAAATAGTTCAGTGCAAGAAAAAGTCGATGCACTCTTAAGAAAATTTTCCAAAGTAGCAAGAACCGATGGTTCGATTGGTAGAACGAATATAGTGAAACATAAAATTGAACTCATTTCTGACAAAGCAATAAATTGTAATCCAATATATTATCCTCCAAAATATTCAAAGCAGATAGCAGAGCAGATCAGTGACTTACTTGAAAAAGGTCTTATTAGAGAAGTTTTTTGTTCAAAATATAATGCAAACATTGTACTCGCACCCAAGCCAAATGGGAAAGTGCGTATGACTGTCGGGTACAAAAAGCTTAATGCTATTACAAAAGATAATTATTATCCTATGCATAAGGGATCACACATTTTAAAAAGGTTACCGATAGGCGGTTATTATAGTAAAATAGATTGTAATTCTGGTTTTTGGCAAGTAGCCATGGATGAAAACTCCGTTGAGTATACAACTTTTAATTTCGAAGGAAAATTATTTCAATTTTTGGTTATGCCTTTTGGTTTAAAGAATAGTCCTGCTACGTTTGTAGCACTAATGAATGAAGTGTTAAATGGTTTAATTGGCAAGTTTTGCTACGTGTATGTCGATGATATAATTGTGTTTTCAAAAACAAAAGAAGAGCACTTCGCTCACTTGGAGCAAATTTTCAAAAGATTGGTGAAAGCTGGTTTAACTATCAGCACAGAAAAAAGTCAATTTTGTTTGAGAGAGATTTCATTTCTTGGTCATGTAATAACACAGGAAGGCATAAAGATGCAACCTGAAAAAGTAAGAGCAATAGTAGATTTACCACCACCAAAGGATAAGGATGAGCTTCACTCATTCGTAGGCATGTGTGGATGGTATCAAACTTTTATTCCAAAATTTTCAATGATTGCTAGTCCATTGTATAAAGTGTTATCGAAGAATTCTGTGTGGAAATGGGAAAGTACCCATCAAAGTGCATTTGAGAAGTTGAAGAAAGAATTGATTAGTGATAGAATTTTATCAAGTATAGATTATGATTTTCCAATTGTGATTAAAACAGACGCTTGTAATTTAGGCTTAGGAGCCGTGTTGGTGCAATATGTTGATGGCGTAGAAAAAGTCATCCATTATGCATCTAAATTACTAAGTGATTCTGAGCGAAACCTACATACGTGTGAAAAAGAATTGTTAGGAATATTGTGGGCAATAGAAAAATTTAAAGAGTATGTTTATGGAGAAGAATTTTACATTGTTACGGACAATAGAGCTTTGAAATACCTTGAAAAATTTAAAGATAATAATACCAAGTTGGGTAGATGGGCTTTGAGATTAGCACCTTATGTAGATAAGATTCGGCATATCAAAGGGACGGAGAACACGGTAGCGGACGCGCTGTCGCGTTATTCAGTTCCAGCCAAGAAGGGAGAACCTGATTATTCTGGTGACGACCCGGATGTCATGTTCACCCCAGTGTTCAGTTTTGTGGAAGCCAGCCCTACATTCAACGAGATTCGTGAAGAACAACAGAAAGATCCAGTAATCAAGAAAATTTATGATGACGTTGCTAGTCAGTCTGTGCGCACGTCTGACAGCGGGTACAGGTCACGAGAAGGTACGGTATTCAAAGTGATTAAAAAGTGTTTGATGAAAAGAAATAGGAGAAAGCCTGAGTCCAGTCAACTGATGAGCAACGGTACGGGAGTGATCAACCCACAGTCCGAAGTTCATGAGGATGCTGCTAGTAGTACGGATGCTATGGAAAGTGGCGCTGGAGCTCTTTGGGATAATGGTAAAATAGAAAAGTTACAAGTTCCGGTAATTCCTAAAAGTTTGCAAGGTAAATGTTTACGTCTTTTTCATGATAGTCCAACGGCAGGACATTTTGAAGTTAAGAAAACTCGATTGCGAATGTCAACCAGATTGTACTGGGATGGCATGTCCAAAGATATACGTGAGTATGTAAGGTCGTGTGATATTTGTCAAAAAGTAAAACATAGCAATTTGAAACCCGCAGGATTAATGGGTAATGCCGAAATAGCTAGTAAAATCTTTGAGAAAATTTATATTGATTTTTTGGGTCCTTTTGTCCCTAGTATAAACGGTAGAAACCAATATATTCTTGTTGTTCAGGATGAATTAAGTAAATGGGTAGAGTTATTCCCATTACGAGTTGCCACAACTGAAAAAGTTATTTTGTGTCTTAGAGAAGTTTTCTTGAGATTTGGTTTTCCAAAGATATTAATTTCGGATAATGCTACGCAATTTACTTCAAAGAAAATGAAAGATTTTTGCCTTGACCGAGGCATAGATCATAAGTTTTTGAGCCCCTACCATCCTCAGCAAAATCAGTCAGAAAGAGTTAATCGTACAGTAATTCCTATGATTTGTGCATTTGTAAATGATAATCATTCTGATTGGGATAGATACATCCCAGAGTTTGCTTTTGCGCTTCGTACAGCTGTGCATGACGCCACGGGTGTAACGCCAGCTTTGCTGAATCTTGGTAGAGAAATTATGTTACCTTTTGATCGTAATTTTAATGTAGAAAGTGTAGATTTTAATGTCGAAGCATTTAAAAGAGTTCCTGAAAACATGAAAATTGCGATAGAGTATGTTAGAAGATGCATGAGAAAATTGCGAATGAAAAATAAACAATATTATGATGAAAAGCATCGTGAAGTAGAATATGATGTTGGACAAAAAGTTTTAGTCAGATCTCATATTTTATCCGATAAACAAAAAGGTGTGATGAAAAAGTTGTCATATAAATGGATAGGACCTTTGAAGGTCGCCAGACGTGTAAATAGTTGTACATATATTATTTCTGATCTTAATGATGATATTTTAGGCAAGAAACATGTTACAGATATGAAATTGTATGTTTCTCGAGAAAAGTTTAATTTTAATGCTCCAAGTCCTGTACAAAACGTTGAGTTAGATATTAGTCAGCGTCCTAGACGCTCAGGGAGAACTTCCCATGTACCAGGCAAGTATAAGGTATAGAAAATTTTTAATTGGTCATAATTAAGGTAATTATGGCGATCGGTCTCCGAAATTTGGTAAGATGATAATTAACAATTAGCTGAACACGTGTATAAAATTTTATCAAAATCTAAACAGTCGCACATGTTCAAAATTGGGATTAAAATTAAATATATCTATTAAATTTTAATTAGTCATAATTAAGGCAATTATGGCGATCGGTGTTTGAAAATTGGCAAGAACATTAATAACATATAGCTAAACATGTATACAAAATTTTATCAAAATCTAAACAGTCGCACATAGTGAAAATTAGGATCAAAATTTAACTAACCTAGTTATTTTTAATTGGTCATAATTAAGGTAATTATGGCGATCGGTGTTTGAAAATTGGCAAGAACATTATTAACATATAGCTAAACATGTACACAAAATTTTATCAAAATTGGTACATTCGCACATGTGGAAAATTAGGGTTAAAGTTAAGTACACCATTTGAGTAATAGTATGAGACATAATAGCAGCATGACGTCATTGCTTAGGTATGGCAGTGCTTTGTGTACTCTACGTAACGTTAGCCCTGTGGATAGACTAACTAGCGTTACAATAATTTTAAAGTATAGATTTCGAAGTTTTAATTTTAGACGTAATTTTAAGTGATAATTCAATAAATTTAATCAAGTAATCATTTCAATAACGCGTACAAGTAAAATAATTAGGTATGCTTAATCATGTTTCGTGTTGTCTTTAAGTTTTCTTTCAGACTGTCAGATGAATCAAGCAAACGTCTGACGTGAACAGATCAAAAGGATCATCACAAAAGTCTGACCGAAAAGTGGCTTTCAAACATCAACGGAGAAATGGCTGTTCGAGAATACACTCTCAATCATTCAACAACATCCCATTATGGTTATCTCACTTCATTGTGGATCAAGATCGTGAACAGTGAAAAGAAGATGTAAAAAACAACAGTAGCTAGTGTCTTTTCTCCTTATCCCATATCACAATGGATGAGCGAAGTGAAAGACACGTTCCAGGAAAAAGCAGAAGCAGTGAGGAAAAAGAAAGCGGAGAGCCAAGCAAAAAGGATGATCAGGACGCCATGAAGCAGTTTTCATCCCCAGGAGGTCTTTTGCGGGTGGAGAATGTAGCGTTCCACCTTTCAAGTAAGCTTGCTTACTTGCTACCAATACCACCACCTTTACTTACTATATGTAAGCCAACAACAAGTAAAACAAACCACCTTCTCAGCATCAAGCTGATTGGCCCAAAAGAGACGCTTTCGTCTCGCTCAGCAGCGCCGCACAAGTAGCGCATAGCACAGCAGACCATGCAGCAGGCATGAATCACCTACGTACATTTCATGCTGGAAATCCACTCACGCCCAAACCAGCAGAGATCGAGAGGAAGCCCAAAGCCAAGCCACCAAGAGAACAACTAGGAAGGAAGACGACGGAGCTGGACTCACCAGTCTGGCTAGGAGAACGGAACGAGCAACATCGTATAGTAGTAGTAGTAAAAGAGATAACATATTTTACTTTTCCGTTTCCATTTTCATTAAAGTTTCCAAGTAGTATATAATTAAATAAAAACGTTTCCATTATTATTATATTAAATACTGTGTGTAAAATGAGCATTCATTTATTCAGTCATCAGTAGATTATCATTAGAACCGCGACCTGAGATAAATAATCATCATTATTACATTAATTGAGCATTTAGTTAGTGTTTGTCAGCGCTGTGGTCCTATAATAGTTAGCCGACTCATCAAATCATCAGCATCATAATAAAAAGGTCACCACGAGCGTTGCAACACGGCATTACATTGATTGATAGAGTATTCCGCTAAACTCTGCAACGATAAATTAAGTATTTCCCAACCAGCTACGATTATACTGAAATACTTATTTTCGGTTTTATACAAACTACCTAACCACACATAAGTAAACAACTTTGATACGCCTGATGCCACTGTTGGACATCCTGATAGGCTCAACTGACGTAAATATATAAAATTTAATTGTTGCCACTAACCATAATTATTAACGTATAGTAATAAAAGCTTTTGATGGAACATAATGTAAGCTTCCCCGGCTTCCGAATTATAAGTTATAACTATTAATGTTTATTACTTATAAATTACTTTTGAACAATGTTCGCGCAACGTAAATTTACCGGCAAATTTTGGTCTCACCTTTTCGAACCTTCCGGGCCCGTTGAGGCACCTTCTAATGTTAGTTCCATGAACCTAAAAACCACATTAATTTTTAACCCAATTTCCACCACGGTATTTCAAACCGAAATTCATAGCAACTGCTCAAAATAAAATTTTATGAGCAAGTATCAAAAATTACCTGGAATCAAATGAAAATTCAAGAATGGACCAGCACATAACATTCGGCGGCTAAGTAAACGGTTTCTTTCCTGTTGACGATGAAGATGCATGTTGATCAATATTGAACTGCAATTGTGCCTGGTGTAAAACCTTATGCAATCCCTCAACGCTACATTACAAACGTTTTAGTGTACGTGATAGTACTCACAAAGTCATTAGTTCTATCTACTAAGGTGAACAAAAATACATTCAATAATAATTTCGTTTCGGTATTGATTTTTTACGTATCTATCCGAAAATTCAATTTCCGCTAAACTTTCTACTCAACAAATGTATTAAATTTCACTGTGTTTTTATATGGGCGAAATGCCAAAGCTGGCTTTCTCCAACTTACGTTTGCATAGCTTTCTAAGTTTTCTCCACGTCGACCTGTACACTAACAAAGCAAGAACTATACACTGATTTTCGCCAGATTATCCGTTTTCTCTCACTCCTGTGTCCACTATAGATGCAATACAAAATATTGCATGTCATGTCACACCAAATTCGACGACAACTTATAAATTGAAAACCCGGCTGCATGTTTAACCTCACACAACTACTACCGACGTTATACGATCGAAAGAAAATTTCCGTGAAAATGAGTCAGCGCTTTGAACTGTTCTATTCTATTTTAGCATTCATTTGCAATATCGGCAACTCAAATCCAGATTACGACATAGTATCCATCAAACAAGAGCCAATGGGAAATCACAAAGGCAGATTCACCTTCGTTCCCTCTTACGAGGAAACAAGGCCACTCAACCTCAATGAATATTTGACCGTGTTTGGAAAGCAGAACTGCATTGCGCTAATTGACAACTTTCTTCAGGTTGACCTGAAAGAGCCGAGTGATCCAGTTCTCTTGCGAAAATTTGTGTACGCTGCCGCACGCTACAAAGTGCACGACAGGGAACGCATTCAAAGGATAATGATTTGGACATTGCCTAAAATGAACTACACGCTTGGTGATGCCAACGATTGCAAAGCGTCAGCATATCACACTACCCAAATGGAGCATATCAGAGATGCAACAGACTTTTGCGTTCGCTACGACTTCATCAAGTTTTCCTCACATTCGAAACCTTGGAACTGCCAGGTCCACTTTTCCCTCAATTTCCCATTAGCATTGTACTGGGGAGGCGTTTGGGGTAATGAGTACCCAGACGCATTTATATTCGTTGATCCGCCTCGATTCTTCAGTCAAGCTTTGAGCTCATCCAGGCCAAAAGTAAACCTATTTGTGTATGACAATCTGGACGAATACGAGCATTCACTTGCAGGAATTCGAACTTATGCAGAGAAACAGGTTTTGCAGCAAAAACACACTGGCCATGCGCTAATTGTTGCGATTGAAACGAAAGTCGATGGAAATAAATACATTGCAAAGGATTTTGTCGCACCATCTAAGGCTTACATATTGTGTGTCTGTCACTATTGTATGCCGCAAATTCGGAAGATCAACATTTCCGCCACAAGCCTAGCCGTTTTGGACCGTTATCTATATGGAGACACTAGCTGCACCTCCGACAACGAGAGATTGCACATGAACCTAGGATATGAAGCTCAGATAGAGGAGCGATCATCCCTTGCAATCATGCGAAACTTTGAACAATGTCAAAACTATATATCATCCAACGGAACACGCATCAATATCCCTTACAAGTTGGTGAATGAGCGCCTAGCTCACGCATACGCCTTCGAGTGGACGTCAATTCTAAAGAATCATAGCTACAACATACAGCCAGGAGAAAGATGTGTCAACGGACAAATTGAAACTTTCGAAGCATCCAAAATTTCGATTGGAATGAGCACCGAGTTTCACGTATCAGTGCTACTGGCCAGTGCAGACAACATAACATGGCCTCTAACTGTAAAGGATCGGATTAATGCGATGCGGTTCGTTAGCTGTGGACATCGGGGTGTCTCATCCTTACCATTTTACGAACTCTTGCTCTCATTCGAGTACGAGGTTTGGATTGGGATATCCGTCACCATGATTTTAGTGCCATTCCTAACTTGTCTAATCGGACGACCCTCAGCTTTAAGCATGGACTGCTATTTGGATTGGTTGGATGTCAGCTTCCGAGGAATGTTGGGCTTGGATTTATGCTGCAACAGGGCCACGTTCAATTCCACACATGTTAGAATCATAATTACAGCTTACGCGTTGATGACCATCATTTTAAATAATGCATACAAGGGCGACAACACGTTTAGGGTCATTCAGCCGAGAGAAGTTTTGCGTTATCAAAACTTGGAGAATCTCGTACAAGACAAATACACCATCTACTCCAGAGTTTCTTATATAGCGTTTGTACGTGGAGGTCGTGGAGGAGTCGATTATGTCAACGATTCCCACAACTTGGCCCTCCCTGGAGATCACGTTTCTTTCCGAGTTTATTCGGAAGCGCTGTCTATTTCGTTGGATTACAATGACGCGCTCACAAGAGCTGACAAGCTGGTCTTGACAAAATCGCACTTTCATCCAAGATTGGAAACCGTAATTAGGGAGGGTAGTAGAAATCGATCATTTGAGTGGATATGGAAGGGTATCGGTATGACAGAAGACACTAAGCAGTTTGTGAAGCATATATGGCGTGAAGACGATGAGGCAATTTTTCAAAGCTTGGCGGAGTGTCAAAAGAAAGCTGTCATCAAACCGGCTCACCTGAGTGGGAATTTGGTTGAACGTGTGGGATCTACGAAGCCGGAAAACAGAGACTACA
The DNA here is from genome assembly GCA_004115045.4 of Sinella curviseta. Classification (NCBI taxonomy): domain Eukaryota; kingdom Metazoa; phylum Arthropoda; class Collembola; order Entomobryomorpha; family Entomobryidae; genus Sinella; species Sinella curviseta. The sequence continues at coordinate 20,852,392 of CM023199.3, read as the reverse complement.
TAGAAATAGGAGAGGAGGAATATTTTGCTCCGTATTACAAGTTTAAGTTGCGAGGGCTCATTCCACCGATTCTGGCACGGAGGATTAGAGGAATTCAAACAGCTTATATTTTGGAATGGTGGCAGCAGTTTATTGCTGGAAACGTTAAGTCACTTGTTGACAACAAGAAGTCACTCGTTGCACCAACCATGGCAGGGAATATATTGGTCATCTTTGCCATACTTTTGTTTGGTCTGTTAAGTGGAGCTACGGTATTTCTTGTCGAAGTAGTCGAGCCAAGTTACTATTTCGTAAAATATTGGCTTAGAAATTTTTGCATTTCTATACGAAATTCGCTAAAGTGGGTTTGGAAGTTGTGCCACCTTGATGTTGATGATTAATTTATATGTTAATTAAATAGAGATAAAATGCAACCCGTTGCAATAGAGAATTTATTTTGAATAGCATATTATGGTGATGCAAATGCAAATTCACAAATAATTCGATTTAACTATCAACATACTGTGTAAAATATATTGTGAAATAATTAAAATAATTAGTAGTTTAATATTGACAACGCGGTGCAGATATTATTTTAGTTGCTCCTTTAACTGTTTATCAAGTAACTATGTAGCTTGTAATTTCCTTTTAGATTATTTGTAATCAGAATTCACAATATAAACTTTTCATATTAATTCTATTAACAAATTTGGATCACCAGCACCTCACCTTAATAAATTCCCTGATTGCCAAGAGTCAACATAAATGGTGGAAAAATAGAGCATAGAATTCACCACTATTTTTTCAATAACGCGGTTTGGCTTAATTGATAATTGTTTCATGTATAATCTCAGGGATAAACGAAGGACATTTTGTACTTCATTATTTCTCAATATTAAAGAGAAGCAGTACAAAACTTTTGGAAAGAAATTTTGTTTAAATTTAAGGACATTAAGTGCAGGACAACATGACGGACAAATTTTGAAAGCAGTTAGGTTAAATATAGATAAGTCTATTTGGTATCGCTTATTCAGTATTTGGACACCAGATTGAACTATGAATATTTTTTATTCTGCAAAATGCTTTTATTCTGCTTTGTTCAGCAAAAGTACCTATTTTTAACCAAAATTACTCTCTGATTTCCTTCACCAAGTTGAATCACATGTTGGGAGCCGCTTATTTTTGGAGTGAATAATCTAATGAGTACAAACAGAATCCAATTGCACAACATGGCAATACAATGCAAAGATGAAGATAACATATATTCTACACATTGTAAGAAACGCTTAGCCGTTACTTCTATTGAAAATTGTACCACACTTGCTAAATATACAGCTGACAGACACGTGAGGATTCCCAAAAATTCAGTAATACGTATCTGGTCACCAGTGACCTTTAAAACTGGATTGGGATTGGGATTCGCCAGGGGTAAACTCTTATTAAACCTATACGATAAGCTTCTCCAATTCTCCCATCTGTCGGGCAATCCACTCTGCTGAGTTCTTGAGAAAGTCTGAAATAGCAGCGCCTGTTCACCGTGGAAACTTCTGCAAAGAAATACGCTTCGTCCAAATAATCACGCTGTAGATAAAAACATCTCACGTTCTTATTTTCTGCTGACTGCTTTTTAATGGTTTCTTCAAAGTACAGCAGCAAATTTTTGGTTGTATATGGGCCGGATATGTAAGCCCGTTTGTTCATAAGGTGCTTGGGAATCTTCAACCACCGTCCCTTTTCATTTTGAATATTTACAAAGCTGATATTTAACAATCTCAACATATTCCTCGCTTCAAAGTTGGTCGAGTATTCCTCCCACGGCGACTTATAAAGTGGATGATACCAAAGAATCTTGTATCCACCTTCGAGCATGCTCCTCAGAGAGTCGAATGGTGTTGGTGGCATGCTGACGTTTAGAAAGCTAATGATTCCGTTTGAGTACAGACTGCAAATCAAATAACCGAAAATCTGAACCCCGACAAGGAGCTTCCATTTATTCCAGTAGAATGGTGCAGAATTACCTATCATCACTCCAACCAAATCCAACATTCGACTAAAATCCGACACTTTGCTTTTCAGGAGAACCTTTCTGGTGAAAATGAAAATTGTAAGAATCGTTCCAAAAATCAGCAGCCAAGTTTCACGGGAAAAGGATTCTGTCCACGCTGACGTGTTAACCTTTTTATTTCTGCTTTGGCCTATGGTGTTCAGACAATAAATTAGAGCCTTCTTGAAGTTCTGAGAATAGTAGAAACTGGAGTACGTCCAGTACCTTTCAGAAAGAGTCCACTTGTTGTAATCGACATAGGAAGAATCAATTGCAATATATTGTCCTGTTTGATCTCGATCAGTGGCATAGAAATCCTTTGAATTCCCACGGTCTATTAGATTCATTGAAAAGTTGTGGTGTTGCGAGAGCAAAATAGCAATCATCATGTTGTGATTGCAGTATCGAAATACTATTGACTTGAACAAGAATTGGTTACAAGTGAATGGTTTGTTTCTAAAAATGTTATACTGCTGGGGACTCAGAAGCACGAATGCTACTATCGTGTCAATTTTCCGATTATTAGAGTTTCCGAAATATTCTCGTTGAAGTTTCAAAGTGTTAAGGAGTAGGTGAGATAGAGTAGTACGAAATTGTGTAAAATTTCCTCCGTCTTTGCAGTAAAAGTTGCAAATGAGCATTACATCCAGCGCTCTAGTTTTACTTGATTCATTTTGAAATTTGATAATTAGCTTAAGGGCTGGCAAATTCTGGATAATTGGGAGAACTTGAGGTAACTTGCTATGCGATGTTGTTCCGTATTGAATGCCTATAAGGATGGAGTGGGATTTCGTAAGCACATGTGAGAAACTTTCAAATATGTTTTGTTGCCTCGTTAAATTTTCCTTAAGAGGAAACATGATTACATGTTGTGGTTGAGTGTGTCTGAACGGAAACCATCTTCCCACAGAAGTTCTGTAATGTTTCCCGAACGACATGCAACGAACTACTGTCACATCAAGACAACTTAAGCCATCCTTTCCAAATGAATGAAAAGATAATTCGAATCGTTCAATGTTCGAGTTCAAACTCTCGAAGAATGGCTTTAAAATATCATGCCCCTTTTCCAGATTCCCGTTAATCGTAGAATGGACCTTTGCAGACAGAATTCGTAATCCGGAAATGACGGTCAATAGATATGATGCGATGTATATATGAATTGGCTTCATGCTTAATTTCTTAATACCTTCTATCGCCAGATAATTCTTTTAAAGAAGTTGTGGTGTAAATGAGAAATACGACCTTTCGACAATATTTTGTCGCAATTCTTCAGTACTGCGCAACCCAATCCTTTCAGCACAAAATGGTCGCTAGTAAGAAACATTCACTATTATCGCAAGCCAGTATGATCGATAAAATAATCCTATTTCTGTTTCCCATTACAAAAGCATTGGTGCCAGGAAGCTAGAAAAATAGTTAATATTTATTTTTGGTTTCAATTCTAAAGGCCCATATTATAACATTGGACTATTCCGCATGGGCCAACCAGCCCGAAATGAATATTATGTTATGGAATAGGAAATGATGCAATTGCGAGAGCGAACTTATAGAAGGATTTAAATAAACCATAGCGTATCCCAGATATCTGGATTGTACGGAAATGCAAAAATGCATTTGCATATATGGATTCCAACGTTAATGATACCCAACGATTATATTTACAGATACCCCATGAATTAGAAATATAAGTAGAAATATTTGTGTTAAGAACATATTAAATTTATCGAGATATTTAATCCATTTATCTTGGAACGAATGTTTCAACGTAAAGTAAATACTTACATTTCAATGTGCGCTGCCATTCCAGTTTATCGACGAAAAATATTAATCACTGCATTCAACAGTTGTGAGTAAATGTTTATTGTTAGCACAAAAGGAAAACGATATTTTTGCACCAATTAAGTTCATTCGTACTCTTATTACATACACATCCACAAACAGCTTCCTTGTGAGTCATTCACTTGCTAGTGATTAGTAAGTGAGTTCGAACGCGAATATACAGTTTGACCTAGATATATATCATTTGCGCGGTTTCAGTTTTAAAGGTTGTCCTTAATCAAACACCTTATGTAAACGTTGAGATTGGCCAAAAGGATGATACGACATGTCTCTGGAAGTGCAATTTTCCCAACTGTTTTTATACATCACAACCGCCAATTTTACGTTTCTCATCTAATCACGTAATCAATCTCTTATTTTCTGAACATTTCATTTAACATTTAGATGTAATATCATCCACTGTATCATTCGAATGTATATACATTATACAAGGAAAGTGCATCATGAATTAATGTTTACAATACTTATGTGGAAACGTTATGTTCACGAATGTCTAGCAACAGAGTCAAATCGCACACCAAGTACCTGTGGAAATGATATCCGCGGGTTTTCCACTAAAGCTTATCAACGGCAGTTAATTCCCCTTTGTCAACAACATTCGTTTCGTTCAACTGAATGATTTACAAAATTAAACAGAAATGGTACTTGTCCTCCTTCAGTTTACAGTTGTTTGCAGGTTGGCCGCTAGAATATAAGTATGTATATATTTGAAGTGCTAAAATATTTAGTTATAATTAAATGTTATAGTACTTGAAAATTACACCAATTTTACACATTTGGGAAAGCAGGAGCGTGATTGCTGTCAGGCACACGTTGCAAACCGTCCTCAATATGCACTCAAGGGAACAAATAAAATAAATGCTGCCGTGTTTGTGCTGACATATTTTTACGAAAGTTTAAATCACACTTATTTCCTGAATCGCATGCGGTATGTTATGTAAATTTAATTTTTGGACTTCTTTCCATTTCCAGTTGCTGTGCATGCAATTTGGGTGCCTATGGTTTGCTCGGATGTAGAAATGGTTGTGCACGTTGTGACGTATCATTATCGGCTTGGAGAGCTGTTGCTTGCAAAGGGAAATACGAGGTTGTACCGGAGAATGCTCAAGTAAGTTAAAGCAATTGCGCAGGAGAAGATAATGTATGGGCCGTTCTGGTTCATTGGGGAGGATTTCTTGGTGGAGTATACGGAGATCTTCTTGAGTCGTTGATTTGACCGAATTCTCACGTTTCAATGACAACATGGGAATTTCAGAAATCCTACAATACATAATCCTACATTCAAAAATTTTTAAGGTATATATAATTATTACGTATTCTAGGATAACTATTATCACCATACAAGTTATATTGTTAATCAAAGCACTGTTAAATAGAAAAGACTAAATACACTACTAAGGGTATATTCAACTACTCATTATTTGAAATATTATGCAAGTACGCAGTGTGTTGTAGTTGACAGTTTGCAGGTTTTAGTTAAGCATGCGTATTTATATCACCATGTTATATTCAAAATAAATTATGTATTTACGCTATTACTACAACATAAATGGGCAGATGTTCACTACATGTAAAGTGTAAACGTTAATCAATTCTAAGCTCAGTTTACTGAAAACAGCATGACTTCAATGATATTTTGGCTTCAATTTGTTCTTGCTTTAATAACAAATAAATTCACTGCTAAAATGCACACACAACTAGATCTAACAAGCAATAAATTGTGTACGATTTGGCAAATCGCGGCGCTGAAATTTACACACCTTCGATTGGGTTTGAACTTTAGCTTTATTTCTGGTAACTTAATTAACTTGGATAAAATTATTTTACACTAAATTAATTTAGCACGTACAGATAATTTTATGCGACATTACAACCTGAAGTTTTAAATTCTTCCTGGTTAATAATTTTAATGGTACTCTGAACAATACAGCTGCATAAACTGGTTAACTGGTTGCAGTTTTTCTCATCTGCTTTTGAACCAGCAGAAGTTATATTTGCTTCATATGTACATGCTATTCCAACGACGGATACACCAGTGAATGATATTTACATGCCAAGTAGCCAATATGAGCATTTTTTCTACTCCTGCTGCAAAATGAGTAGTGTAAAGCTAATATATTGTAACACAACTTTAATATAAATCGCAACACAAAATGTACAGGAGCATTGTGAAAATTTTTATTGTCGGACTACGACGGCGCTTCCTTGATTTACACATCGCGGCTCCGTAAGTTAATAAAACAGGTTGCCATCCCTCGACAGAGTTATGGAATGAAGGTTGTATGGTTACGAGACCCTGATTCTCGTTGAGATGTATGGCCTTATTATGCAAGCTCAATTTCAGAATAGGGATTGCCATAAGCTGCTAGAATAAAAATGTTGCAAAAGAAGCATCTCCAATTGATTTTTATCAAAGTTTTAATATGCTGCTAATGTACTTGTCAGTGGGAACCGGGAACCATTATGACAACAAGGAATTATTATGGATTTAGTGGACTAATTTAGACAAAATATTACATATGTACATTCTCCTTTTACGCGTCAGGTAGAAGTATTTATAAAATGCCATTTTGCTTCACTGGTCTTCAGTTTAACTACTAACTAAAGGCATGTACATATCTGGAAAACGTAATATTGTATCCAATTGTAAGCTTAATTCATTAATGTAATTAAATTCAAAAATTAAGCAAGTTAAATCATATGGCTCTGTCCGGAACAAGCTGCAAAACAAATCTGAGAATAAAACGTTAGTCCGGAAGCTGTGGTTTAGTATGCATGAATTCTGCATAAGATGTTGCTTGACAGGCAACCTAAGCGATTTATCAGCTTATCGCCAGATTGTGTAAATGATGCTGACTTATTTCATTGCACATGAAAAGTGAATGACGTGATAACGATGTAGAGTACGGAACAGAAAAATGAATTGAAAACATTCATATCAGTCACAACACAAGGTTGATATGTTGTTTGTTTCTCATTTATGCCTATCTTGATTATATAAAAATTAAAAACAAATGTCGGTTTACGTTTTTCCATTCATATGCAATGCCAAACAGGATCAAATATTAATAAAAATTAGTCATTTCCTCCGCGCGTGGGCTACTGTTGTGCTGGCTTATTAGATTATCATTGTGACAAATAGAAATACTTGCACAAATTCAGCAAATACAATTTTTTTGATTGAGGAATGCATCACTTCACTTGGAACAGGTATATTATATTCAAGTTAATGGCTTGTTTTCTGCCATGTGTAATGCAATACATCCTTTCGGTGAACATAAATACAAACAATAGATAAATGAAATACATATATATGAACAAACATGAAGATACGTCAAGTACAAGGATTAATATGGGATTATGCCACACGCGTCATTCTAAAACGTTAAGTTGTTTGGTGTGGTAAACCCTCTCGTACCATTTCTCTGTACATGGACAGGACGTATGTTTTACCCCAGCAAATTTCCGGATGACCGTATCCCAGCATCCGGAGGAACTGCATCCGGTATATAAGTAAGTATAATTTTTTATTTTCATCCAGTGTCCATGGACGTATTTCCCCAAACAAGATTCAAAATTCTCTGTAATTTTATTAAAAACACTCAAGATTTTTTCTAATAATAAACGTTGTTGTACAAGGGATTAGAACAGGATGCTCAGGTTTTACAGGGGAGGAAACGAAGTTGATTCGGCTGTCCGTGATGGTATAAAATGATTCAACTTGCTTCATCTTCATCCATTATTCACCAGACGTTGTTACAGCCATCCTGAATTATTTGGTTTTAATTTGTATAAAAAGCTCGTTCGTTCTGGAAACATGTCCTCCATTCCTTTTCTATTAGTTCTGGTTTTGGTGCTTTTCGCTGCAGTTGTGGATATTGCTGACTCCAATCATAACGTAGACTGCACCCATAATCGACACTGTAGCAGATTTTGCGCCCGGTTGGGTTGCAGACAAGGTTTATGCTTGTCTGGCGACTTTATGTGTGTCTGCGCAGATTGCTGATAAAAAAGTCAATCAGGGAAGCAGTGAGCACATATGGATAGAGGTAATTAAATATTGTAAATCCTTTAACAAGATATTAAAGTTAATCCCAGCACTCCTAAATTGTAGGACACAAAATTTATTTATCCATTTCATTGTCAAAGTTTACCATGTATTTATGTATTCAATCCTGTATTTATAACTTCTTGTTAAATGAATGGCGTGCTTTATATTTCCACAAATATCTATGCGCTTCTGTTCTTGACGACCCGAGAAAACTTTTACCGGAGCAAGTTTAGATTAAAAAAATGTTATTCAATATCTACAATATATTTAAATCGTTTTTATAATTACAATCAATAATAAAATTAAATTCATTTTACGTCGCACGTACATCGTGGTTATATTCTTTTCGAAAACTGACGGTCAGACATCTTGAGAAAATGGAAGTTCCCGTGTACCCATCTTCATTCATTATACAATGCATGACATGCGTACTGACATTAGACGATGTCAAAGTTTACATTTCAAAGATCTAACAATACTACATATTTGAACCGTTCCCCTGCCTGAAAGACCCGAAATGCAACTCAATTTTGAGCAGGTATTTACATAACCGGAAGGTCATATCTGAGCATGATAGAAACAATTCGCCTTCCGCACCGCAAGGAAGTATACAAATGTGGAAACTCGTAGGTCACTTGGTTTGACCTCTGACCCCTCATTTACGGGCACAGTGGGTCAATATGTCTGAAAAGTAGTCGCAGCAGATCCGCTCTACAGCACACAGTAATGCAGATAGCGGTCCAAATTTTCCTGCATTGGAATCAAAATGCAAAATGCTAAGTAGTACTTCCCTTCGTTTTTCAAATTTGGTCATTTTTCTTAGAAAAAAATCGATTTGAAATATACGAAATTACACCTTGGAGTTATAGTTCTTAAAAGGACGAATAAAAATATTTTAAGGGTCATATTTTCGAGTCCTGCCGTTTGCATGTTACAAATAAATTCATTATTATTACGAATCATGAGGTCATAGTATTCCCATTCAGTAATAGTCTAAAAAAGTGTATAATCAAAATTGATGATAACAATGAATACATTTGTAACATGCAAACGCCAGAACTCGAAAATATGGACCTTATAATATTTTTATTCGTCCATTTCAGTACTATAACTCCAACTTGTAATTTAATATATTTCAAATCGATTTTTTTCTAAGAAAAATGACCAAATTTGAAAAACGAAGAGAAGTACTATTTAGAATTTTTCATGCGGATTCCAATGCAATAAAGTTTGGGTCGCTATCTCCATTACTGCGTGCTGTAGAGCGGATCTGCCGCGACCACATTTTCAGACATATTGACCCACTGTGCCCGTAAATGAGGGGTCAGAGGTCAAACCAAGTGCCTTACGAGTTTCTACATCTGTATACTTCCTTGCTGTGCGGAAGGCGAACTGTTTCCATTATGCTCAGATAGGACCTTCCGGTTATAAAAATACCTGCTCTTTTATATATACCTCGATTGGAGTAGGGAATCTCCTTGAGCCAGTAATTGACCGTCTGAATTAATTTTGAAGCATAGAACCTTACAGGTTCATATATAAAATTTCCTCTCAGATGGATACCCTGAATGTGACACAAATTCATAATTGTGCGTCACAGGGAAGCTGCAAATGTTTATTTATTCAGATATCAAGATGTATCCTTTTTTGTAAGGTGTAACTACAAGTGCATATATAATATCATTATATATTGATAGGATTTGTGACTCACCTATCGTCGCGCTTTCATAATTGTCAAAGTTACTGCTCCTGACATACCGTAGTTTACATTTTTTAGATACAATCAGCTTCGCGCATAGAAATGTTGTGTAAAGTGTAAACTGTACAAAATGTACGGTTCTTTATGTGATACTAGAATAGCGTCTGTATTTTACTATCATGTCGTTCACAAGCCAGATAACGATTGCCAAATGTATTTTAAAGTATATTCCGACGAACCCATACTTCACATAGTCACAACGTTTCCAGTAGAAATTTGTACGTTGATTGAACTCCATGTCCATCTCTGTTCTTTGAAAATTCAATCACGTTCAATCCAGATCGAATTGCTCTACAAATTTCAAAGGCTTCACTAAAGCACTTCCTTTAGGCGTTCACAACCAATTTCACAACCAATTCAACTTCATGCAAATTGGTTGAATGGTTGATGCATAAATTTACTTTGTATCAGTGTCCGATCATCTAAACTTATCCTTGACACATACAGGGTATAAAATTATATAAAAGTAACTCCAGAATGTCAGCTGTGTAAACTACAATTTATCAATTTGAAACCATCTATAACAATATCACTACGACTTTACCATAAATCACAATCAGCTTAAAAATTTGAGGTTGTGTTCTAGTGGGTGAATATCAATATTGAACGGACCCTATAAACCCATCAATTCTAACTTTTGCTTTGCTCAACTCCATCAAACCAAGACGTCCCCTATATCAATCTAAAGTGAAAAAGATAGTCACAATCTGCGAAATTAAGGGTGGCGGCGTTACAGTGTTCCATTATATTAGCGAACCAAATTGTTAAATTGAATTGTGACAAATTGTGTTGCCTCGCACTGCGTAATAATATTTTGACCAGAAGTATCGTGATGCAGGAAAAACTAACCTTTGCTGTCAAGAATGGTACGATAACATTTTTATTACATTCTGAACAATACCGCTGCACAAACTAGTTAACTGGTTGCATGTTTTCATCCGTTTTGAACATATAATATAAACACTTTAAATTACCTTAGCCAAGCGTAATATATCTGCTAATAAAGCGCGGGACAACTTTAATGAAGTAAATATTCATAACAAGAAATGTATGTATACCAGGTTTGCAAAGATATGTGAGGCTAAACTGTGGCATGCTAAGTTTACTTACACATCGCCGCTGCACTTTTCTATTTCAAAGGGTGTCATCATCCAACGTTGTAATGTGGATCGAGTCATGCTATTAATAGACAATAGTTGTTTAGAATTTGTGTTGTGGCTTTGTTCTGTTAGTGCAGATATAACTAATTTGCCAGCGAGCAGAAATGAGTCTTTTAATAGCGCTATTTAAGTATAAGGGTTCTCATAAGCTACCGGATGTTTGCATTGGAGCACTTAAAAGTAATTTTTATCCAAGTGTAATAGATCAATGATTTTCAAGTTCCACGAACTGTACAGTTTTGGACTAACTTCAATCATACTCATCTGTTAGCCCTATCTGCGAAAGGATGAATGGCCACAACCTACCTGTTTATAAATGTCAGCGTAATGTTGTCAATTAGTGCACCAAATTGCAAAAGTGGAGTGTTACGTAAAGTACCTTCGCGTTGTTTCCTGATACGGACTAATAATATGATTTATCACATTGGTCAAATTAATAGAAGTAATTTTGGAACAGTTGAGCTTGGGATTTTTGCCAAGTAAATAGTCGTAGTGGTTATAGTTCTCAATATATCTTACCCCATTTCATATGCTGTTATAACTTAAATTAGCAGGACAATAGAACTCCTTTGGAGACTCGAATTTTGCAGCTATTTTTGCGCAAATTGTTGGCTTTGAGTTTTAAATTGATAGTTACGAACAAAATTCATTAAGACTTTTGCCGATCAACTCGTTACTCGTAAGAGATTTGTAAAGAGTCAAATTCTTTGCGTACCTTCCCATTCGTCTTGCACTTGAGTACTTCCTATTGCGTATTTAACTGTATGGAACACTACCCAAAGTACATCCATATTGTCTTATACGTATTTAAATTGAAATAGGTAATTCGATATAGATGACTAAACCAAATTCTCTCGCTCCATCCAAGCCACCACAGCCAAAGTAAGTACAGATATGTAACATTAGTGTCTTTGGGAATAATTCCAACAAGTCATTTATGTACAGTATTCAATTGGAAACGGCAGCTTAGCAAGCCGTAAATATTACCTGACTTAACTGTTCTATAGCCAAAATTTGTTTCAACGTTTCATTTTATTTCCTTCCCGTATTTAGTGTTTACACTCTATTAGATAAATAGCAAATATAAATGCTAGAAGCAATTGTTTAATGCAATTTATCCATGATTCGATTTCGTATGGCCAATAGAGCAGCACCAGTACTTACCAATAAGCATTTTTGTACTTTTCGAACATTTTGGCAATCTTCTTTCATTCTGCTTTCTACCATAAAACAGATGGAATTTAAATTATATCGGTCCTTTGTGGACGTAGCAATTCATTTGATATCACAATAGCTCTCCACGGAACAAAGAGGGATCAAAATACCAGTTTCTTAAAAAAACAATAAGAAACTCACCACGAAACCCAATCTACTCCAAAGTTGTGTTTCATGAACAATCTTAATTGACTAAAACCATCAAAGTCACAGTGAATACATGTTGCGACGTTATGGCGGACCATATTATTACCAACAATAAATTGACAATACATTGATTCTACTAAAACGTAGATTCCGTCATTACACATTTCCGTAGCATAGCCCATATTTTCTTGAACAAAATTTGTTCAGTTTGTTGCTTTCAATAAATATGCGATTGAATGCATCATTCAGTACATAATTCCACGACAGTCAACATTTCACGTAGGTATGTGTATATGAATGAAAAATGAGGCAGCCGTCGTGGGCAGCAGCTAGCGTGCCGGATATACGTAGTTGCTATCCACGTTCGAATCTCGGCTGACAACACAAAAAAATGAGTTTAACACTAGTAGATACTGCAGAGAGCGTCCACTACTACTGAACCGCTGGCTACCAGGCTAGTAGCTATCGCTGGATCGTGTACTGATAACCGACATTTGCATATCTATTGTATCTGTAATTTGACTATTATACTCTAAGTGTATCGACGGGAATGGCAATAAGCTATTAACTTGTGCTTGAGCCGGGCCATATAAGTTATAATGATTGTAACTTGGCTGTCCCATATATACATGCATACAAATGGATCGTTAGTAAATGGCGCTTGCAATGCATGTGATATATTTTTTACCTCTACAGGTGAAAATAGCGCTATTTTGCCCATAGTCCCTGCAGAGAAAATGATCACCGTTCAATTGTCTATCAGCATCCACGAAGAAGAAATTGTCATTGACTCATTACCGATTTTCCATGTGTCACCTTGTGACAGACAGACGAACATACAAACTAAATTATAACTACGCTTTCACTTCGTTTCAGCTACGTAATAATGTAAGCGAACGTTCGACATGTTGCTTCTAAAACAATTGCAATCTGTCACAATTGCTACGTATGTGTGGGGTAATTATCATAGTGGCACACAAATAAAACTGCATGGTGGAATTGTTTGTAGTTTAGAATTAAGAATTATTGGTTAATACTTTTGGACGGGTAATTTTGTGAGAGTGTCACTCCGGCATATGTGGATGGATTTTCGTGGTTCCTGCGGTAAATAAAAGCTAATGAGGCCGAGCAAAAATGACTTTTTTGAATTTACAAATTTTTGCACCTGACTAAAATTACGTGCATTACAGTAGAGATTGCATATTTTCTCTCTCTACCCCCACAAATATTGTCGCACACAACATCGCATGCTCAAATACGAAAATGTATGCACTTATACAGCTCCGCTTGCGCTTTAAAACTAGCTATCGCGTGATAAAATCAAAGCTCGATCAGCCGAGAAATCGTCTGTGAAATTGGAAAGTTGCACAAATTAATATAAAGTTAAAACTGTTGTGGCCACAGGCTGGAATCGGGAAGTCCGATTGACAAACGGTGTTCTGCGTTGAATAGAGCATACGAAATAGTGCCAAGTACATTCTGGCAGATTCCAATATATCTCTCTGTCTACATACTGCACTAACTCAAATTTATTTTTTTACGATTTTCTAGCATGCGCATACCCTTTTGGGCACAACACCCTTTTGAGAGGCACCCGGAGCCCAATACTTGACATACGTTATTTTTGTCATAGAAAGAGGGTCGTATTTTTCGCACTGTACTTCTGAATATAGTTACTCGGTAACCTTTCCATGATGTAATATATTTTAGTGCTTGTGGGCAACATGACAATTAACTGCCATGCACTGGACTAGGAATTCCCAATCTTATCAGCCCAGCAATTTCACAACTGTTTAAAAATTCGAAAACAATCCGAAATCCACAACCCTTCCATTCTAAGGAACTACCTATGATTACAAGAACGATCAGAAACTGCAAATACACAAATGACGGCGTTTTTGTGAGTAATATCATTACCATCTGTTAATTGATATTTTGAGATTATGCTAAACGTCACGTTCAAAGATCACTTCTATCCGTAACTTACAATTGTTTAATTGAAATTGTTAGTTAAAATTGAAATTAATGTTTCCTTAATTCCATGGGAAGGGTAACTGAATGTAAAACGCAAATTCGATACATCAAAACGGTTAAACAGCGGGATCTGCTGTTTTGTGCATACCTTGATCCAAATTTCCTACTGTCGGGAGGGCCCCTTCGGGAAGCCTCATACCAAATTTCAGCCAAATCCGTCGAAATATGTCGAAAAAATCAGTTATCCATTGAATACTCCCAATAACTTCAATTTTCGCAATTTACCCCATGAACTCAATTTTTAAAAATCAATCCGAACGTCAAAATTACTCTATTTTCGAAGGAGAATCCGAATATGGAATCCATTCTTCTCTACAAAGAAGTCGGATCTGGGTCTTTCCTATATGGTATGTAGTCCCACACATCTCCTACAAAACCGAATGCAATAAAAATTTCTAACGTCCCACTAAAAGACTTCCTTCATGTGTTTAGAACCAATTTCACAAGCTGTTCAACCCGATACACATAAGTTGAACGGTTGAGGTGAAAATTTTCTTTGTATCAGCGTCTGATCATATAAACTTATCTTTGACACAAAGCTCCGAACGTGTATACTACTATATTAACTCCTGAATGTTTATGGCTGCTGAAGTACGTGTCTTAGTTGGCCAGCATATTAATATTAATAAAATGTATGAACACCTCACATATAATGACCTCAAACTGGTATGAACATGACAATGTGTAAAGTGTACCATAATATTGCCCTATCACAACTGGTATCACAAAGATTTTGTCATCCACAGGATCAGTTTTTGGTATGGAGAAAATCTGCTATAAAATTTGAAATGCAGGAAAAGATCGATCATGTTTAGTCGTTTCGGGGTCCCATTTATTTTTCGTATTTAACTACCTGTGCCGAAAACATTAACGAAGTTATTTGGTTAGCCTTCTTCCACTCTACCATCTCTGTACGACATTTGTGGAGATCCGAATCCATTAAAGACATATGCCAAAGCCATGCGCCATGCCAAGTGATCTGACTAATTGGATCCCACATATTGACTGCTTGTCCAGTGCCGAGGTGCTCTCTAATTTCTTTTATAATATTTCTTATTATACTTAACTAACTGTCCTCCAAATAAATTCTAGTTGTTGCAAATGCAAAAAACAACAAGTAATTAAGAATAGATTAATGAACATTCATCTCAACATCACTCTAATAATAATGGAAATATTACAATTAAAATGTAACTTTTCTAATTCTACAACACAAACTTTTTCGCTTTTAAGTGTTAATCATGCTCTTGGACGGAGTGCTTCACTTGAATAATTGTGAACAAATGTTCTTTTATACATCGAAAATGTGATAACATATCTCGACTCATATTCGACGATAAGGATGACACATTGTATCAGTGGGGCCTAACCAACTTCTTAATTGTATAATATAGTGCCTATTTCGGTTTAAATTCGTACAAAAGTTTCATAATGTCAATAATGAGCAAGATTTCCAGAACTTTTGAAACTTAAGTCTAACATTTTACTTATTTACAATGAAATAAATTCATAACAATCTATGAAATACAAAAGCGGTTGATGTTATAAGGCACAATACCGAACGAATTAGAATTTCATTCATTCGAATTGTTTCTTTAAATCCTAATAAATACGTAATATTGACAACCAAACACAATTTGCTACCAGAATCGTATTCCATTACGCACCTATAGTGACTATAAAGGCCACAAAGGGTGAAAACAAATATTTCGACGTTAATGTGTAACACGGTTGTATTACTAACTGAATGCACAAATTCACAACACATTAATTTAGTTCAATGGCAGTTACAAAGACAACTCATTCCGGCAGCCTCACTAATAGTTTCTTGTCATAGAATACGTTATATTTTATGCTTCAAATTGCCAAAGTGGACGATAACATAAAATACCTCCTTGTTGTGTCCGAAGAGTGACTAATGATCTGTTTTACAAATTTGGCCAATATTGATATAAGTAATATTTTAAAAGCTTATTTTGGGTTCTTTGCCAATTAAACAGTCACAGTGGTTGCATTGCTCAAAATGGCTCACTCCATTTCATATTATGCTGTTATAATGCCAATTAACCCGACTCTAGTGCTTCTTTAGTCGAAGTTTTTATACTTGTTTCGCAGGAATCTTTGGCTATAAGTCTTACGTTGCTAGTTACAAACGAAACGGCTAAAATGATTGAATGCATGCTTTGTTGTTAGGTAACAGCTTTGTAACAGTGTGCTTATATATTTCCGTACTTTGTATTTTCGTCTATTGATGATTGCCGATAATTCCGGAGTTCCACATTTACCAATTTTAAATTGACTAATATATTTAAAAACGAGTTAGCCAATAAAGTAAAATTTAACAAAATAGGACTGCGACATACAATGTTTCAAAAAAAAAGTTGCTGACAAATTCTGTTGGTTTGAAACAGCGATGACATAAAGCACACATTTGTGACTGCACAATTTGTTTATAAGGAAAAACTGCTAAGATTTTGTTTGTCTCAATATATAATTTCAAGTTTGAAATTTATATGGAAATTAACTGTTTACATGATATCCCATATATTAGCTTTAAAACTTGTAATTCAAGGCTGTTGTAATCCCTTACGTTACCAACAATTTGATTACCTTCTACTTACGACTATTGCATTTCTAGAAAACCATGATTCTACGGAATCTTTTTTACAGTTTCAATCAATTACATTATGAAATCATTTCTTCTGATATTTGCAAATTATTTCATCACTAAATATTTTGAATCCGCATTGATTTCTCCAGTAAGGTAATCCTCTACCTGAATTTTCATATGTCATCAACTTCGTTAAATGAAGCCACCTGATGCCAACAATTTAATTAAGAAAGACAACGAGAAAAGCATTGGAATACCGTTTATCTGAGCTTAACCCAATCAAAATTTATGGAAGATCGATGAAGGATTCAGTTTTTTGCCAATTTATGTATAAGTTGCAGACATAATTTATTGGATTGACCTGATTATCTTTATGGTGGAATAATTATTATGAGGTACGTTTAATCTTCGAGTTTCTGGAAGTGAACAATGGATAAGCATACCATTTACAACATTTACGCCGAGGCAATACAATTGACCCAGATGGAAAACAAAATTACTGTTTTACATGATCATCCCCTTTTAATAAATACAAACCAGTGAAAATAATTTTCAAGTAGCGAGCGATTTTCCGAAGACTCTGCTGTTTGTTTGTAGTATTCTTCTTAGGCAAAAATCATAACAATTTGACATTCTAATTTGGTGTAAAAAGTTGAAGTTTTGCAAACAATAATTCCCGTCTTGTAAGTTCGGACGCGTTAACGTTCATCCATCAGCATTAATAATTGTACATACCATTGATTAAATGTTTTAGTTGGACAGAGCACTCTTTCTCATCCGTGACGCCGCTGCACATTCAAATAAATCGGGTTGAAGAAATACAGAATAATTAATTAATAATTAATTGAAGGCAGAAATTCAAAATGCAAATGGACTTGGTTGGTCACATTTTGATGCCCCATCAAAAAATTCGTAACTAAAAAAAGCAAATTTAACTCATAGGTTCAACTCCTCATCTGTAATTTGGATTTGGTGAGCTGTTTTGTAGAAGGAGGATTGTAAACTTAAACCTGAAATTATAATTCCACACCACTGCATTGGTACAGGACGATGGGCTGAACTTTAGTTGTGTTTTGGGGGTATTTTTTATCCTTTAGTCCTGGTGGCAACTGATTACGATCACTATGCACATTTTTCTGCTTTTACAGATCCGAAAGTAAAATTAATTTAATTATAAATGGACGATATTTTATGATGTTGTGATCATAATCTGTTAAATTACATAAATTATCAGCTAGAAATAGACTATAATTAATTCACAAAATTCAAAATTTAAAAAGACTAGCTAAATATTGTGACATCGTACTGGTGAAAAATATATATTATTGTTGATTTCTAATAGTAGTTTCGATTTACCGCTATAATAAACATGTATTTACACTATATTTGAATAAGCTTTTTGATTGTAATTTTAGATGGTTAAAATTGATAATGCTACTGACTTGAGGAATGATCAGTTGAGTAACTCGACTAGAGTCATTGGTGAAGTTGAATTATATAAAAACCTTTGATAAAGTAATTGTTGTGCATTTCGTCGTGACACAGTGATGATTGACTGAAAATCAAAATAGCTATGCAACTATCACTTTACATCGTTTTAGTTTCCCATAAAAAGTGTATTTGTGGGGCCCATGTACTACTTCAAACTGGCTTTCAAATATACATGTTCCGGAATTGTTGGGGAGTGGTTAACAGGTAAATGTAGTTTTGAATGCGGGTAATGTCGCCTTAATTATGTGAGGAGATTCTCAATATTTAATGTAATTTGTGATTGAAAATCTGAAATATATACTTACTGGGATACTATTAATAATTCACTCGTGTTTTGTTTGTTATACAATTCTCCTGGGAAAGCATTTATTCGCCTCAAACATTAATATAAATATTTATTTCACCACAAGTGTTGCTAACTTGTTTCTGAACAATAATTTGAATGCACATTAATGAAAATAAAAATAAATTACCTAGGACCATCTTTTCCAATCAATTACGAAATTAGTCATCCTCATCATCCTTTTATTTTGGAGAATTTCGCAATATTGCAGTTGTTGTCGTTACTTGGTACAAATGCATACGCAAGTAGAATTTCGGAATTACAACAGGTTAAGTGGCAGTGAAAAAAGATAAAATGAGGCATTGTATACTATACGGATAAAATCAAATTAGCATGAAATGAAACCGTCAAGTATTTCTTCAGATTCGCTAATACTTACAACCACATTATTCAATGCGACTTTGCTATTTACCTATTGAACAAAAAGTCGTACAGTGTTGTTTAAACCACATTGAGACGTCGAATCAAATTACATAAATATTCTGAAAATGCGAATTAGAAGTGAATCGTTCAATTTTAATAAAAAAACGTTTTCACACTTTCTGATGAAATTAAATGCTTTCAACACGATGACCAAAAATTAGCAACGGAACAAAGTGTTTGGCTCCAGAACTACTATTTCTCAAAACGTAACGTGTTTTCAGGAAAATTTTTTAGTGCTCTGATTTTTTGCATAAGTATTTGGGACTTCTAAGGAAGCCCCACTGCGGGACTGGTACCCCTCCGAACCCTTTGTATAAGCAGACATGGGCACATTTACGATTTCAAAACTGTAAAAAGTTTGTGCGCTCTGGACATCACAGTTTTAAAGCAAATGAGCTGAAAATTGGTGTGTACATGTAGGATAAGAATCAAAACTATTGGCAGGTTTGCATTATTTGAAATTTAAAAAAGTTTTGGCGCGAAGACTTCATAATTTAAAATTTCGTAATTAAATTTGAAATCTAACAACAGATTTGGATTCTACGTGCCAGAAACCCATAAAATAAAATGTATTTGTCAACTTTTCGCAAATAATATTCGTTAAAAGTCAAATAAAAAGCGGGAAAATTTCAAAAAGTGCTTTTTCTCGAAAAATAAAAACTATTCTTGAAATCTGACTACAGATTGGGATTCTACATCAAAGTTTACTTAAAAGTCAATTTTTTAAACACTTTTGTCTGCTGAAACTAAATAGATAAAAATTTACCAGTACGCAATCTTTGATGTAGAATCTGAATCTGTAATCAGATTTCGAATTCAGAATTCAGATCAGATGTCCAGAAGGCACACACTTTTTATTTTTCGAGAAAAAGCACTTTTTGAAATTTTCCCGCTTTTTATTTGACTTTTAACGAATATTATTTGCGAAAAGTTGACAAATACATTTTATTTTATGGGTTTCTGGCACGTAGAATCCAAATCTGTTGTTAGATTTCAAATTTAATTACGAAATTTTAAATTATGAAGTCTTCGCGCCAAAACTTTTTTAAATTTCAAATAATGCAAACCTGCCAATAGTTTTGATTCTTATCCTACATGTACACACCAATTTTCAGCTCATTTGCTTTAAAACTGTGATGTCCAGAGCGCACAAACTTTTTACAGTTTTGAAATCGTAAATGTGCCCATGTCTGCTTATACAAAGGGTTCGGAGGGGTACCAGTCCCGCAGTGGGGCTTCCTTAGAAGTCCCAAATACTTATGCAAAAAATCAGAGCATTAAAATTTTTTACTGAAAACACATTACGTTTTGAGAAATAGTAGTTCTGGAGCTAAACACTTTGTTCCGTTGCTAATTTTTGGTAATCGTGTTGAAAGCATGTAATTTCATCAGAAAGTGTGAAAACGTTATTTTTATTAAATATTAACGATTCACTTCTAATTCGCATTTTCAGAATATTTATGTAATTTGATTCGACGTCTCAATGTGGTTTAAACAACACCGGACGAATTTTTGTTCGGCAGGTTGCAAAGTCGCATTGATTACAGATTAAGCGCTCACATCTACTAGAACATCTTCGGCGGCTTCTGAGAGTCGAACCTGTGATAAAATTGTTCGCTGTATGGGATGATGCTGGATTAATACCGCTGACGTTGAACAGGATTTACCAGAAATTTGCAAATTGTCTGCGTATGCTTTGAAGCCGGCAATTGACACCAAACGAACTAGAGAAACAATTAATAAGACTTCTAGAAATGTAGATTATTTCTTCGTGACAGCAAATTATAACTATGAAACAAGCAGTTAGTAAGTCAAAAACTTCCCTCGTGTATATCAACAACTTAAATATTTGAATCACAATACCGGAAAAGGTGCATATTCAAAAATCTGCATTGATGACATGACGTGAATACTGTTTTTTAAACAAGCAATGCTGTCAATTGCATTACATATTATATTATTTCAAGCCTCCGATTTGGTTAACATGTTTACAAATGACAACAACGATTTCGCCAATACAAAACCCCATGTTCCAATGATATACCGTTTAGAGAAAAATGTATTCAGCCAAGGTTACGGAACATGTTGTGCTTAAACAGCATCGAAATTAGGAGATCAGTTTCGCAATTTTTTCTTCTGTTTGTTTAATTACTTCCCTCTTGCTTAGTTCCAAAACCATCCCGAACTTAATTGTGCTCTCGCTTTTCACCTAACGGAAAAACTAATTGGTGTGACGATCATAAAAATCTGGAAATACTGTTTAAGTCATTCACATCTACTTGGCAGTGATTTAAAGTGAATTTAGAACCTCGTCAGAATACCTGGTTTAAGAAAACAATTAAGTCTTTTGTTCTAATACAGTTGATGTTTTCGGTAGTCCGAATCATGCAAAACCCAGAGAACATAACAATTTATTTCGCCACCACGAAAACACTTCCATGGACTGTAACTAAATGAATCTGAGCAAAACATTGCGAGTCAACTGCTTTTTACATTAATATAATATGTATAATATAATATAACTGAAATATATAAAGTACATTCAAATGTTACGACATTTCCACATGCTGAACGAAAATACGAATTTCGAACGTGAAACGGATGAATAGGATTTAATCAGTCAAGCTGGCGTTACTCCTGCAACAAATGCCACAAAGTTGTTCAGAGATACAAAGGCAAATGCGGAGATAAAACACGTTTCAACTCATTTGGAAATTAATCTACCAATTAGACAAAACTTACTTTGTGACTTCATTAAATTTGCGGATCGATAACATGTGTTCACTGATTGCTAGTTATCCAAGAATTTTTGTTCAATCCAAAGCTTAACGCTGCCATTTAAACTTAAAAGTATATGCACTATTGCGTAGGTGTCCCATCTGATAATACTTACTAAATGAATCAGTCAACTATTTTTCCGATCGTTGTCGAACTTAAAGCAATTACTTAGGTTGTTAAATTTATGTGTTAATCATACATCCAATTTATGAAATCAATACCACATGCAGCCAATTACAGCAAAAAATGAGTCGAAGATAAATCAAAAACGTTACTCAATTCAATTTTTCATTACACCTCTTCAAATGTGTAACATTTTGAAATAATATGGAGAAACCTTGTGAACGAAGTGTTATTTTTGTTCAGTCGCTAATACAACTATTGTAGTTAAGATAAATTCGGGTTGTCCTTATATTATATCTTTAACGCGGATGGCAATTCAGGAACATATTATCTACTCCCATAAAAATGGAATAGCTAAAAGCATGCTTCGAAAGAATATTTCATTTTGAATTTAATATTGGTCAGATGATTATACGGTGGACCTGAGATTGCAATTGTTTCGAGTTGTAAATCGTGCCACAAAATATCTACTCTTGTTAAGTCTCCAGTTAGGACACTAAACGAGAGTTACACCGTCAATCTTTTCACTTATTTGAAAGCATTGAAACTCCGTACCTGCTACCATTAATTTGTCGAAGTTTTACAATATGACGCTTATGTTCAGCCTAACTTGTATACGACCAAATTTAGATGCATTCCCATCATCCGCTCACTTTTTTATCTATATCCGAACCCTCCTTTTCCGATATTCCAGGAACCTGTTAATACAAGTTCACCGACTCTGTCACTTATTTCACCTTTTGTCGTTGTGCTTAACACAAATGTGTCGTTGAACACGAAATCAAATTACAGGGAGCTAATAACAACAGGTTTGTCTTCCAGACAATCAACGCACAAAAACAGGTTCCAATTTTCTTTGCATCTCCTCCCAATGATCTGCAATCCCTCTCATCCAAAACGAGGTCATACTATTGGTGAATGTACTCCATAAAACGTAACGCCAAAACCGACGGGACTTTGAAACTGTGGTCAATCAAGGTCTAATGCTGAAATTCCAACAATTTTCGTCACATTCTCGCAAAGGGGGATAATTTAGAGCATGACATGATTTTAATTTAAAGTTAAATCGTTTGCAATGTCACAGAATTTACACTTTAGTTGAATCGGTTTGAACATGTTAAAACTATAGGTAATGAATTTCAAAATATATATTTTTTACAAAATATTTTTTTACAAAAAGTTGTAACACTTAAGGTACAGTCCATCTAGTAACTCAATATAGGTTTTGAAGTTAATGGAACTATGGAACATGACAATTTCTTGTTTTACGCTGTGCGGTCGCAGGATTTTGAATCGGGAGGAATTATCAGTGGCGCGTTTTCCCCAAACGCCACCGAGTCCCGTTAGCAATGTTGGACTGAACTCCTGTGTTGCGGATGTATTTTGCACTGTATCTGTGAATTTACGAAAGTAAATCGTTGTGCATTTGGAGAATCAGTGCAAAGGAAGGGCAATACTGTTGATCGCAAAAACTTACGGCAATCCTCATGCCCCAATACTATAAAGAATTACAAAATTATATATCCTTTAATAATAATGCAATATTTGTTCAGATAGTACCATTAATATAACAGTTATGCATTAACACAATTATTGCTAGAAAAGAAAATGAACGATGACTATGTACTATTTATTAAAATTGAACACGCGGGAATCAACTGTGTACTGGATTGATGAATTGATGTATAGCATAGCATTTTGAGCTTCAGCTGGCCTCTTGTCTCCCCTCACGTTCCTCTGATTTTCATACAAACACGATGACACTACCACTTCACGGATACGCCGCAGTTACGACAACATGATTTTACTCGCCCATCTCAAGATTCACAAAATGATCCTACCGTTCTATACAAGTTCGTGACTGAGGTACCTGCGGTACGAATATCTCTTCCGGTGTTCTTTGAACTCTCTAGCGACGTGAAATCATACAACAAATATCCTGCAACTTAAAATTAAATAAGTATTCTTACAATGCGCATAAATAATATAAATCCTCTTATTTTTTTACGTATATACATTCCTGTTGAAGTTACTAGTCGTTTTTTCAGCAAACCATTCTTAATGCATCAACAAGACACTAACATTCAATAGTTAGAAATGTGAATTGACTTGCGTACGTCTGTATTTTCTTACGAAAATTATTTTTTTCTACGTCAAGACAAAAAAATAAGCGAACGAAGGGCTTAGTTCCAAATGTCAACGCAGCATCAGAGAACTACACGCTGAAATTAACCAACCTTTTTGACAATTTACAACATCGTACCTGCGGTGCAAATATTTGTTGTAATAGCTGACGCTGGAAGTTAAAGCGTTTAACTTGCACAGGAGTTGCGGAAATCGGCAAATTGGCCTAGTATGTATATAGAAGACAATGGACAACAAGCCAATAACAAATGGACAAAGAACAAGGAATAAAACGCCTGAAAATATAACTCAGCACTTTTCATATTATCATCATTAAACCAACATTAGCCGAGTTATAATGCTCTCATGTATATCAATACAACTTAAGTATATTTGAATCGAAAATTTCGATTCGAAATACTTCAAATGGTTCATAATAAAAAATCAGCCTCGATTGTATGACGCGAATACTGTTGTTTCAGACCTAGTCCAATCAATTGTATTGCATATTGCACTATTTAAAACTCTGACTAGGTTAATCTACGCACAATTGGGACAGATTTTATCACCTATACATAAACACATGTGCCAATGGAATACCATTTACAAAGGATTGTACTTACAATTAGTCAAGGCCAGATAATATGTTATATTTAAAAATCATTGAAATAACTCAATTAGTGTCACGATTATCTTAATTAATCCAGCCTTATTTACATTCTCTTGCTTCATTTCCAATAATGACTCACACTTACTTATGTTCACCCATCTCACCTGACGGCAAGTAAATTGGTGAGATGACAATGAAGTCATTAGTAACTGTTCAAGTCATGCACATTCTCTTGACGTTGATTTATAATGAATCTAGAACCACTTCTTTAGTGTCTCTAACTGCTGCTACGGAAATCATCCATCACTGTGCTTTATTTTGTTGCATACTGATTATGACGGAATAATCTCTGTCACTTTTTAGGAACTCATTAAATTATCATCCTGAAGTATTGTGAATCAAAATGTTTTCTGCACGCGGTATATCATAACGGGGTGCGGGCGTGTGTAAAATTGAACCCTGAAGAAATGCATTTTTCTTTATCTGGAGTTCATTTAACTCACAACTCAACCACTCTTTGTCAGTATCAATGAACTGTTTCATTCGGTCAGGATGAAAATATTATACAGAATGGATTCAGGTGAGTGTGAACGAATACATTTCTTTACTAAAGTTCGTTGTGCTTAGTACAATCAATGTGTCATTTAACTATGAAATCAAAATTATGCTAATTAATAGAAACATGCAATGTCACTGAATTTACATTTTATTTAAATTGCTTTGAACGGATTAAAACTATATGTAATGAACCCAAAGTAGCCAATGACTAATTGGTAAAAAATAACGACAATGTCAATCCATCCTTCTCCACGCCTTTTTTGGTGGACGAAGCTCGAAACACATGAAGAGGACGCAATGTTGTACCTTAAAAAGACGTTGTCAAGAAAACACAGCTATTATTCCAGTAGGCCTTGAAAATCCACATTGTCTAAGTCCGCATCATTTGTTGGGTTCGATTATGGAATCATTGAAATATAGCGTTTCACGTATGATGTCGATTGAGTAAAAACAAATAATGCTTTGAAAATATACTAGGCTACATTCTCAAGAAAGAAGATTCTGTTACTCAATATATAGAATTGTCAATAACTGATGTTTATGTTTTCATTCTTGATGGAAGCTGATTAATTTTAAATAATTACATTTGCATTAAAATTATTATTTTTATTGAATTTCTAAAATATACTAACAGTTTCTTTCCCTTTTGTCCCCATATGTTTGGAAAACGCATAAAATAATAGAACGCAGTCTACGAGCTGTAACAAGTTACCATGTGTGGAGGCGACAAATTCATCGATATTCATTGTTTTTTTAAATCTCTCATGTTACGCCACCAAGTTAACTGTCTATACATGCTACAAGGTTATTGACCTGTCAGCTGGAAATTCTTCGTTGCGAATGGAATTCACTTAAGCGACGTCCATGTACCTAGCATAAATTGGGCTTCACTCTGAAATAAAAATGCTCATGTTTACATTAAGTAATTTTGTATAAACAAGGAAAAAATTTATGCTGAATTAATTTTTCATTTGATAAATTCAATACGTTGTGCTTGGAGACAAAGACTGAAATTGATTATTATAAATAGCTGTGGGAAATTGCGTAAAAATAAATAAATTTATTTTCTCAAAATGTAAAAACTATATTTGAAATCTCATTACAGATTCGGATTCTACATCAAAGATTACTTAATGGTAATTTTTTCACATTTTTGTCTGCTGAAACTAAATAGATAAAAATTGAATTTTAAGATTAATATTTTCGGCCGCTGCATATTGTTAACATTTCGGAGTTCGTTAGCATACAAATTTGCAATTACGCAATCTTTCTTGTAGAATCCGAATCCGTAATCAGATTTCAAGAATAGTTTTTATTTTTCGAGAAAAAGCACTTTTTGAAATTTTCCCGCTTTTTATTTGACTTTTAACGAATATTATTTGCGAAAAGTTGACAAATGCATTTTATATAATGGGTTTCTGGCACATAGAATCCAAATCTGTTGTTATATTTCAAATTTAATAACAAAATTTTAAATTATGAAGTTTTGGCGCCAAAACTTTTTAAAATTCCAAAAAACGCAAACCTGCCAAGAGTTTTGATTATTATCCTGCATGTACACACCAATTTTCAGCTCATTTGTTTGAAAACTGTGACGTCCAGAGCGCACAAACGTTTTACATTTTTGAAATCGTAAATGTGCCCATGTCTGCTTATACAAAAGGTTCGGAGGGTACAACTCCCGCAGTGGGGCTTCCTTAGGGGTCCCAATTACTTATACAAAAAATCAGAGCATTAAAATTTTTTCGTGAAAACACGTTTTGTTTTGAGAAATAGTAGATCACTATTGTTAATATTTGTTGGCGAACGTTGTATCATTCTGTACCAATTATGAGCAGAAATTAGTTTTTGCCGATATTGAAACAATGCTACCTCCAAGACAAGTACTGGAATATGGTTAATATAAAACTTGAACCACTAACTAGGAACAAAATAGATACCTACGATAATATAGTGCTACTTCCCCCAGAATGAAGTTAGTTAATGTTGATTCCCCAACCCCTCTTAAAAGTTAATTACGAGGATTTAACAATTCGTAACTACAATCACGAAAATAAAACTGCGTTCCCGTCGGATATCTAAGACAACCACAAACGAGTTTTCTACAAATCTATTGATCCAACTTTTCTCAGCGTTATGTATATAAAGTTATTTCTGCTTTAACTACATTTAATTCTACCGCTTAAACACAAACCATGAATTCAGATATCCTGAACCTATAGATTCGACCGTCACCAAGGAACTGTATTTAGAACAAGCGGCGTGAAACCATTCCTTTAGGAATCAAGCAAAGAAAATATCGTTAGTGCTACCGTTCTTTACTCAAAGCATGAGTCACATTCTGATTTCAATTAAAAGTCTCGTATTGGTATTGTTAGATCGGTTTTTTACTCCTGCTGATATGTTTAGTTTGAGGATACTTCAGCAACAATAAATTGCAGTTTGTTGCCAAATATTTATGCGACTTATTTGTTTTCTTTTACCTGTATCTAAACAGAATTAACCTAAGCAAAACTATCCTACACTCTAGTAAACTGTCTATGCAGCCAGATGTCTGTACGCAAATTAAATGAAGCAGATAAAATTTGATGTTGGATTAAAACTGCACAAAGAAGAAAGGTAGATTTAGTGCTCGACTAATATTGTTTAAAGTTTCGTGGTTACTGATTGCATCAAATATATTTTTATTATAGATTCTTTTTCATCTGCAAAATATGTTTCTCTCTGTGGACTGTTTTAATACAATGAGAACACCTTCGTGTTACCCGGTTAGGAACAACAATCTCTCGAACACCACGTTACAATCGAGGGACCGCTTAAAACGTTAGAAAGCGGGGAATGGAACATTCAGGCAAAGTTACACTCGCACTACACATATGTTATCAAATTCATACAATAAGTAGTTTTGCTTATAGATTAATTACTGCACGATATTCAATGAGAAGCTGTGAAATTGAATATCGATAGCTTCGGCATTTCAGACGACCGATTACAGGTAATTGAAATATTATGGAAGCATTAACCGGTCGGCTTTTCAAAAAGAATGGGCACATTATTAGATATTTCATTTTGGAGTTTTTCTAAGCCAACAGTTGTTTAATCGTTAATTTACCCAATATGACCTTAATGCTAGAAAATACTTGATGCATGGATTATGTTTGCAATACATGTAAACACAAGATGTTCTTGAGCATGTGTAGTTAATTTTTATTTTTTGGTCCAGTTATTGTTGTGTAAAAAAATACAAAATAGAAAAAGTTTTTGGACATGACTCATATCCATGAATGATTAATTAATTTAGCATTTAGCGTAAATGCATAAGTCCACCACGACGCTACATGCATATTTGTGATGAATTGGCTGGAAAGTACATTTCCTGACATGTACATGCAGTGACAAGATGAATACTATTGCATCCGTATCTTGCTAAGGAAACAAAGGAAAATCCTAGTCGATAGTGAATTGGATTGCGAGGAATGCTGCACTAATGTCTACACTCACATATTTTTCCTTTCCATGCATGCCCCACCGATTTGAACGTTGCATGCGGATGAAATAGAGTTGTTGGAAGAGAAAACAACCCAAGTGGTGCTCATCTGTTCCTGCATAGGAATACATACTCATAGCAAAATGTAATTAAATACCCAGCTTTCCAAGAGTGCGAGAAGCATACAAATGCTTTCAGTTGACATTTTATTCCAGTTCATGCACCATTAGAGGGTGCAATTGAAGTAATTGGTCATTAATTCAACATTATACTAGAGTTTGAAGTGCATACGAATTAGCGATTATGTATTTTCCTTAATTCATTAAAATCTATGGTGTCTGAAATAAGATAATTTTTGCTTGCTTTAATTTCGGAACAACCGAACAGCCCCAACAAATTTCAAATGGCTCAGCAGTTCATAGGTCCACCAAATGGTACACATAATAAAAATGAACAATACTTTTCTTGCCGTGAATCGTGTCTCTTCGTCAAGCTTGCAACAAAAAATAAAAAAAGAATTGTTTGAATAATTTCACAGGAGAAGTCGGGTTCACTAGTCCATCATTGGATATTCTTTTCTCTTCCCCAGTATTCAATAAAAGAAAGTTAGCAAAATTCTGCGACTTTATTCGAGAAGCGCATAACTGTATAAAAGACAAAAAGGATGACCCAAGTGAATCAGAACTGTATAGCGTTATTAACAGATTGGATGATAGCGATTCCAAAGAGAAATGGAAGTTATGGCCGGATGGGAGCAACTGGGAAACTGTTCTTGGAAGGGAGCACTTTGACCTCGTCAGAACTTACCACAGCAAGGCAGACACCAAAGACAGTGTGACCTGTGGAAATGCAATCAAGTCAAGGCTGTTGAAAGTGATAGACAAAACATCTGTTATTGAGCTTCTCGCTGTTATCCGAAACAAGATCGAGCACAACAGCAAATTTAAAGAAGACGAGAAAAGGACGCTGAATTGGTTTCGTCGTGTGGATGGAGATTGGCAGTTTGATAAGGAACTGTATGCCAATTATTGGAACAGCAAGTTTCCACAACTTGAGGCATATCTCTGGTGGCACTTTCGTCAGAGCAAATTTATGAATGTGAAGCTGAAAGAGTTTTATCCGGACTCGGATTGTAGTCATTATGATATCAAATGGGATTTGATGGAGTACCCTCGTTATTTTAATGATGCACTCGTATCGCATTTAGAACAAGGTATGAATGTACATTTATATACAATTGATGATATTTTACTTTCAGTTCACTTCTAAGAAAAAATAAATCTTGCAGATATATTCTCAAATTTTAATTCCAATTCACCCAATAGGTGCAATGGAATTACGGTACGACATCAAAAATGGAAATCACACTTGCAGGCTGGAATTGAGGACGCTCCAGGGTAATTTTCTGCAAAGATTGCTACATGGAAGCACCACTATGGAAATTTGTTTTTGCTTTGACAAAGTGACCTGCAAGTGGTACGATGGAGTTAATGGAATAAACACTCTAACCGACAAAAGGGAGACCCAAATGACAGGGAACAATGAGACGCGAGACAATAACATATTCACGGGTTTGATATTGATTTGTAACAATTTTTGTGATCTAGACGGAACTGTGATAAATAGTGTGTGTACAAAAGATTCTGATGAACGTGAAAGTGTAATCATTTTCGCAAATGGAGGGCATGAATGTGAGGAGAGATGGAAAACAGAAATTGAATCGATGATCACGACCTTGGCAGATAAATGTTGCTTAGAAATTGTGGAAGTTCCTGTGCAGTGGAAAGAACTTACCGCCTCAACACGCCGTGTAATTGAATCGGAAGGGAGCTTCATGCTTCAACATAACATACTTCAATTTAAAGATATTGTACCGGGAAACCCTTTGGTCGGACGAGACGTGCTTACTTTTCTGGAAGGGGACACTCCAGAAAACCACGACGACACGACGACACCATTTTGAAAAAAAAGAATGCAGAAATCCTGACTAAGCACGAGATACCTTCCTTGGACGATAATTATTTACCGAGGCACTTTTTTAACAGGGAGCAATTACATTCAATTATATTTCGTGAAGCCGCAGAAAATAACATTTTCGTGGTGACAAATATAAACTCGGAGCAATTCCGAATGAAATGTGATGGTGAGAGAATAGTCGAAACTCAATCCTTACATACCATACGAGATGAAATTGCGCAAAAAGACATGGCTCATGCAAAATATTTTGTGCTTCTTCAAAATGAACACTGTGCCAGTGAAATTTTAAAAATATTTGACGGCGTTTCGGGTAACAAAGGAATTCACTTTCTGACCTACTTGACGGGAGATACGTTCCAGTGGATTGCCACTCAAGGTCCCTTTCCTGAGTACTCCTTCACAAAAGCTGCAAGGAAACTTGGATCTATGACAGAGGAAGCACTACTACAACTCATTAAAGAAAAATGGGAATCGGAGCGAATAATTTTTATTGCTGATGAGCCTGGTATGGGAAAATCCCATGTGCTAATTAGCTTGGCCAACAAAATGTTGGAAGCATGCAGCGAAAATATCGTCCTCGTCATCAACATGCCTGAATTTGCAGACAGAATTGCAAGTTGTGATAATTCAAGTGACAATAATGGTATGCAGCGTTCCATAATTACGGCTATGTTGGATTTGATTTGTTCCCATCGTTTTGAAAGGAATATTGTCGAACATTGGTTGAAACAAAAAGGCCAGATTACGATGAGATTTGAAATAATGTTGGACGGATTAGATGAAGTTCAGCATGGGAGGAGGGAGTTGGCTTTTAAAACATTAGAAATATTTCGAAAAGAGGTACCTGCCGCGCGACTCTGGGTGACCTTAGGGATCGTGCATTTAGTGCGTCACGCTCAGAGGGGGGGAGGGGGGGTCTCCGGTGAGCGTGATTTTACATGTTAAAAGGGGTGCCCTGTAACAGTGACATGGGGGGAGGGGGGTCTGAAAAATCGGTTTTTTAGCGTGACGTACTAAATGTACGATCCCTTAAGAGATCACATGTTGGACAGTATTCTCCTGCGGTTTGAATGTTTGGGGTATATACTTGAGCCATTTTCAGAGCAAGAGCAAATTGGATATCTCACCACCCATTGGCTAAATTATACCAGTATTCATGAAAAGAACGGAAACAGAAAATTTACCCTCGAAGGATTACAGCAATTTGCAAAATCATGCGTGAAAATTCCGCTACAAGAGGAAAAGGAAATAGCGGGTATTCCGCTGCAGTACAGAATGATTGCGGAGATTTACGAAAGGAAAGCTTTTGAGGGGGACTTCACATTGCAATGTTGCGTGAATCAAAATGTGCTAAGCCTGTACGAGCAATTGTTTGAGAGAAAGTTGGAAGTTTACTTGAAAGAGAAGAAACAACTTGCCAAGCTTTCCATGAGTGACGGCGTCGCCAATTCAATCCGAAGCGACATGCAGCGCTCCCACATGTACCGTGCCTTGAAACTCATGTTCCCAGACAGCATCGCAGAGAAATTTCGTGGTCGACTCCTTATTACTGCCCAGTCCAACGACCAACTCATGTCGGTGGTACTGGAACAAGGTATTGTGCACAAGGAAAATCCTCTAACTTTTATCCACAGAACATTTGCAGAGTTTCTTGTAGCTCTATTTGTGTGTAAAGTGCTAAGCAAACAATTTCTGCATATGCCAAGCGATGACGAAACATTTCAGTGCTTCCTGTGGAATGACTTGTTGGAAGTTGTACATAATGATATGGATAAACTTACATTTCAAGATATGTACAGATTTTGTGAGTTTAGATTTCCAACAGTATGCCACTTTTTAAATTCGTTGCTGGGAAGGTATCCAGTTGAAATAAATCTGGAGCTTAAGACTTTATTGGTGGACATGATGCAAAACATCAGTACATTTTCAGAGTCGGCCCGTGTGGTTTCTCGAAAGGCTCCCTTGTTTTACTCTGCAAGCCAATTAGAGTACACGAATCTCTATGCTTTAATCACCAGCTCATAGTCAGCGCTACAAGAATTGTTTGTTGCCGGTTTGGAATTAAATCGCTATGACTTTTGTAAGTATCTCATTAAGAACCAAGCAGGATTTGAGGCACCAAATTGGCCCAAAATACGGGAAAAGGATGAAAATGGGTTTGGAATACTTCACTGGATTGTGAAGGGAATATATTATTATGCTTCGCTAGCCATGATTCCCGGTGACCTAGTAACCGAAAGAGAGACTGTGGAGGAGTTTCTCAAGTTTACTGTTAATCTGGATCGTTCTGTGTTGGAGCTTAAAGATTCAAAGGAACGGACGCCACTTCTTCAGCTGCTTGACCCGGACAAACCCAGTGAAGAAATATTCAGTAGCGGTCTGGAAATGGTTTATAATTTGGCGCAGTTTTTTGTAAAAGATTTAAAGGCAAATGTGCACGCCACCGACAACAAAAAGAATACCGTGTTACATTATACACATGAACACATGAATTACGATCCTAAATTTACAGACGAAATGTGGATTTGGTATCCACAATATTTCGCATACTTCATGCAAAATGGCTGCACTAAAAACACTATTAACTCTACCAATCGAGACGGACATACTCCACTTCTTCGTGCCGTGCAGATATTGGGAGTAACGCTTCTGGATTGGCTAAGTTATTTTAAGGATAACGGCGCGGATTTCAATGGAAGGTATAAGGATGGTAGTACCGTTCTCCATGTCGCCATTAGAAATGAGTACGACATACGATTTATCCATTCTCTCATCTTTTATGGATTGGATGTGAAAGCCGTGGATCATAATGGGGACACTGGTTTGCACATCGCAGTAGACAAATGTCAAGATGAACTTGCACAAGTCTTCATAAAAAAGTCTCCTTCCATATTGATGATGATGGATGAAGATAGACTGGAGAAGTTGCTTAATGGCCCACCGGCTTTGAGTCATTTGGTTCGTCGTTGCATATGGAAATTCAAAATGTCAATAAATAAATAATGCACATTGCAAAGCATTTTCGATTAGTCATGGACAAATTCTAGACTGTAGCAAAAGAAAAACTCATAATTTAGTTAATATCGTTGAAAGTACGTACCTACTTAATAATTCATGCGAAATAATTTTGTTGTCATCAAAACCTTCATGTGTATCCACTAATCCAAAAAAATACGTTTAAATTTACACGATGTGTATAAGCTGAATACCGAAAATTTCAAATAATACAAATATGAATTTTATATTTTGTGCCAGAAAGAATTGTACATGTGGTAACAGAACTTATAATTTGTGATTTCAAAACGCAATATGTATCAGGAACCAGGTGCCAAAAATGTAACTTATTGACTAAAATAATAAAAAGGATGACAAAATTCGAAATTTCATCAAATTTTTATTTACCGGGCTATGCAAACCATAAGACCAGTGCTAAATAATTAAACTAGTTTTGACTCTATTCAAGTCGACTAAAATCTCCAATTCACCATTCAGAGTGTAGGGAAATTAATCCGCATTCTAACTGTTGTAGAGCACTCACGATTGCCTGACACGTCATGATTAAATTGACTGCTTACACGGTAAATATGACAATTAAGGTGATTCGTCTGGGGTTGATAGAGTTTGGCGGTTTGAAATGAAGAAATGCTCCTAAGTACGTATATACATGCATGCATGACCCAAAGAGATAACGGGCCAAAAATGCTGCACTTTTCATTGCTTGTTACTTTTCAACGAGAAACGCATGTGAATTGAAAAGCAATACATGGTGCATGGTTTCTAAGAAATTAAAACATTGCAGGCAAACAACTTGCTCATGTGAGAGAAACAGAGTAAAGCGTGCGTGGTAAAAATTCTTTACAAAGCCGCAAAAGCCGGCTTGAGCATCCAGCTGCAGCTTCTATGCAGCTATGTAGACTCAGTCAGTCAGTTGACAAATTTAGGTACATTCCAAACAAACTATACACACAAGTAAAGTACATACTTATTTTGTACACGCTTCTCCGTTTGGATCATGAACTGACGACTATGAAAGCAAGAAACGTCTCCTGATGAAAACAGATGATCACAAAACTCTGTGCTGTTCTTTCGTTTTTTCATATTATTCACTTCTTTCTCTTGCGACACACATTTCACTTAACAAACTTAAAAGGAGTGTTGCGCACGTATTTTCTTTGACGTATTGTCGTTAAAAACGTTTTCTGGTGAACGTAGTACTTGTTCAGAATGTGAAACTCAATAAACCATTCCAATTGCATTAGCACTATTGTGCCTTTTAAGCAACTTGAGAGATGCCAACTTCATCTTTCAAGTTACTAAATATTAGTCGCTGATTCCTCACTCGGTAGTCTACCTTATCCAATTTTTGACTATTCACTGCGATCATTTGAATTGTTGTTAACGAAACCCACAAAAAATATATTTATTTCATTGAATGATGAACATGGCAAGTTTAGGTGATTTTTGTGCTGGAGTGAAATAAAAAATAAATTGAAGTGGCATGACATTTTTTTCGTTGTGTACCTAATAATGTGAAATTTGTTTAAAATGGTTACAGAATCCACCAAAACTCATCCAATTCCTCTGGAGGCATGGCTGTGCTCCCCAGTATGCTGGACCCCGACCAAAATTTGCATTTTCTTAGAGAAATGTGATGACATGGTTAACAGAACGGCTCCACAAGAATTCATTGACGACTTTGAGGCAGCGGCAGTGAAATGGAAATTGTGGCCTCCAGAGAGCAATTGGGTTGCCGTCATTGGAAACGTTCACTTAAACATATTAAAAACAAAGGACGGAAAACAAAATCCCAGATTCCAACTCAACACCAATTCAGTCACTGAACTCCTGCGGCTAATCAGAAATAAGTACGTCCACAGTGAAGGATTTAAGCCAGAGCAGAAGCGGAAACTGGGATGGTTTCGCAAGTTCACTAACAAGTCAAAACGAGAGGATGGCCTTTTTGTGAAATATTGGACGGGCAAGTTTCCAGCTCTCTTGATATTTCTCTGGGAGCATTTCAAAAGACGCCGAGAAGATTTGGAACCATTTTATCCACGGGTACTTGGCGAGTTCTATGAAAATGAATACGTATTTAATTTGAAAGAGTTTTCTCGTCAATTCAGCGACTCCTTGTCGCACAATATGAATAGCGGTAAGTGCTGCATGCCATTTCAAATATTTCCTTATCATTTGACGTAACACTTTGAGATATTAATTAGTTTTCTAAATATTCAACAGGAGGACTTGAGGAGAGATATGAATTCCGGGAAACCAATCGTGCTTTTGTCCTGGAAATCAGAACACTGCCCGAAAATATTGTTAACGTGATAATTGGTGAATGTGCTTTTGTAGAAATATTTTCTTCACACAATAAAGTCGTTTGCAAGCAATACAGCCATAACCAGACAGAATGTAAGACAATGATAACAAAGTGTAAGGACAAACAACAACGCCACACAAGAATCTTTATAGGAAAAAGCATTAAAGGAGAGTGTGTAAAGGCTGCAATTAACAAGTGCGTTGGGAAGAGATTGAACGAAGTAGTCATTCTGGTGAGTAGAGAAGCATTTCGGCAGATGCACGAAAAGAAATTGGTTCCTAGAGTTCTCAATAAGATGGAAAAAGCGAGAAAGGTTCACCTGATTCAAAACTGCCCGGATGTGAATGACCTGACCGATGAAGCACGTCAGGCGGTTTTAAGCAGTGGAAAGGTTAGAGTTCAAGGAAAATCATTTCTGTTGACTAACATATTCCCAACCGGAAATGGTGACGGTGGTAGCCAGGTGGATTGCTGTGATATAAGAGGGGGAATGCTCAACTATTTGCTAAGAAAGGACCAACCGGAAATCATTCAGCATAAATTGCCCATACTCGAGAAACCGTACATCACTAGAAGCCTATATACCCGTGAAAGATTGTCGGTGAATGTGTTCCACTATTGTTCACAACATGAGACATTTATTGTTTTGAATATTGATGCAGACAGACTGAAGAGCATGCTGACCACAGGAGACAACGCATGTGCGCATACGGAAAACATACACGAGATTTGTTCAATTCACAATCTTCCTGGCCCACAACTACGAAATCAAATTTCACAAATATTTATAGTGAAAAGTTGCGAGGTGGCGGAAATCAAGCAAGAATTTAAGCGCGTTGCAGTTGGAATTGGGGAGCAGCGCAGAATACATCTACTACGCTTTAATGATGATGACAACACGTTTCAGTGGATTGCAACGAACGGGAATTTTTGTGCAGTAAAGGATGAGTTTGCCGCTGCGTCTATAGAAGTGAAAGCAAATTTGTGTGGAGAAACGGTGGCGCTGAACATTCTGGAAGACAGCAAATCAAAAGAGCGATTGATTGTTATTGCAGATGTGGCAGCAATGGGCAAGTCACACGTGCTTAAGAGCATGGCTAATAAATTGTTCAGGTGGGACAAGATTCTAAAGAGATGGAATGACTTGGCTGGGACAACATTGACGGAAGCATGTAATAAAAGAATTGTGTTGTTTTTCACCATGAACGAGTTTGTACATAATTTGAAGAAAGTTGTTAAGTTAAATACGAAGTTAGAACTGGAACACGTGGTCAACACTATGAAGAAACTTATCTCACCAGGGGCCTTTCAAGGAAATTTTGTTGAAAATTTACTGAAACGAACCAGCGGCGAAATTGGGCTGACTTTTGACATCTTCTTTGACGGCTTGGATGAAGTAGCAAGTGAATGTAGAGAACTGGCGCTGACATCCATGGATATAATTCTCAAAGATTTGCCATCAGTGCGAATTTTTGTTGCGACGAGGGAGCACTTGTTGGATGAACTGCATAAGCGATTCGGTTGCTTGGGTTACAAGCTAGAACCTTTCTCCAAGACTGAACAAGTTCAGCTTTTAACGGAACATTGGACTCAACACTATCGTAAACACTGTCGAACTGGAAACGAATTTGATGCAGATAAGCTGACAAGATTTGCCGAAAAGTGCATTGATATTCCAATTGATGGAGAAGTATCAGGGATTACTGGCACGCCACTAATCTGCCAAATGATTGCGGAAATATACGAGGAGAAAGTGCTGAGCATCGATAGTGTCTTGTGGGCAGACATTGCCTTGTCGGTTGTGGAAATTTTTGACAGAATGCGGGAGAGGAAGTTGGAGGTGTACGTGAAGGTGAAAAACAATTTACCCAATCTCAGAATGGATTCCTTGCTTGTGAGCACATTTCGGGAAAGGATGGAGCAAGCCCACATTTATTTCGCACTGAAATTAATTTTCTCTGAGCATCTTGCCGACCAATTTTTTAATGGAATTGAAACGACGCCACTGGACACAAAGTCATTCTACATTGACATATTGGAGCAAGGCATAATTGACAATTTGGAGCCACTGGCCTTTGTCCACTTGACTCTTGCAGAGTATTTTGTTGCTCTCTGCTGTCACAACATCTTCAGGGGCAAGTACGCGCACTTACGCGAGAGTGACAACGTGTTCCAAAAGGTTATGTGGGATGAGATATTTGCATTTGAGTTGGTAGAGGATTACTGTGGCTGGATTTGTTGCAGATTTAAGAATCCAATGGTGTTCCAATTCTTTGACGCAATGTGGGAGCGGGATTTGCCGAGACGAGCTGTTCTGCCAATGCATAAACACTTTATAGTACGGACTGTCTGGAAGTGTTTTGTGCATGGCATTCGTTTAGACAGCGTGCCAGAATTAGAGCCCATCCTTAAAAAATACTCAAAGAATGATTATCTTCAACCAAAACTGAGCGATATGGTTAGCTTGTTTATCGCTGTGATCAAGTGTGAATTTTTTGACATTGCCGTAGATATGATAAATTGCCAAGAGATATTCCGACTCTCGTATTTATCGGAATTGCGGCAATACAAAACCTACAGCTTTGGGATATTGCATTTTTTGGTTCGACGACTTTCTCTGCTTTACACTCTTCCACTTTGGCAATCCAAAAGGGTTTCCCAGATTAAAGAGTTCATTGGCTACATTTTGAGGGCGGACCCCTCTTATCTGGAACAGAGGGACTCCCGAGGACTCACTCCGCTGCTAAAGTCGATGAAAATGTCATTCAGAGATAACACGGGATCGGAGTTCATGGAATTGCTAACCTATTTTGTTACGGAGCTTAAGCCTAATGTCAATGCCACTGATGACGATGGCAATAATGTGATGCACACGGCTCATTTGGAAAGCCTATCCCCGAAAATGTTAATAGTGGCTGACTGGATTTCAGTTTGGCTCCAACTCTTCGTTGACAACGGTTTCAACGGAATCAACTCTCAAAACGTTGATGGGGACACGCCACTTCACGTATTCGCGCTCCGCTTTATGCACATTCCAAATAGCTGGAAATTGTTGGAAACGTTCAAAAGATATGGCGTAAACTTTTCGGTCCAAAATGAGAAGGGCGATACGGTTCTGCATCATGCAATTAAGAATATGGCAAGGATGATTTTGGTTACCACTCACGACAATCCGGAAGATAGCAGATTGACGTTCATCGAGGCTCTGATTGAGCATGGGGTAGACATGTTTGCAAAGAATAAAAAGGGGCGTTGTGCCATTCACTTGGCCGTGAAATATAATCGTCCGGACGTTGTGGAGTTGTTGGTTAATAAAGCTCCGGATTGCTTGCGTGCTGTTGACAAGTATGGGAAAACGGTGCATCAATACGAAATGTCTGGTGAAGTTAGGCGACTGCTAAATTAATCAACGACATGTTATAATTAAGGAATACTTAATTTATTTTGAGTCGTGATCTTAACTAGAGAAATTTATATAGCATCAAATGGAATTCGATATTCTACTCATATGAGCTTATTAAATTACCTTAAGCTTTAATCCGCAATTATATCGGAACTAATGTAAATCCGTTTTAAGTGTAACCATAAAAGCAGTCATGATTGTTATAATTTTTTACAAAATTACAAATAAATCAATTTTGAGACTAATTTTTAAACTGTGTTGCGGTAGTATTCTTTACCGACACAAAATTATAAAATCATTTCATCAAATTCCGCATTCGTATTATTATGTGCATATACCACACTGTTCTATATAGGTGATGCGAAATTTATTTTTACATCTGATGAGGCCATTTCCAGTGGTCAGTAGAGAATTCTTAAATTTTCTGTGTGGGCTTTCGCAACTTCAGTTGTAGTTCCTTCAATTCCAGCAAATTTTCCCATACGAATTTGAGTACCTCTTATTTTCATCACTCACATCGAGACCGCAAATATGTCAATAATCCACAATGTAGACTGAAGTCAAGAAAGAAATATAGAGTGATGTTCCAGGAAACTTTTTACTTCGTTATTTGCGTCATGTGGGATAACGGTCTACAGTATAACCGTAACGTCACAATTTAACTATTCTTCGCCAAGTAAAACCATTAAAACACCAACTCTTCAATTCAACATTGCTCACAAGTGGAAAAAATTATACCTGGTTATAAAATTTATTTTCATATACGAAGAGAGAAACGCTACGGC
Organism: Sinella curviseta; assembly: GCA_004115045.4. Lineage (NCBI taxonomy): Eukaryota > Metazoa > Arthropoda > Collembola > Entomobryomorpha > Entomobryidae > Sinella > Sinella curviseta. Next base: position 20,812,131 of record CM023199.3, on the reverse strand, counting down.
GCTTAATTTGAGCATGCTTCCCTGAACATATTGATTGGACATGGTGTCAGCAGTATGAAAATGGGAACAGAAAGCAACATCAAAAACAGTATAATCATGTCTGCAAAGTAAGTGCAAACCAATTTAACGCTGTTTTGATCAACAACATTATTCATCATCATTTACGCGACTGGATAGATGCGGTATTAATTTTTAAATAACAGTTGGTGACACTTAAATAACACTTGACTACTTCCCTACACTTATGTTCGTTAGTGTACTAATTAATCTGAAGTAGAAACATTTTTTATATATTTAAAAGCATGAGTGTAGTACGATTAATACCATTGTTAAAAGTCCTTTATGTACTTGTGATAGCAGAATCCCATAGCAATCGGAACTTTGGTCTCTGACTCTGGACTCGGACTCGGTCTCTGGTTATTCTCTAATTACGCATGCCAGAAAATGCAAACCTGATGTTAAACATTCATGAAGCCAGACCAGAATTTTGTTCTACGGCGTAAATTTTAGCGGAATTGCGAAATTTAGTTTTTAATAAACGGTTGATTATGGATCAATCCTGAAATCAGTGAAACTCGGAGCTAATCACAATGAGAGTTTGTTAGAGATTATGATCAAATTTCCAGTTCAATGGGATAATGAAACTTCGCGGAACATGCCTATTCAGTTGCTCCATAAGCTACCATACACGTTTAAATGTAAATGCTATTTTAAATTCATAATCTAACTCTTCAATCATGTTTGTTCCCAGTAATGTATCAGGATGGCAGAAACAATTTTTAAAAAAATATCTGTTAGACCAATTTAGTTTTTGATAATATAGTTTTTAGTGTGTTTGCTAATGTTTGTGTTTTATTCAAACGAATAATATTTTGTGATTGACTTCCTTCGAGTGTCGATTCATTTAATTTCTCATTAGCTAAAGACTCAATCATGAAAATATGCGGTACATATGCGACTTTATAATGGTAGGTAGGCTTCGGGTGTGAGCGTCGTGGTAGAAATTAAAAACCGTATTTGCTTAAAAGTAAAAAATAGTATGTTATTAGTGTAATCAGTAATTATTATACCAACTAGTATTTCCTTTTCTGGATACCTTAACCTGGTTACCAACTAAGGAGTGAGACCTGTCTCAAGACGACCTCAGTGCAGATTGATGATGTAACAATGATGTTCCGCAATCAAGGCGTTTTAGTTTTGCATGCGTGGTAATTGTTTGGGATCCATTTTTGTCAAAGTGGATGCAATATCTGCATACACATTTAGAGTTTGGTCTGTGCTTTTATTACATTGGTACTTCTATTTTCTACTCCTGCTGCAATTTAGTAGAGAAGTTAAAAATTATTAAAAAATTTCACCTACATGATTTTACCTGTGCTTACTCCGAACTTATTGTAAATATTAATATTTCAAAAGTTTATATCGTTCTCCGCTGCTTTGCATGCTAGTGAGTAATATTAATAGTTGCTGTAAGTGAGTGATGGCTTTGAACGCCCAACGTTTGTGTATGAGGTCTTATGGAATAATAATAGACGCAGATAAAGACAGTGCTGGGAAGGATGTATTAAAATATTGTACGCAGGAAATCTGAAGTTTATAAAATTGTGATTTGACATTTCTGACTTCAATAATTGGCCAAAATTAAAAATCAATTTCATTATTTGTATTAAATAACACCAAGTCGAGGTTATTGCTACTATTTATTTACTACTTCCCTTCCTGAAAAAGTAATCTGTTCGCGTACTGAATTAGGTCGTATTGCTAACTTGAACTCCGCACAAATAATGACTTCATTTTTAAGTGAAATTTGTCACGGAGGTTTACGGCATGCAAAAAAGACGGCTGTCGGGAAGTAAAATGAATTGACCAGGGCTGCGTTCAAACTGTTGGTGTTTATTAGATAGTTGTCAATTCTAACAATACGTGTTCAACGTTTTTGCAGATTATATTTTCTAAGATAGATTTGGCACATATGATGAAAAGGAGAAGTAGAATATGTAAACACTTTGTATTATCAAGTTAGGCATTTACGAAAACATACAGGATATTTCGACAGAGTTCTAGAAGTTCACATTTTACATACGTAAAATACGTAATTGCTAAAATTTCCGAATTCACACAGCTATTTCATTAGAATGCATGTACGAGCACCCATTCTGATCAACTTTTAGCTTCCGGGCGACCAATAAATGGAAATGGATTTCGAACATACAATAAACCAAACAGACAAAGTCTCTTCTATTGATTTAGTAATTCAGTTTTTCTACGAACAGATTGTTTTTTAGTGTCGTGTTGCTAATTGGAAGTACATTTATTAGTAGTAGTTTTATTTACGGCTCTAGTTTTAAGTTTACTTAATATGATTTTGCTGGCTGTGGTTTTAAAACACAGCGTTTGCTCACTCTGCGATTTCATTATGTTGATTGTTGCTGAAAAACTGCATCACATATATTAAATGAAGCTTGTCAATACCTTAATTTTTTAAAAGGCACCAGGTACGATAAAGCATACCATCAAACAATTAGAGTCAACAAGAATCCATACCTTAATTTCTAAGTCCTCAATTATTTACGTTTATGATTGCTTAAGACATGGCAATAACCTAACGCCTAAACTTCACATTGTTGGTCGCACTTAATTAACGACAACGCAGGTCAATTCTTTGTCGTCTCCGCGGATGGTATGTTTTGGATTTTTAATTCATTAAGAATATAAATATATATACATACTACTTTCCCCTTAATGTTTCATATCTGTCATTGAGCAGTGCGGATTATTTTCACGGTCTAATTCCGATAGTAGCTAGCTATAAGAATGGTAATTGTGATCACTGTATATCTGATGCGTAATCAAGGCTTTTAATATTAACCAGTACTAGTTACTTAACGATGGCCACTCTAATACTTGTGATTTTGCAAGTGGACGGATGTATAATTAATCAAACCGTTCAATCATTATGTTGGGTGCAATGTATGGAAACTTAATCACCGGAATTATAGTTTTCGTCTTTCCAGTTTCTTTAAATATTTATTCTTGTGCAGGGAAAGTATTGTTCATTAACTTCATACTTTATAAACTATGAGTTACTTGATAAAATTACTTCCTTCCTCCTTGATTGATTAGCTTCGATTTAAATGTCACGGTTGTAATGTTAGCAAGGATTGCTATCCACCAGTTAACCCAGAAACTGGATAGTCCCTCTTTTGCCTACCATAATATTCAAGAGTAATAATGCTAATTAAATACAGCTGCTATTTACAATTTTATTTTGCAATATAATTAGCATTAATTAAGAATATGTAAATGCTAATAACAGAAACTACACGCCATACCCTTTTAATTGTGTCAGAAACTTATACTTTCATGATAGGAGATGTTTATGCTGCAACGGGTACATAGATACGTAGTTTTGGACAGTGTGATGTTTATATATTTCATAATATGTATGGGTAGGTAGACCATTTTCAGTCATGTACATAGAAAATTCACTGACATTCGATGTCGATGTATTTCATGGTGATACCGTCTTCGTTGGTTTGTATACTAATATTCGTCCCTCAGATCAACAGAATACTTTATTGTGATTTAGTTAATTAGTGGTCACATTTTTAGTTATGTATAAGTTTAACGTCAAAATACGAAAATATGCAATGCATGTTGGACTCACTTACTGCAGGTAGGTTGATTGGCATGTAGGTTTGTTGTGGATTTTAATTGAAAGCTGTCTATGCTTAAACGTAGAGAATATTGTTACTGTAATGCAATCGATATTTTCTTTTCGAACAACCATTATGCTCTTCTGAGTAACTAAACCTTTATACAAAGTAGAGTTTGTTCCCAACGATGGCCTGAGACTGGAGTAGTGATTTTGCAACGACGCTTTGCATACAAGACGCTTATGTTTTATATTTATGATATTTTATTTAGATTCTTTTTGCCAAACTAGATGCAATAATTGAATTATATATAAGGTTTTGTCTGTACTTTTATTACAGATGAATAAATCAGAGCAACAATTGACGATGCTTTTCTGGGTATAGGGCAACATCAAAATAAGCGTGAGTTGCTTATGCGTTGTCATATTTTCCGACAGTGTTAAAACAGTAATTAATAAATTGCCTGATAAATTAATAATGTTCCATTTTCTGATTCGTTTGGGCACAATGTATGGGGAGTCAATCACCGGAATTATATTTTTCGTAGTTCTATTGTTTTGAGCATTCTTGTGAAGGAAATCCATTACTGGTTATATTTAGTTCTAAAAATTATTTACTTCATCCGGCACCAATGATATCAACTAAGGGAATGGACGATCTGTTTAATAATGTTGGCAGTTGAGCTTCTCCTTTACAAATAGGGTGTCGAAATTTTGCAGCTTTATTTCAGTTGGAATATGAATGCCGTATGATTTTAAGTCAAAATAAAATGAAAACACGAAAATTGTCCATCATTTCGAATATTATGCGCCGAAAGTATTAGTGTGTGCCGTATCTGACGGAGTTTTTCTGCGTTTAATGTTTAAATAGCCCGTTTACTTTGTTGCATCTACAGCCGCTTATAGCTACCTACTTTATCGCCTGATAACTAATAATTGGTTGTTTTGGAGAATTCAAGAATTATAGGGTGATAAAGCAGAGGCATCTGGAGGTTACGGGTGATTTAGAATGGAGCCTTCTCTTTAGCTGGAAATTGCTTGACTATGACAATTTGGGCTCAGTTTGGGTTAATGCTAAATTTGGGTAAGTGTGCAATACAAATTTATGTGGTTGGAAGTCAACGGAAGGCGATGGTTTCCATTTTTGTCACAAGGAATTCTTCAGTACAGCAACTCTTTTGAAATTAGGAATGTCCCGTCGGCTCAACTTGGAAGATCAAAAACTTTTTCCATAAATGAATAGCACCGACCAAGGGAGACCCATTGGTAAAGTTTTGTGACGTCAAGTCAGAGGTCAGAACATACTCAAAATTCACTTCAGGAAATTTCCTGCACCGCAAACAGGTTTAAAGATAAATGCGAAATCTTTTCTGAATTGTTATCATAGAGGGATTACCTAGGTCGTAAAGTTCTTAGATTTTCAAATTTAAACTAAAAAACTGTAGTTTCTCAACTTTCCCCAATCCAGTTAGCTATGTATTTATGTGGGATTGACTAACTGTTAACTGAGCATCGTAAGCGTTTATAGTTTTTAAGGTTAAATATGAAAATCTAAGAAATTTACTACCTAGATAATCCATTTATGATGACAAAGCAGAAAGGATTTTGCATTTATCATTAAAACTGTTTTCGGTGCACACAATTTCCTGAAGTGACTTTTGAGTACGTCATGACCTATGACCTCCGTAAATCAGAACGTGACGTCGCGAAACCTTACCAGTGGGTCTCCCTTTGTCGGTGCTATTTATATATAGAAACAGAATTTGTTCTCCTAACTTCAGCCGACGGAAGTTTCCTAAATTCAAAATAGTTGCTGAGTAGTTTGTCCGTAGTGCTTACCTTTCCATAGAAAAATTGATTGAATATTTCGTCTTTTCCAAATTGAGCTTTCATAGTGAGCACATTTAAAATTCATCGACCCCCTCAAAATTTTTGCCTCTCCGATTTTGCTCATATTTACGCATCCAGTATGTAGTCAGGTGAAACTGCAAAATGCAAAGTTTCAGCGGCCTCCTATTAACATAGGATCCCAAATACCTGCTTTGGCCTATGCTAAGTTTAATCTATGGATATCTCTAGAACCTGTGGTTCGATTATAAATGTTAAAGGCATTTTGGAATCTCCGTCCAAAAGTAGAGGGTGCATTTTTTGTCGATTTTTGATTCTACAGACACGTCGAAAGTTACCGGTCCTCAAAATTTAAAAATATGCCCAATTTTCGGTTCTGGCAAATTATCGATAACTGACATTTTTGTGGGGCTGTGAAAACGTAGTAATGCTACTGAGCAAAATTCCAAGATATACGTTTTCAAGCCCTTGAAATGCACTTTCCGACACGTATTCGATGTGCTCCATATGTTTGTTACGAACGCTGTAAACCATGCGTTAACATAGTAAATTTTGAAACCTTTTTTACCATGGATTTTCGAGAGTTTCAACTCGTCACGTCTATAAAGTTAGTTAAATAAAAAATGTGCTAATGCAGAAAGATAGCCCTATCAAAACTGGTAATGGACATTGGCACAGCAAATCCAAGGCCACAAAAATCTTTGTACTACGGCTCTGGGAAAACATGGAAATTATTGGTTCACTCGAGATATATATTCTCGAAGCCACTGAATTGCCAACCACAAAATATATGAATTGTGTATTGTATGTCCATTACCAGTTTTGCTCAGTAGCATTACTACGTTTTCACAGCCCCACAAAAATGTCAGTTATCGATAATTTGCCAGAACCGAAAATTGGGCATATTTTTAAATTTTGAGGACCGGTAACTTTCGACGTGTCTGTAGAATCAAAAATCGACAAAAAATGCACCCTCTAATTTTGGACGGAGATTCCAAAATGCCTTTAACATTTATAATCGAACCACAGGTTCTAGAGATATCCATAGATTAAACTTAGCATAGGCCAAAGCAGGTATTTGGGACCCTATGTTAATAGGAGGCCGCTGTTACTTTGCATTTTGCAGTTTCACCTGACTGGATGCGTAAATATGAGCAAAATCGGAGAGGCAAACATTTTGAGGGGGTCAATGAATTTTAAATGTGCTCAGTTGAATACGAAGATTTGCTAAAATATCGTGTGCATCAACAATGTGGAGAAAACAGAATACCCTACGAATATTGTTAATAATTTTGACAGGGCACATCAGAACATAACTTTGTAGCTTTTTTCGAAGAACAATTTTCAGTTCAACGTCGGCTATGGGAACACCCATGGCAAATTCTGTGAAGTAAGACCTTAGATAAGAAAAAGGTTCGGCTGGTTTGTTGATGAATCCAGTGCTGAGAATGTTGGAGAGAACGACATTAAGGTGAATATTATTAACTGCTCATTCTGCAATTGACGTTGAAGTTGTACAGCTGTGTTTCGTAAATTGGTTGCTGAAGGCAATAAAGTATGTAGTTGATATAACATGGCTAATTTAACCAAATAAATTGTAATACAATGTGACGTTGTTGCTCTCAGTCATTCTGATCTTTCGTTTTTTTCAAACTAATCGTAAGGCGAATATTATTTTCTTTCAAACCTCTCATTACATAGAATAGCTCGTTAAAAATAAATTGCTATTACAATTTCAGCGCAGTTTCATTTGTTTTAACTTTTCTGCAATTCCTTGGGTGATATATATTGTGGATTTGCATTAGCTGTCAGCTATCGTGTTGGAAACTGCAGAAGGAAAATCATTTTGCAGTGAATTGTTGACAGTAACATTACGCCAGATGTTCGTGGCGCAAGTTGTAATATGTATGCCCCCACCGACCACTAATCCAGGAATTTGGCTTTTTCGCCAAATGTAGTCCAGCTTGATTTCTCTTGCATGTTCTTGTGTTGTGAGCTATTTAGATACATGTTTATAGCATTTGACATCAGAGTTGTAATACGCCGCTGCGGCGCCGCCGCAACTTTGTTCGGTGACGCTGGAATGGATTGATTGTTCCAGAGAGGTCTTTGTAAGGACTTAGTGGAGTTAAGCGTAAATAAATGTTGATAGCTGTTTGACTAAAAAATTGTTTTAAGTTGACGATTAGATATGTCTTGGCGAAATATTGTGTACAAAATAAACTGGTTATTCACCATGTTATGTTGCTTGCTAGATTGCAGACTGAAATATGCAGATTGCAGATCGCATTCGTGCGCTTGTGATCCGTCATATTCTGAGAAGTGCAATATTCAGAAATAATTAATATTAATTAATTAAAAAATTAATATTCAGAGGTAATCAAATATTATCTACGACATCAATGAAGCGGACCTGTGTGCTATCTCCACCATGGATATCTAGTAGCTCAAATACTTTTGATATTACTGTCCAAAACCACGCGAAGAATCCAGTCAACTTGGAACTGTTTAAACTTGTGTATTCAGTTCAAGTTAGTTTTTGGAGTTTTACCTTAACAAATGACTATAGCCGTCACATTCGACGATCTTGAAAATATTTTAGATCCAAAGAAAAGTGTTTTTTTTGTGCATCGTAGAAAAAGTAATATGCTCGTAAATTCATTTAATTTGCTCGGAAAATCAAAAGTCTGAATTTTCAGGGAAAATTGTGGAATTTACTCGGAAAATGACTTTGACAAAAACTTGATGAATAAAATCAATGGGAAACGATGAGAATGGTATTTGGCAGGTGAATAAAAATAAATGACCTTCGATTGCGTTTGGTATTCTTGCTGACAGCCTTATTCGTTAAATGGTGCATGTCGTGGTCGTATTAACATGTATTTACAATATAAATTTTTATTTTGCACAGCAGTCACACATTTAAACGTTTTCGCTGTTGTAATGATTTCGTATTTTAGATATAGTTATTTGGATGCATTTAAATACATTTCGTTTGCATAGCAAAGAATCTTAATGTATAAGGCAACAACGGTGCTGATAAATCTCCTTGTTTGCTAAGACCAGGTAATAATTTAATTTATACGAATTTCAATTACATCAGTAGGGCGATCTTCATTCGCCAAGCACAGTTCTTTCAGACTTTTGATTTTCCGAGCAAATTAAATGAATTTATATTACTTTTTCTACGATGCAGAAAAAAATATTTCCATTCATTTGTATGTAAACCTCTCAACCACAACCTTACAGCTTCCTTTGGGATCAATGCTAACGAAATTTAAATAGGACCAATAAACCGCAACAGTTGTGAAAATCCAACAGCGATATGTCACATTAATGGCGTCGAAGTGTCCAATATTTGATCGTGAATAAAGCGTTTTAAAGTGATTGGATTCTTATAATACATGAAGATTGAATTTTATCGTTTATTCTCGCTTTGTCAAATTTATTTAGGAAAAATAGCATATATCCTTATTGTTTGGAACCCAGAATGTAATTTTTACAACGTTAGCTGATTTTACTCCAGAGAAAATAGCATTTAAAATGCACACATTTTTAAAGATGAAGATATGGATAGAACACTCAACACTGGCTTATATTTTACTCTCATTCGATAATTTAGTCGGCAATTATTACTTTAGTGTCCATTAATATCATTTGGGGCAAAATAAGGTATATATAATAATAATTAAAATATTTAGCACTTAAGATGAACAAGCTTACTGAATATATTACAGATAAAGTTAGAACGTATTAAGGCCATTTATAAAACATTAGCCACTGTGACTTTGTGCGTGCTTGGATGCCGAGGAGTTTAAGAATTGGTTCCCAATCCGTTAATAAAGGTTGAGGTATTGGGGACAGCAGTGTTAAAAGGTCGTAGCCAAATTGCCGGAAAATCCATATTGCCGGAATGCCACTTTGCCGGAAAATCCATATTGCCGGAATGCCACTTTGCCGGAAAATCCATATTGCCGGAATGCCACTTTGCCGGAAAATCCATATTGCCGGAATGCCACTTTGCCGGAAAATCCATATTGCCGGAATGCCACTTTGCCGGAAATCCAAATTGCCAAAAGTCCAATTTGCCGTAATCCAAATTGCCGGAAAGCACATTTGCCGCAGTCTACAAAGTAACTTTTTGTGTCATTTTGATTCAAATTAATATAAACAAACCTAACTTAACCGATCCTAAACGAACCTAACCTAGCCTAACATCAACCTAACCTTAAACAATCGATTCTTCACACTGCAGTAGCCTTCGGCATTTCCGTCAATTTGGATTCCGGCAAATTGGATTACCGGCAATTTGGCTTACCGGCAATTTGAGGCACCCCGTGTTAAAAATGTGAGAAAGGTCTCCAATGCAGCCCAAGCTGATCAGCTGAAAATTTGTATTTAAATCTCATCGTTGTCATGTTAATCCAGATGAAAATGTCCTCTTGGCCTATTATAATCTTCAACCATAAAAATGTTAAGTACAGCCATTATTGATAATTAAAATTGCTGCGTTACGAATCCAGTTGTTTCTGTGCGTCACGGCCGAATATTGTTTAATAGCTTAATAGCTCATGTTTAATAGAATAAGGTTTTCAACGTGACTGGGCGTTTTTAATTGAACAACGTTTCGTTTTGAAACTGGAATTAGGAAGTCAATTAGTAGCTTCTTTCAATAAATTAACTTTTGTATACTCTCTTCTTGCCTGTTGTTGAGATCGGGAGCAAGGCCAACTATGATTTTTTTAATTTGGCGCGACAAGCTTCCTCATTTTAGCAAACTCAAATTCAATGTTTGCTCACTTTGTAAGTAATCAAATGAGGATGCGTGGAGCTAAAAACATTTCCATTCTTCAGGGCATACTTTTACTTTTGCGTGCTTGTTCTTATTCCAAAATCATGTTGAAGATTCTTTCCTCAATATTGTATAAGGTGCATGACTTTGCATACCACCTTATAAAGGCTTGCACGACGACTGATTCCAATATCAGCTTTTATGGAATTTTACTCATCGCAGGTCACTTTATTCCACAAACCCGGGATAAGTTGTTATAACTAGAGATATAGCGAATTATTTATAGTTATGATTTGACAACACTGACGACAAATTTAATTGCCCAAAAGGAAACTTTGACTGTGTTAACATGTACTGTTACCACCAAATCGAGCTTAAACCACAAGTTAATTAACTAGATTACCTGCTGATAAATATTCAAATATTAGACCGGTTAATGGGTTCAAGCGAATCAGCTAGATATAAGCTGGAGTCACGTTTATCGCTATGGTAGGCCAAGTATTCAATGTTGCCTTGTAAATTCGAATCAAGTTTTGATGTCAATAATTGTACTTGGGATACATGGTTTAAGTTAATTGGATCAAATTTAGCAAAACGTGGCTTTAAAACAGACCGTTTACTCACATAGTTTAATTATGCTGATTTAGGGCAAAACTCTACATCACGGGAATACAAATACAGTCAGCTAATACAATAATTTTCCACCAGAAACCAGGTAGTCCAACTGAAGTTGGGTGCATGCAGCTTAAATGTATTCCCGATTTGTGGGAATGGAACGGTAATTGAATACATGTTTGCCGTGGCAATTTGTGCATCAAGGTAATCATGGTCTTTGGTTCTTTTCAATTAGATACTCGAGTCTATTTCCAAAACAAGCACAAACTCTGCACTATGCTGCAAACATAAATATATATTATGGCATTGGTAATAACAATAACTCTCATTTTATTGCAAAAACAGTTTAATTTCTCTAAATTTGCCGTTTATGGTAAATTTAAATTAATACTGTGGAACACAAACGGATAAAACATATTATATGAATACTCATCCTAATAATTCGACGTTGCATTTTTTTACTATGCCCATTTCCCCAATTAAATTTACAAAAAGGTTGATCTTCGGGCTGTGAGAATATTCTTGAATTAAAAGTTTGTACTCAACTTTTGATTTGCGTCTGTATTATGAAAGTAGGTTACATAGTTAATACGGAGAAGATTTTGGGTCACGTTATTAATCAAATACCACAAGAAGTATGGTAGCCATTAAAGTTCGCCATTACGTGCGCACACCGCACCAGTTTCTAACATTCCACAAATATTTCTGCGTAGTTGCCGCAAAAACCCTTGCTTGGGACTATCCACATGTCCCTTTAACACGCTTTTGTTAACTTTCGATGTTGCCAATAAAATCATTTCCTATTGAAACTAGAATATACACTTATATTTCGAAGATTTCAGGAATGATTTTGATTGTAACTCACTGCTCCGTATTCGGCCTCGTCGATGGCATATGAGATTGGATGAGTTTAACTCACTTTGTATATTCCGTGTAGGGAAAAGATTCTGCCATTAATAAAAATTCGTATCAATTAAGAAGTTTAAAATTTTCCTAAGCATCCATGTACAAACAAACCTCTGCTGAAAGTCTGCATCCGCCGCTGTCTACGGAATACTGGAAGCGATGGTTCCTGGTAGCTAAAGTAAGACGCTTGGTGTGGTGCGGAGGCTCATATCGTTGCAGATACACTTCATTGTTAATGCTGCTTGGCCTTATCGATTGGGTAGTTGTGATTTTATCCCCGTTTGGTATTCACTTCGCAATCAATCATGAATTCCAAAAAGTAGCAACTTTTTCCCACACCCGTTCGCATGACATATCTGTTAAGATCGATCAATTGTTCTGGTAGGACATTGTCCCGTGAATCGCTATCAAAAAATTGTATGCGTATTTTGGATGCAATTTATGTTTACAATTATTTTCATAATTGTTTACAGAGATTAGCTTCTTGACTTTAACGCTATCAAAACAACTTTCACGGAATTTAAACTAGAGATAACTGCTCCAGTTGGTGCCGTTTATTTGTGGTGTAAAGAATGTGATGATTTAAAATGTTAATCGTATCTAACAATTGTAAGTACAATTGAGCAACTATATAATTAATTATATCAATAAGAATTAATAGCTTAATATGCAAGATTAAAAATTACCTTTCCGGAAACTTAAAATGTTGACGTGACCCAACGGCAGTAATTCACTATGTGTCCCATCGAGGTGAAAAACTAATCAGGTGAATCGGTTGTCTTTCAGCGAGGGAGTCAATTTTTGAAATTTATTTTGATTGGGTAAATGTATGCCAATTGGTGTTTTCATTTTGTTTCAATTTACAATTAGAGATCACGGCCGTCCCTCGCCACTTTATGCAATTATTTTTGCAGACTAATTTCGAGGGTGGGGTAGATATGACAGATGTAATTCTCTGTGTTACTGACGCGTACTCCCGGCTTGTATCTTTATGTATAATGACAATACTATTAAAAGTTATCTTCAATAATTGTACAGGGCACAATATATGGCGACTCAAGCACCCGAACTGTAGTTTTCTTACTCCTAGTTTATTTGAGTATTCTTGTGCAGAAAAACCAAGGAATTTAAATGTTAAACTTCTTTCCATCATTCGATCGCAATTAATGGCACAGGAGACGATAAAACCTTTGTACCCTGTGTCAGCATTTTAGATTCCCCTGTGCAAATAGGCCGTCCAAGTTAATTTTATTTCAGTCGGAATACAAATTTGGTTTGATAGTTCTGTCAAAATAAAATAAAAATATGAACGGCCAAATATGACATTATGTGGTTTTATCGGCACAAGTAGTGGTGTTTCTCACCTAGTGCTTTTGCTTTTGATATACATAGTAATAGTTGGTCTTGTTTATAACGGAATATTAAATATTGCCATCGGACAACTTAACAACAACTCGGTGTTTAAAGAATTTAAAAGAACATAGGTTATTAATTGACTTGGATTTACTTGGAAACCGCACCGTGTTTACGTTGCTGCCAAATCCAACAATTGCATCTTAGGTATATCTTGCTATTGCTCTAGACGAAAGAGGCGGAATTGTCGATATGATAAGTGATAACGAATGATAGGCATAAAAATTCGCTTGCGTTGTGTAAATTTCAAAATTTTGTAACGTAAAATATTAACATTTTCTGTTTAAATGGCAATAGCTATAGTACGATTCCAGCTGTATTTTAGTTTCAAGGCTGAATTATATTTAGTAACAAGGTGTTGTTTCCAGTGATGCTTATTGTCTGTTTTGGTTCAAAAATCGTCGCTTGATGTACTGCCACGTTTGTGAATCAGCTGAACCCATCATGCACCAAGGCGAAAAGGAATGTTCATTCATTTATCTACAATTAAATAATTATATCTACGCTTTCGTACTTGAAGGGGTGACACAGTCAAGGTGACAGACAGTTGAGCTGGCTAATTGGAAATTAGTACAGTGTTGATTATAATATAAAATGGATGTAATCCCAGAACTTTGTCATTCTGTAATCAGTACACATATGCATCTTGTAGTCGGCAACGCTTCATCTCATTACTTCCACTTAAGTTCTCGCCCAGTAATTTTCTGATAAAATTAACGATTAGATATTTAAACAGTTATAACTAACTAACAAAGGAAAATATTATATTTTACCTACTGGTCTATGTTCTAACAAGCACTTTTCCTACTTCCACTGAAATTATGTCAAGCGTAGTAGTCTCAATTTCCTGTTTTAAACCATAGCTAAAAGCAGATATGTAAACATACAATTAGTTGAAGTTAATGATGTTATGTCTTGGCTTTTTTTGAAATACTGACGGCATCCAGTGGAAACGCTTGGTTGTATATATGACTGCGTTAAAAACTGCAGTCGTAGATGAAAACTATATCAAAACTGGATCAAATTTCAGTTTGATGAATTTGTTCAGTTCGGGAAAGTTTACAATTGGAAATTACCGGGCTACAGTTGGATGTTTTTATAAAGATTCATCATTATCTCCTATGGTCGAACAAACTTTGCACTTCAGCACCATATTTTTTATTGTCGTCCCTGTTTATCGATGCGGTTACTACCAAGAATGCTTTTGTAGTCAGGATGAATATCAGATAAAAAGTTAAATAGTTTCGGACATTGTCAGACTGATAATTTACTGCTTTAGGAAATGCGTTAATAATGCATAGAGTGATATTCAAGGTATCAAATGACATGGTATAACGCCTGTTGTAGAATTTTCAACTTCACTGTTGAAACTACACAATAGGTACGTTTCCCATAATCTTTTTAGATGACGGATTTTAATTTATTCCGCTAAGTACAACAATTTATTAAGTTATTTGTATTTGTTCCGCAAATATCAACTTGATATAAATGGTTAGTGATGACTAACCGATTTACTAATGAAAATATTTACTCGGTAATTAATATCATGAAAAGCTTGCACATGTCACTAAATCACATAGAGTATATTTTATCTGTGGCAAACATGCAACAAATTCTGTCAGCCACAGTTATATCTTACAAGTATTTGCAAATGTCAAGTATACATATGAGCTCTGCTCAACGTTGAACTATTATTGAGCAAAGCAAAGTTTGAAAACCATTTTTATTATTGGTTGTCCAAATTTTGAACGTATTGTCATTGCACGTCACCAACAGTAAATGTTTGGTTGATGCAAATGCCTTGCATGTCGACCGATTACAATATCAGGCCTTATGGAATAATTTTAAACGTAGGTAACAGCTTAGTAAAATGGGAGATTGGCTGTGCTCAAAACTTACTGCGCAAGAAATCTGAAAGCTTGTAATTATGCTCTGACACCTCACACCTCTGGTCACAAAACGCAGATTGTGGAGTTATCTATAACGCAGACTGTGTTAATTTGTATTTTTATTGCCACGATGAGATTATAACAACTTGTTAGTAACAAGATCACGGGCTAATAAAGTAATCTTTCTGCATGTTTGCAAGCCTTTGGAGAGGTAAAATGAAGTAATCCAGTCCAGCAATTGTGGTAAACGTTTTCCAGTTCCGATTTCCAAGATGATTCGAACTTTTGATCTATTTTGAGACTAATAGGACTTTCAAAAAGGAAAAGTACTAAGGCAAAATCTTAAAAGCATAAGGACTAATGTTCACGAAAAATCCGGATCATCAACAAATTGTAACTAGGCTGATGTTGCATAATTATCTTTGACTTTGAATAACACCATGGACGTAGTATTTCCAGGATAGGAAAGGTGACGTCAACATATTTTTTAAAGTTTGGTCTGAGTTAATGGCAAAATAGAAACAGTTAAGGAACACTTATTGTCAAAGTTTCAGTCATGTAGCTTATATATTTTAGAAAATATAAACATTTTTGTATGATCAAAAATGACAAAAAGTTTGCAAGTTGTGGAGGTCACAGTTGTTCAGATAGAAATCTGAGATTTGGCATAGACCTAGTTAACTTAAATAGAAAATATGCGATTTTCTTATTTTTCTCAAATTGTGTTGTTTAAAAAAGTTTTCATGAAAATTATTTTAATTTCTACATTATTTTGCAATTTCTACACTCTGACGTCGAAAAAGTAATGCACGACCACAAAACTAAATTTTGCGACGCCAACTGAATTTGTACACAAAAATTTGAAAATTAAGACCTAAATTCGGTTAAATTTTACTTGGAAGTGTCATTTTTTGCGAAGAAAAATCGGAAAAGTTTACATATACAGCAAAAAGTAGTATAATTATGTATTTTTTCTAACATTTCTACATCAAAATATAATATGCTTCGCGAAATTTAGTTTTGTGGTCGTGTATTACTTTTTCGGCGTCAGAGTGCAGAAATTGCAAAATAATGTAGAAATTAAAATAATTTTCATGAAAACTTTTTTAAACAACACAATTTGAGAAAAATAAGAAAATCGCATATTTTCTATTTAAGTTAGCTAGGTCTATGCCAAATCTCAGATTTCTATCTCAACAACTGTGACCTCCACAACTTGCAAACTTTTTGTCATTTTTGATAATACAAAATGTTCATATTTTCTAAAATGTATAAGCTACATGACTGAAACTTTGACAATAAGTGTTCCTTAACTGTTTCTATTTTGCCATTAACTCAGACCAAACTTTAAAAAATCTGTTGACGTCACCTTTCCGATCCTGGAAAGACTACGTCCATGGTATTCTTGAAATAAAATATGAACTTTAGGAGTGTTGATGTGAAGGTGTAGTGCAAATCCAAAATTTAGTTAAATCGGGTTGAAATTATTTGAATAAGCCAGCTTATATAAATGATGTTGAAAATAATTAAAATGTAGTAAACTGCTTACTCGGCCTTGCAGAACATGCGGAATTACTATAATACTTGAGATTTTCAAAGTGTAAAGACATACTACGTATGACTAGAAGTTCCGTTCAATAATTGTGCTAGACAAAATGTATGGGAACTCAATCACGGGAAGTGAGATTTTCATATAGTTTCTTTGATCATTCCTGTAGATGAGAGCTAACTTGCTTGACAAAATCATTTCTTGCTTTCACTCACTACCACGGAAAAGGAGAAAACTATGTTCTTTAATGTGGCGTTTGAGCCTGGATTTACAAGTAGAGCGTTGAAGTGACATTTCGAATGAAAACGTTTTATAGTCAATGAAGAGGTTTCTTAGTAACGTCATGTCATCTGCAATTTTCGGGCTAATTTGTCAACACCTATTTGACAGGTGAAGATATGCCAGACATATGTAATAATTATGGCATTCCTTATTTAACCGGAAGCATTACTAGTACGATAGAGAAT
Organism: Sinella curviseta; assembly: GCA_004115045.4. Lineage (NCBI taxonomy): Eukaryota > Metazoa > Arthropoda > Collembola > Entomobryomorpha > Entomobryidae > Sinella > Sinella curviseta. Next base: position 20,794,997 of record CM023199.3, on the reverse strand, counting down.
GTATATATTAATATAACACGGAGTTTAGTATTTATTTATTTATTTATTTATTTATTTATGGCAAACCATGGCTATGAAATACATCACATCTGGTTCATATACTAATGTCTACTTAATCAAGGAAGCATGGGTTCCAGGGCAAAAAAAGAAAAGAAAAATACAGTAAATTAAGAAAATTAAGTATGGTGCAAATACACATTCAATCACAAATATTAAATAGAATCCTCTTCCACTCTATCGATATAGATGATTCGGCGAAGGCCTTGGAGTTGACGATGGACTGAATAATAGTGTTTTCACTGTTAGCCAGTCTGCGTAATAATGAGAATGCAGAGATACGGCGAAGGGCTCCAAAGTCAGTTAAACTGTGACCACAGAACATTCCCGAAGCACTACACCTTCTTGAATGACCAAATATGATTCGGCACGAGTCATTGTAGGCAACTTTGATACCGTCAATTAGCTGTTTTTTGACTGGTACCCACAGGCTACAACAGTAGATGGTAGAGAAAAAAGTTCGAAATATGTATCTCTTCACATTGACACTACACGAGAAGAATCTACTCTTTACTAGATTGGCACGGGCATATAACTCCCGTTTCCTTCGCATAAGCTCCTCCTCATCCCTTCGACGACAATTAATGTCATAGCCTAGGTACCGAACTGTTTCTCTCCAAACAAGTGACTTCCCACTGAGCTTGATTAGAGGACTGGAAAGATCAAAGTTGCTATCACAAAATGCTTGACACACAGTTTTTGTGGCGTTGAAAATGAGGTCATGGTCACGGGCATACCGCTCGCATTTCTGTATCAGGATTTTTAGTGCAGCTATGCTCGTAGTTAGCAGAATTATGTCATCTGCGAAACACATATGGTTCACCATAACATTCCCAATTCGACACCCAACACCACTGTCGGACAGATCCTTGCTCAGACCATCAATGTATGCGGCGAAGTAGTAAGGCGAGGCCACACTTCCTTGGCGTACTCCGTTACGAACTGGAAACGGCCTAGAAAGATGGTCGCCCCACTTTACTTTGAAGGTTTGCGTTCTGAACCAATATGCTAAAAGTCGAATGATAACTGGCGAGATTCCTCTGTCGCACAGCTTTTTGAGTAGCGTAAAGTGGTTAACTAGGTCAAACGCCTTAGAAGCATCCAAATAGCATGCGTACACAGGAGTTCCATGACGTAAATAATGATGAGCAATTTGCTTAACACCGTACACTGCCATTTCGGTGCCGACATGGCGCTTAAAACCAAATTGGTTATCTCTGGTGTGAAGCTGACTAGCTGTATATTTAAGAATTACAAGTTCAAGTATTTTCGACAACACGCTTGCTATAGCAATAGGCCGATAGTTGGAGCTTTTCAGGTCGTCCATACCTTTCTTCTTAACAATTGGAATGATTAAAACTGTCATAACTATTGCTGGAACATAACCGTGGGCAAACATGGAGTTGAACAGGTTACACAAGAATTGTGATATAACCGATGAACAGTATTTATAGTGTTCAGCTTGTAGACCTTCAGAACCATTTAATCTCAGCCAAATATGCAGCAAGCTCTTTCTAGTCTTCTGTGGTAAATTCGTGCAAGTATTTTCTATTGTTCGATGACGAAGTATTGGTCCATTATAAATCCTACATTTAATCATCAATGAAATATTATTGAACGAAAATCCCAAACTTATGAATTTCATAACTGATTTGCTTTAGACAAATCAATTATAAAATACATTCAACAATTTTTCAGAGGATCTCAATAAATATTTGATCAATTTGTCAGTAATGGAGATACGCGCAGCTAAAAGCTGTTTCATTTTAGTATATAATTTTACCTATGTGTGATATTCAGCAGTTTATGTAGTAGCTTCATATGGAGGCTTGTACGTTGACTGATTATTATAGCAAGCAATAACTGTTTCCAGGTGGGTCCGTTCCTCTGTGGTGTAAATGATGCGACGATATACAAATTTAATCCAACGTACAATCGAGCAACTATGTAATTAATTGAGTCAATAAAACTCATAGCTTAAAATATAGAGACTCAAAATTACCTAAAGGTACGATAACTTAATATGTTGACGTGATCTAACGCCTGTACTTCACATTGTTACACTCACCGATATAAGCAACTGAGCAGGTATTTCCCTAATTTTTTCATTTACAGAGGTTTTGAATTTTTATTTTATTGGGTAAATACATGCGCCCTGGTATGTCATTTTTATTTCATATCGCTCAATGAACGTACGTTAATGCAAACAGTCGTAGAGATCGCTAAGTGATATGTTCGTAGCCAAACTTAGCAATCGCGACCGTCTCTCAATTGTTTGTGCAATAAATTTGTACTCAATAATTCCGATTGTAGATGACTGTGGTAGTTCTCGTCACAATGTCTCTATGTGAACTCCTGGCTTGTCACTTTACAACATCGATGGCTTAACTGATATCTGAGCTTTTGCAAGTGGTATGACAATAATTATTACAAAATGTTCCATATAATTATTAAATTGGGCAAAATGTATAGCAGTCGATTTCTGGAATTGTAGTTTTCTTACTTCTAGTTTGTTGGGGCATTCTTGTGAAGGGAATATGGAACTCAATTATTGTCCATCTACTTGTTAAATTATTTATTTAATTACTACAAGAGTCAACGAAACAGGGACCTTATTAGATAATGTTAACGTTTGAGCTTCCCCTTTACAAATAGGGCGTCGACATTTCGTAGTATTATTTCAGTAGGAATATAAATTTCGTTTGGTTTTTATGTCAACATAAAATACAAACACGAAAAAGTGTTCATCAAGTGTTCGAAAAAGTTGTTATGGCCATCTACGCGCCAAAAGTATTAGTGTTTACGTACCTTACGGAGTTTGTTTGTATTTTATGTATAAATAGTGCGTTTTCTTGTTGCGTCTACAGCCGCTTATTTAAGTACTTACTTTGCCGCGGGAAAACTTATAATTGGTTGTTTGAATACATCAGATAGAGCATCAAATGCAATTGCCCAGAAGGAAAGATCGATTGGGCTAACTTGTATTTTTGCCGCCAAATCTAACTAATTACCACTAGTCATTAACTAGATCCCCGCTGATAAATATTCAAACATTGAACGGTTCGGTATCGGTATGGTTATCTACATATATTTACTGTTTGTTATTGTTATTCAGCGTTTCTTTACTAATTTGGATCAAATTTTGATGTTAGTAATTTTACTTAAAATTGTTTACTTGTTTAAAATTAATTGGATTTGCTTTGTAAGATGTGGCTTTTCAAACAATCAGCTTACTCACAATGTAATTTTACTATGTTGTTGGGAAAACAATACAGTCAACAAGTTCTTCAATTTTCCATGCGGGATAATGTATATTCCATCCCTCATGCATGAAAGAAAATATGATCGACAAAAACAAAATACCACATGCTTTGTTTTACCGCATTCCCATGCGTTACATGCTACGTGCTTGTAAAAAGTTGAATAATGTACGCATTCTGTTTATAATTGTTAACGGGCTTATTTTTATCGAAATGGTTTATTTTATTCCATCTTCATATGTCATCACTATTACGTTACTATTTATGGTAATTCAGTGTCCTACATTGTAGGTTATTATTTATTACTGAGAATAATGTTGCAGCTTCAACGCCAGCTTTATAAAAGCTATCATTATTTTTATCTGCGTTCCTTCAGGTTCAGATTTCGTGGGTAACTTGGCTGCGTGTGTTCTCCCAAGTTGCGCGGTTCGCATGTTTTGGTTGTTTGAATGGATGTTTAGTAGGTTGAACCTACTAGGTTCACAAACGTACTCACGTAAATATGAATGCCTTCATTGAGTGTTAAAATATCAGCTAATTTCATCTCTAATTAATTCCGAGAAGCGAAACTGGCCGCATTTACATAATGACGCCAAATTGATCTGGATGTATATAACTTCGAATAATATTTAGATAACTACAACAGGTCCATGAATTAATTAACATTTTCGAACGACTGATCGAATGGTTTAGGTAACTGGAAGCTGTCTATTTCTGTGTACTCTGTGCCCTGTTACTACTGGCTATTTTCTTTTCAACAACCTGATTTTCCGTTATCATTGTCATTTTCTATGACAACATCAATGTAAGTAAAATATATTGAATTTCAATATTCAGGTCAACATCGTTGGTAGGAATATGTTTGGAAAATGACACGGCGTTGGAATCATGATCTGGAGGTACGACTAGCTGCATAATTTAATGTTGTTGTTGTTGGTTGGTGGATTTAATGTTTAGACATTTCGAGAGAGCGATAATAAGCTGGGCATATTTAATGCATTAGAAAACTAATTGTATTTTGTATTCCCTTTATTATTGTGGTGGAAGTCCTATTTTTGACTTTTCTGCAATTCCTCGGATAATAAAAGTTGCTTGTCATTAATTACCAGCATTCCTCCTGGTCCAGGCGGCCTGGATAATAAGAAAAGGAGATAGACTTTATTGGTTGGTATTGGCAGTAACATTTGGGGCAGTTATTCATTGTACACCTTATAATATATGTCTGCAAAGACTCCTGATCCAGGAATTCAGGTTTTCGCCGTCAAATTCAGTCCATTTTGATTTCTATTGTATGTTATAAAGCCTTCTGTTGGAATTAATTGTGCATGTTGTAATATGGTAATTCATTAAGGTAGTGAATAAGGCAAGTGTGCATTTTGAAATTTGTGTTTTATTAAAATATATAATTGTTATTATTAGTAGTTGGATGCAAAACATATTAATCCGGTGAAGTTACTTCCTAAATTATAATAGTTACCAGCATTTAAATGGACCAGCATCCTGCATCTAAACCGATATGGAATTATTTCCCTTACTATGATTTTCAACCGTAAAAACCATAGCATTTAAATCAGTGACATTGATAATTTTAGTCGCATACATTTTTATCGTATCCATTTATGAACATTGCTTCAGTGTGTAGTGTCTTTGGGGGTCAAAAAGTGGCTGAATGGCAATGATGGTGATAGCGAGTTGAGCTAACTTATGAAAATAGTGTATTATCAAGTAGATTGTATCACAGAGCAGTGCCATAATTTATTCAACTAGTGTGCAACGCTTCATTTATTTACTTGAAATTAAGCAAAGGAAGTTTTCAGAATAAATTAGCGAGTAGATATTAAAAACATTATAGATGATTACTAAAGCAATAAAACTGTCTCACTTATTTGCTTATTTGCTTCTGATAAAAACTTCTCATGCGTCCACTAAACCTGCGTTGAGTATAGTAATCTCAATGCATACACGTTTGTACAGCAAGGAAAATTTTAATTTGTTTAATAAGTCTGTCCCTATATTTCTATTACGACAGCCCAAACTGTTTTATAGTTTGTGAAATGAGTTGCATTAAGATTACAACCATGTCCTCCGTCCATATTATATATGCATGTCCTATTGTCAAAACCTTGAAAATCAATACTCTCAATAAAAATGAAATTGCGGTATCATACACTAACTGGAAAATCCATTAGCTTATCGAAATTGCACATGGCATCTTTTGCTTCCACCAGACTCACAAACGCGCTGAACATATCCCTTTAATTAATTTTTCCGCTTTGAATTACGTTTCCAATAAGGCGTTCAAGTTCCATAAATTTATTTCAGTAGGAAGGCGTAAATTTTGTTTGATTTTTGTTTTAAAATAAAATCTGAAAAGTTCTAACCTTCTGGGAATTTTATGGTAGCTTCAGCGCTAACAAATGAGTGTTTGCCGTATCTTATGGGTTTTTTCTTTGTTTTTTATACAGTGAAAGTGATTGAAGCCGATAGGAAACATGAATGTAACGCCAAGCACAAACTAAGGAATTGATACAAATTAAGAACTTATGCTCGGAACTAATTTACAAAGATGATTGTTATGACTTTGTTTTTAATAATATTAGTTTAGTCACATATTTTGATACTGAACACTGAACTTACAAGTAGACTCACAGTTTTGTCCGTTCGATTTATGGATAAGACTGTTACTTTTATATGTATTTTGACGCGCCGATTCCGAACTCATTTGTTCCAAAATAAGCATTCGCTTTATTGAATGCATTCAATAAATCACATAACTTCTTAAACGGGCTGCCATATATCAGGGTAATCATATGAGGCCTAGCATAATCCCATCCGCGACGCATTTACGCAATGGGAGCCAATTTGTATCATGACAGAAGAGTAATGGTTTATGTAAAAGTAACAGTAGCATACTGCCGTTATTATTTTCATTTGTGATTTCATTTTAGGTTTTCCAGCTGAACATGTTAAGCGATTGAACGATCAATAGCTCTATTTGTGCATGCCTTCTTAGTCGAAAAGCATATATATTTATGATTTATTCGGTGTCTGATTTTTGACGATTTTCCGGGTGTACATTGGTACACTGGTTTGAGGAAATATACAATGTAATAGAGCACTACATTTGCTTAAAAACATTGTCGTATGCTGCTTGAGATCATCAATTGCATTACAATACCCAATGGTTTATTTCAAACCAAAGTATTCTACCGAAGTAAATGCATGATAAAAGTAAACATTATTTCTTGCTGCAGCAAAAACTTTTTAAATTTTATATCCGAGAACTCTTTTCTTAGACTCCATCATTCATGTATCGGTGTACAGCGTTTGCAGTGTTCAGTAGAAAAGCCTTCTGTTTGGTAATTGGGTCATTGCTTATCGTTCCTGCAATTCCTGAAAATTTTCTAAAAATGGGCCTGCAAAATTCACTTATCATCGGTCCCAAGGGGACCTCGCAAATTGTCAGAAATTATAAAAGTTCACAATACAGAGAAAAGACAAAAATGAAATATATAGCACTGTTCTAGAAAACCCTTTATTGCATTATTTGCGCCTGTACATTATAGCCGTCTAGGATATAACCGTAGCATCACAATGGTTTGCAATGTTCATATATAAAATAAATATTCTTCTGCAAGTAACAAGAATAAATTACAAATTTTCCCATTCAACATTAATGACATGGCGGCAGGTGGAGGATCTAATTACGGAATGAGTTTCCTTACTAGAAGAGATAAACCATTCGGCGTTTAACTTGAGCGTATATCTCTGAACAAACTGACTGAACATGGTGGCGGCAGAAGGAAAATATGAACAGAAAACAGGAACAAACGCAGTACACATGTAAAACTGTAAGACAACTGTAAAGGCCACTGAGCTCGGCAAACTTTACTTCCAATGTGCAGGAAACGAATATCGTGCATCAAACCAAGTGCCCATTTAACTCCATCATTGTCCAATGGACACTGTCCATCATCCATTTAATTGACAGACTAGCACCAAATCCGGCATCTCAAATTTAACGAGTCAGACCGATATTTTGATGGGTGGCGTTACGTTAACTGAATTGCGCAATTTACCCTTAAAATTTGTTTACCTAGGTACCATTGAGCAAATATGAAATCAAAATTCCTCGCAGCTACTTACGGTATGTTTGTGTTAGAGATTATCAACGTTCCTCGCAAAGTTCCAATTTTCCTTCAACTTCCTTCAAATTACATATTTCCACATTTTAGGAATGCATGGGAAATTGACCGTTCAAGATTATTCGGTTGCACCATAAGCCACCATACAAGATTAAATGTAACTAGTGTTTTAAAATCAAAATCTAACTCGTCGTTCATGCTTCTTTGCTTGAGTCAAATGAGTTCAGTCAAATAAGGTTGGGATTTGCTTAGACGATTTCTTTAAAAAACAGACAACCGGTGCACTTGATTGGTACAGACACTCTTCATTGTTGTATTTGTTACGAAGTGAAAGCCCGTGTTTTAGAAGTATGGTATATACGGGGAGAGTAAAATTCAAAACTTTCAAAATTACTAATCATGCATTTTAACGTTTTATGTACTTCATCGGAATGAATCCAGAGTGGAACAGAATACACGAACTAGATTTACAATTTCAGCATTAATGGATTATTAATTCAGAATTAGTCAATTTCAGCTTTTGTTTGTTTAATTTTAAGCGACTTAACAGAAGATATAATTAATTTGCAAGTTCAGATTCCCTCCAAGCAAAAAATATTAAAATTATTACGCGCAAAAAGTAAGGTAGAACCGAAAATCTTTCCTGTCCTAAATTACTTGATGCAAGGATTGTATTTAGTAGTGCAGCCCAACACGTTGTATCAACAACTTAACCTGACTCGATTAGCCAAAAAGGTCACAATAAAGAAAGTTCTCAAATGTAGATACAGCTACATGCATGCCTATGGCTCAGACACGAGAATGATGTCATTAGCTTGTAGAAGTGCTAGATGAAAATCGCTTAAAGGTTATCCCTCTGCAATGACTAAAGCTAAATGTCATGATAGTGCAATCGATAGTTTCACTAACAAACATTTCCTCTTCTGAATACCAAAACCTGGATACCAAGTAAGGAGTGCGATGTCCCCCACAATGTTTTTCAGTTCTTATACAAAACAATAAATGTTTGATCATTTCTCCAGAAATGGAGATGCAAGGAGTTACCACCTAACATTTTCCAGTACTTAATTTTATTTGTGTGCGTTTGCTTACTCCAAAAATAATGTTAAGACATACCTCAGTAATAAATATAACATCATGATTTTGTATACCAACATCTTATGGAGGCTTTCACGTCGAGTAAGTACTATATCGGGTTTCATGTTGAAGTTGTAATCATCGCAGATAGGTTTAAACCACGAACGCTGGATACGTTGTTACTGCCCAAAATATTGCTCGCGAAAATACCGAAGTGTTTATAATTTATGATTTAAATCCACTCGCAACAAACAGTTGCCCAGAAGAAATTGATCTCAATACGTACGAGTTTGTGCAGCAATGGAAACTTTAATATTTTCTTAACCAGTCTGTTCCTACAGTTCAATTAGAAGAACTGACAATTTCATTATTTCAATATTTGTAGAATGAGTTGGCTTGTTTATATTACAACTATCACCTCGGTCGATACTAAATAAGCACGTCCTATCGAAAGTACATTGTAAACCGAGGAGCATTTTCAATGTATATATATACATTGAAAATGCTCCTCCAGTAAAATCCCGATGGATATTTTTATACGTACTTTATAGCTTATTATAATACACTGACAGAATCACTGATTTCTGCTCTACAAACGTATGCCATTTTGAAATGAATATGATGACAAACACTGTTGAAATTATCGATTTCAAAACTCCGCTGCTGCTCTGTGAGTATGGTTGTGTGGTGGTGATGAGTATGAGGGCCAATAATGCTGAGGTATGAATGCTCATGTACCCACCGCGGCGAATTCAACTGCAGAGGAATTGTCATTCTAGGAATGCTTGATAAGGTCTGTTTACAGATTTACTTGGAATAACCATAGCCGTTTTAGAGCTTGAAGTGAAAGTGTAAATCGTTGACGGTCGGCTTTACAAGACTAATAAACATAAAAAATTGGAACATGGGTCGCAGTTAGATTCGTACGATAATCCCATAAATATAAATAATTTCCAAAAATCTCAATTTCAAGTAATGTTCCCGACAGCTGATTTTGTTCATATTTTCGATATAATACCAGCATCTTGGTTTCCATGACAATTGCTATGGTAAATGCCCAGTCGCATTATTCCTTCATGTCTAAATTTAAATTTGCAATAAAGTCTAGGCAGTTTCATCCAGTAATATCAGATATAATAAAGATATCGTTGGAGTGATTTGTCTAACTTCTGAAAGTTGAATCCACCAATCACCATTTATCACAAGTAATGTTACAGTATTGATGATAACTCAAATGCTCGTATATATGGTATCCTGCTTTATCGTACGTAGGCATCAATGGTTCTAAAGTAGCAAAGTAAGGCGGCGATGACACGCGATTAAAGTAAGATATTAAGTTACCAGCACATGACCACCCCGTTTGGACCAAATGCACATTCTAATTAATTTCGCAAAGCGGTGCTGAAGTGTTTTTGCAGTACACAAAATTTGCTTTGAAAATGCATATATTTTTTAAGGAAACTGTTCATTGAAGCCGATAGGAAACATGAATGCTACACCAGGCACAAACTAAGGAAATTAATATAAATTAATAAGTTATTATCTCAACTAATCAGAAATATGATTGTTTTGATTTTGTTTTGAATAACTTTAATTTTGCCACATATTGCGGTACAGAATACTGAACTTAATCACCGGAATCGTAATTGCAATATCTATAGTATTTTCCAGTTTACTTGTTTGTTAGTTTGTTCAATCAAATTTAATTGTCAACATTTTCCTTCCTCCGACGACTGCTGATTCAAAAGATATTCGAACTGTACGTATTTATTTCAACGCTTGTGCCTTCATTTGCAAATATGGCGCCGATGTCTTGTAATTACATTTCATGTAGGTATTTTCATAGTCGGAAAGGTATATCACAATTTTTTGGAAATTCCACACTCTGTATGTAGGATTATAGTATAATGAAGTAGAAACTCAATGGTACTAATATTTGGCCCCAGGTCCCTCGCTGATCGGGGCCGCGGGCCAAAATGTTCCCAAAAGTGCCTGCACGGTGCACGCTCTACAGCCGAGAGTACTAAAGATATTTCTAAACTCTTATTGCATTGCCATCAGAAATAAATTCATTTGAGAAACTCAAAATTTTAAGATGCAGCAAGCACTCGGCTTTGTGGTTTCTCCTTGAAAGTTTGTTCATTGGTTTTATGAAGTCCAGTTGTTCACTATAAATCTCATATTTGAGCTACATTCAAATAGTGTTGAACGAAATTCCCAAATATGTATATATTATAATCAATTTTTCCAACGTTTTTAGCACATCTCAAAAAGAATAAACATTTGATCATTTTTACAGTAATAGAGAGTCGAGAAGCCAACAGCTTCCATTTTTCTGTATATAGATAATTTTACCTGTATGCATCTGCTTACTCGACAGTAATTTTATAGGTACAAACTACATACGTCAAGAATTCATATAACGATCATGACTTTGTAAACCAGCTACATATGGAGGCTTGCACGTCGATCGAGTACTATATCGGTTCTTCTGGGATTTTAATCATTGCAGATAGGTTGGGCACAAGCATTTCAAGATAAGTTGTTATACCCAAAGTATAGCAAACGAAGAGACCGAATTATTTATGATTATGATTTGACAGCACTGACGACAAACGTAATTTCCCACAAGGAAACATGTATTTCTAACGTGTATAGTGGCCGCCAGATCGAGCTTGAGGCCACAAGCTAATTAACTAGATCAAGTGCTGATAAATATTGAAATATTAGACCGATTAAGGGGATCAAGGGAATGAGCTAGCTATAAGGTAAAGTCTCTAAAGTGGTTTTAAAATAGATCGTTTAATCATGTAATATTGATTGCTGGCAAAACTCTACATCACGTAAATACAAACACAGTCAACAAATACAACAATTCTCAACCAGTAGTTACCAGGTAGTTCAATTGAAGTTGGGTGCAATACCGAAAGGTATTCTCGATTGGTGGGAATGGATGCGCAATTGCATACATATTTGCCGTGAAAAGTTTATTACCATCAAGGTAATTATAAAATTGGGTGTTTGTCAATTAGGTACTCGTATCTATTTCCAAAACTATTTCAAAATCTGCACCAATAAATAAACTCTAAGTGGTAAAAACTATTATTTTATGGTAAATACCGTTGAATTTCTCTAAATTTGCGGTTTATGGCAAATTTAAATTAACATTGTGGAACACGGATAAAGCATCGGATTATCGGATAAAACACGGAGCATTAACATCGGATAAAAAATATTATTTTGAATAATCTTCCTATAAGTTCGACGTTGCATATTTTTACTGTGTCCATTTTCCGAATTTAAAATCAGAAAAGGTTTACCTCAGGGCTGTGAGAATGTGCTAAAAATACCAGTTGGTTTGAATTGATTTGCGTCGATATATAAAAATAGGTAACACAGTTAATAAGGTTGACATGATGGGTCTCGTTATCAATAAAATACCATAAAGGGAATCATAAATCGAGATCTGGTTTTATTTGAATAGTAAATTTAAAACGCTGTACAACGAGGATTTAGTAATCACAAACTAATTTAATCCAACGTTCTCCTACGCATATAAAATGCTTCATTGCAGAAATATATGGCAGTAGTTTTAGGGATCGAATGTTAGTTCAGAATTGTTATGGCATTCGATAATGATAGAGGAAATTTGAACAAATTTAATCAGGAAGAAGATGCAACTCACACATTTCCGGGCGCTACTTGACTTCAACGGTTGAAACCGCATTATGTTTCTTAAGTATTTTATGTAGAAGTAGAAGATCATGATGTAGAATTTGTAGCACTGGACTGTGAATGAATGAAATGGTAAAAAAATTTGGTCAAGATAAATATGGCAACAACGTTTATTTAACAATGATATCAATAAAACTCTTTAAATTGCGTATGTACTTTAACATGTTTGACTGAATATTGTGTTGATCGTCCGCGTAACTACTAATTATGCATTAAAAATTTAAATTCTAAATTAAAACAAAAGCTATACAGATTAGGATGCTTCTTTCCGATAATTGCTTTGTCTAAATTATAACGTCTGCAAATTAAAGAGTAACATTTCAACTCTTTGGCATAAAGGCACGACATGCGTTTTGATGTGCTCTTGAAATACATTGACTCCAGAAAGTACATTTGATGTGGCTGTTACATTTTAAAAAATAAAAAGATTAAATAGTTTGCGCAATTTCTACTTAAAAGATTAACTTTTTAGGTTCTTATTTTTATCTAATAATTAAGGCATACCGATTCCAGAGGTATGGTGTTCGAAAAAAATGCGGCCATTTAATAAAACAGATTGATCCCATTATTACGGAATACATAGCTTTGGACTTTCCGTCAATTTGTCGAAAATCCTTGGTTTTGTGGGTGCCATATACCTGGCGCATCAGTAAATATGCGAATACACGAAAATAATAATATTGCACTTTAAACAGATGTTCTGATCAGGATCCTTAATAATTGACTGTTAGTCCAACGCAATAAGGCCGCCTGCATACACCGAGCTAAGAAATGCATGGGTTACCATACGAAGCCAGCAGTTTTTTTCTCGGTAGAATATTATTTCATATAAACGTTTTCATTGCCTCAGAATGAATTGTTTATTGTGGTCTAAATAAGTGGCGGAGTTTCTTCAATGGTACTTTTGTTCTCCAGTTGAATATACTTTTCACCGCATCGAAAGTTATATTTCTTCCTAGAAAGTCATTCAAATTCATACGTGAAATCTACCATGCTTGAATATCTTGCTACTAGAACCAGTTGGACATAGTTATGAAAATAAATAAAGCGATGATTTGATTGCCAGGTGGATTAAAATCTAAATGAGTTCTGCAATCAATTACCACATTCGCTTTTTATTGGCTGTTTTACTTTGAAGCTAGAAATTAAGGAATCAATCAGCAGATTACATATTCAAATTAAGGTTTGGATGTTTTCTGTAAATGTGATTGTAGCAGTATTGGTTTTAAAATTAAGGGAGTTATACACGTAATGGCTGCATGAAAAATCGGATATTTGTTATTTTTATTGCATTAAATATCATGAAATGTTCCAACCCTTTCAAGTCGGATAAATGTATTGTATCGTGCAACAAACAAATGCCCTAGACTTTAAATTTTTCACAGTTGCAAAGAATTGCAACAGCTGCAGATTAACAAAGGACACCGTCAGAGCACCCGACCGAGTTCTTGAGGTGAAAAATCGTTTTCCGAAATCGGACTTCAAAAATCTAAACATTTGCAAATAAATCAGGTCATCACTTATCAAAGAGTACCAATATGAACTATAGTTTTGTACACAAGTTGATATCAAATACAAGTCAAATAACACTAATTTATTATTAGTAAGTACGTTAAAAATATATAACGTGTTCAAGATGTTGAATAGTTAAATTATTGCCTGCAAATGCGACATGGTGGAGCGCCAACTCTAGAATTGTAAACTTCACGAATTGAAATAACCTAGCAGGTTAATCAAACATGAGTTCTTCTATAGATGATGGATTTTAATCTAAATTTCATTCGATGAGAACACCATAATGTTGTGGTATTTGCTTTTTTCTGTTGGAACACAAAAAAGCAATAAGACAACATTATTCGCGGCACAGCGAATATCGATTCCATACAGATGCGCAGTGGCAATACGGTCAAATAAGAAGAGTCTTTTATAGATTCTTAGCAACGCCAAGGTAACTCACTTACTTATATTGAAATTCAACCAGACTATAGAATTTCATTTTAGGCAAATATGTAGCAAACACTCACGTTTGCTGTTATTTCTTGCAAGTATTTTCGTCGATTTAGTACTTGTCTATTATAAATTCTTTACTTGACCATCATTGAAATATTATTGAGCGAAATTCCAAACGTATGTATTTTGCAATTGTTCAGACTAGAGTATTTAACGAATTTTCATTGCATCTAAAAAGCTAGAAGTGTTTGACCATTTTATTGATAATGGAGATACGAGTATGTATTTATGTATATTTATATGAAAGGGAATTAATTACATTGATTAAGTAACTATTCACGCTGCTCAAGCGCTAAAATAAGGCTTATTGCAGTCTCTTTCAGACAATTACACTGGTAGTTGTTTAATGGCCCTTGAGCACTCCGTAAGACATAGGTCTGATCATCTGATGATCTTAGTCTACCAGAACTTTTGATGAAAAACAAAATACTGGCTGGAGTTGCTTGGCGGATGGATTCGGGGCTGAGGAGTTGACTCTACAGCACGTCACAACGTGTTACCACTAATTTGTCGCACTTCCCGAGGAAGTGCTGGCTTGTCTCTGGTTCCATCTCACAGTAGGGACAGAGATTGCTACTACCACCAGCTTGTACAGATGTCCCTTCAGTACAGAATGCCCAGTAATAATTTGAACAAACTGTCGTATATTGCCACGAGGACAGTTGGTTAGAAACCTACGGACTCCTCGTGATGGTAGTTCGATCAGCGGTTTGATCTGCTGACAGTCAGTCAGGACCGACTGCTATGAGCTCAACGGCAGTTTTGGCGAGCTCATCAACAATCTCATTCCCGCTATACACAGCATGTGCTGGTATCCAAGTGACTGTTACTGAGTGCCTCGCAGCTAACTGTCAAAGGCTCTCAAAGCAATCACCTACCAGAACAGTCATTAACTACCAACTCAGAAGAGCTGTCAGAGTATATGAATATACGCTGGATAAATACTGGATTTTTTTGCGATTTTTTGCGGGTATCTTAATTTTTGAAGCAATGCTGTGGCGAGCCAATGGTTTCGGCAGCCATACAACCCATTGCACTCGGAACTAAATTCATTGCTCTATCCAACGAAACAGACCGCTTGTCTTCAGTTGCTCCGGTTTGGGAGAAATATCTCAAACAATTTCACGTTCCTCAAAATCGTCTGAATTTTTTATATAAAAACTCAAAATCTCCGCTTTGTAAGCACGTATGGAATTCTGTGAATGCGGATCTGAAAGCCAAATTTGTGACGAACCTGAAGCTTTGAAGTTGTATTTTATTTTGTGATTATTTGACCTCTGCTTTAGTGCGTATCTGCTTTTTGGTTTAAAAAATCATTAGTTGATGTATTGCAGCGTTTGTGCATCTGCTGAATCTATCCTGCACCAAGATAAAAAGCAATATTGGATCATTGATTATCATCTGATTATATATACTCTTTCGTGCTTACTATGATGACATTGTCAAGCTGACAGGTACATAGTTGAACTAGTTTACGGAAAATTAATACAGTGCCTATGACAATATACAATATCAGTCTGTAATCAATACATGTATCATCATTGTTAGTCGACAATGCTTCATTGTACGATAAGCAATCACATAACTTTCTCAACAAATGAACGATTTAATATTAATATATTTTAAGTGTTATACGTGATTATAGAAGGAACATTTGCACCAACTAGGTCCACTTCTAGTCAGCACTTTTTCTACTGAGATTGAGAGTAAAGCAAAACTGATTCTTGTTGGGTTGCATATATACAAAGTTACATATGTAAGGCTCGGTTATGTCAACGTGACAATATTGTCAATTTGAACATTTCACACGGTTATAGTTATCCGCTAAAACTATTTATAGTAAGCCGCACAATTTATAACTTTATGACCATTCCATTTTTCAAAGCCATAGGTTTGCAAAACACTACTTAGGTTAGTTGATCGGAAAGTGGATATGGCAGTAGGCGAATGTACAAAACAATTTTTGATCAAAAGGTATGAATATTAACATTTTGGTCTCAATAACATTTCCTATGGTACGATCCCAGTTGTATTATTCCTTCATGGTTTAATTTCATTTTGTCGTAAGGTGGTCTCTGTTTCGTCCAGTAATGTTCGATCTAATTCAGGTAATCACTTTTAATCAACTGAATTGTCTTTTGATGCGTGCAGGATGGGGTGTATCAAAAAACCGGAAATCCAAAAATCCGGAATTCCAAAAATCCGGGATACCAAAAATCCGGAATCAAAAAATCCGGAAAACTATTGAAGACAAATCAACGAGAGATAAGTTTCAATTAAGTCAGGTTCGGTTTGGTTCGGTTGGGTTAGGATAACCGAACTATGTGTATTTGTATAAAATGGTATGTGTTTACCAATTTTCTGAGTTACGGATTTTTGGATTCCCGGATTTTTGGACTTCCGGATTTTTGGTTTTCCGGATTTTTGACATAAAGCGTGCAGGATGCCGTGCATACAACGAAATATGTACGTCACATAATACCAATAGTAGATGTGGATATCGTGCTTTGTTAATAGTCGTGGTTGTTGTTGTTGCCTGTCAGCGCTACGAAACAAATAGTTAAAATGGATCAATTGATCAACTCCTTTATGAAAATTTTGGTGAAAGTCCAAAAGGTTCAGAGTTTGCAACTAAATCTGATGGAAATAAAATTTACATATTAAAAGTGTTCATTAGTTGGAATTTAATGGCCGTTTTTAGATATTTACTTTGCCACCGGATATCTTAAAGTCGAGTGTGGCAACAGTTTTTAAGATTACAGGTTTTGTTGTCAGGAAGCCGTGGATAGGTTAGATTTATAATGTGTTTCCTTTCTACCATAATTCAGGCTCGTGATCAACATTAAAACAACTAATTATTACTTTTAGATAGGGAATTTTTTTGTCAACTAATTGTATTATATATACATAAGTTTTGTCTGAGCCTGTATCGCCTATGAATATTTCAGTACCAAATTTTCAATGCTTTTCTGGCACAATGTAATTTTATTCGGTTCATTGTGGCGAAAACGCTGCATCACGCAAATTCAAATAAAGTCAACAAATGCATCAATTTTCCACCGGTTTCCAGGTTGCCCAACGTAAGTTGGATGCATAAAACCGAAAGGAATTCACGATTCGTGTGATTGGATGCCTAAATGAATACATATTAGCCATGACAAATTTATTCCCATGAATGTAATCAATCATAAACTCTGCATATTGTCAACTAGATGCTCGAATCTATTTACAAAACGAACCAAGTATCTGCAAAATATAAAATAATTTTTAATAAATGCCATTTGATGGAACATGTCAATATCTAGAATTTAAAGGTAAGGTAATTTATGAAGCTATTGGTGTAACGTAAATTTGTTTATTTACAAGTTTGAATTCAACAATTGATGTGCTATTGTATAAGAAAATGCATGTCACATATGCTAATGAAGAAGAGATGTCGGGTAAAGCCATTAATCAAATGCAAAAAATAGAAGTACGCTAACCATATATTTGCTCCAAATGTATTATATGTTTTTACGCACACGTCTCAAGTTTCTGACATTCCACGATTCCACAACAATTTATGTGTCCCCAAACCCCAAATGGGGGATGTCCATAGTTCCCTTAAATGCGGTTCTATTATGTACCTTCCGATGAGCCCAATAGATTCATTTCCGAGCAAAGCATGCAGTTACACTTGTAATTCGAAGATGCATTTCAGGAATTATCTTGATTACAACTCACTATTCCGACCTCGTCGACGGCATAAGAGAATCGGTGGGTCAAGATCACTCTGTTTCGTTCGCTGGAAGGATTCTGCCACTAACCAAAATTGTTGTCTGTTCAATTAGCGTTTCAAAATGTAATACGCAGCCATGTACCAACAAACCTCTTCTACGGAACGCTAGATACGACGGCTCCGTGTTAGCTAAATCGAGGCGCTCGGTCTAATGCTGAGGTGACTAACTTTGAAGATATTCTTCATTATTAATACAACTTGGCTTTACCGATTGAGCAGTTCTGAATGTATCCCCGTTTGGAATTCACTGTGCATATCTAGATTATCACTTATGATTAATCAATTGTTCTGGTAGCAGGACATTGGTCCCTGAATTACAATAGAAAAATATGCTCATTCGGGATGCAGATAATGATTCCAATTGCCACAATTAATTTATTTTCAGAGATTAGCTTCTTGACGTTAACGCTATCAATATTATTATCTCGGGATTTAAACTTGCAATAACTATTTCCAGTTGGGACCGTTTCTTTGCAAGTGTGGTGCAAGTGACGTGAGGTTATAAAAAGTTAATCCTAAGTTGTAAGTACCATCGAGGAACCATATAATTAATTAAAACAATAGGATTCATTGCTTAACATCCAAGACTCAAAGTTAGCTTTATGGCAACTTAAAATGTTTACGTGACCCAACGCCTGTACTTCACATTGTCGGTCTCACCGATTTAAGCAACTGAGCAGGTGAAACATGTCTCCTTGTATCTAAGCAGTTAATTTTGAGTTTTCATTTCATTGAGTAAACACATGAATACTGTAATCTCAATTTGTTTCATATTGCTCAACGAACGGTTGTTGATGCCAATGGTAGCATTGGTAGCTAACTGCTTTATTTGTGACCTAAGTTAGCAATCACGTACTTTCTCATCATTTTATGAAATTGCTTTCGTAAATTAATTAGGATAGTAAATATGATTGTAGTAGTTCTAATCACTATATTTCTGATGCATACTGCTGGTTTGTAAGTTTGAAAACAACGGTGGCTAGATTAGATTACAACAACTAATTAGATTTTGCAAGTGGAATCACATAATTATTATGACTAAAAGTTCCGCTGAATGATTATATTACACACCATGCCGACTCATTCACCGGAATTGTAGCTTTCGTACTTCTTGTTTCTTTCAACATTCTTCTGCAGGATAACCAATGTGATAACTTATAACTTGCTTCCCTCAAGCACAATCAATACAGCAGACAAGACGGAGATCTATTAGCTTACTGTTTGCGTTTTAGCTTCTCCTTTACACTCTGGGCGTCGAAGTTTCGTTCGTAATAATTTTTTGATGAGAATATAATATTGAACCTCTGCCATCTATCAATCAATTTTATCTTCAAAACTTTAATGTCGGATTCCCCCATGAGAAAATATATTCGAAACTCTAAACAAGTATCCCAGGTATGGCAGGAAGCTCATTTGAGGCGTGTTAGTATAATATGAAATCCCTTAACCTGTATTGTTATGTGCTAACTCAAATCAGTTATCTTCAGACAAGGAGAGCTTTAACTTAATACTTACTACTTAAATAATAATTAAGTCTTTATTAATTACTTCAAATCTCTGGAATACAACAACTCCACGAGCTCATGCTCGACGACTACTTACTGACTGACACAGACTGTCTCATGACTGCTTGCATGAGCCTCACATCACATTGCCTTTGGGCACATGCACATCATGATCATAATCTAGCGCATTCTTATAATGCCCCAACACCACATCCCCCATCCCAAGTTTCAAATCAATCATTTTAGAAACAATAACAAATCAAAATAAATCAATAAAATCACAAATCAAATAAATTAGGGAATGCGATGTTCTGTAGGAATCCGATGTAGGATTCTCTTCTACGGAACGCTAGATGCGACGGCTCCGTGTTAGCTAAATCGAGGCGCTCGGTCTAATGCTGAGGTGACTAACTTTGAAGATATTCTTCATTGTTAGCACAGCTTGGCTTTACCGATTGAGCAATTTCGAATTTATCCCCGATTGGAATTCACTGTACATATCTAAATTCATCACTTATGAGTAATTTATTGTTCTGGTAGCAGGACATTGTTCCCTGAATTACAATAGAAAACTATGCTCATTCGGGATGCAGCTAATGATTCCAATTGCCACAATTAATTTATTTTCAGAGATTAGCTTCCTGATGGTACTCTATCAAAATTATTATCTCGGGATAATTACTTGCAATAACTATTTCCAGTTGGGGCCGTTTCTTTGTGCTGTAAGTGACGTGAGGTTATAAAAAGTTAATCCTAAGTTGTAAGTACCATCGAGGAACCATATAATTAATTAGGTCAATAAGAATTCATAGATTAATATCCAACACTCAAAGTTAAATAGCTTTATGGTAACTTAAAATGTTTACGTGAACCAACGCCTGTACTTCACATTGTCGGTCTCACCGATGTAAGCGACTGAGCAGGTGAAACATGTCTCCTTGTATCTAAGCAGTTAATTTTTGAATTTTCATTTCATTGAGTAAATAGGAAGGGATTATCAGAAGTAGTGGAACAATTTTGTTTCACTATAACTTGAAAACGATTTGAGATATCCAACCAATTTTTTCTATGCAACTTCCCTTGAATCCTAGTAAGTTTTCCCGCCCATCGTCAAAAGCCAGAATTTTTCTTGTAAGAAATGCGAAGCCTCGAAACCAAAGGTACGAAATTTCATTTTTTGCACTTGTTCATCCGAGTTGCATCCCTTCCCATGAATGTACTTTTCCAATTTCGGACACAAAAAGTGGTCAATTGTAATAAGAACAGGGTTCTAGTTTCGATGCTACATTGTGACAAAACCAATTTCGTGTACTCTTTGATAGGAGTGCTTCGTAGTGTCACAAGTCACATTGCAATCATAAACGTAATTTGGTGCTCCCATTTGTTTTGACGGAGTTAATGGATGTAGATTGACTTGAATTAATCCAAGACAATAATATAAGCAAATCCGGTTTATTAGGTACATTTGGAGTAACGCTCAGCCAATAATTATCCCAAATCGTCCATGCAAATGACCTTCGTAATCTTGTGCTTGATTTTTTTGCAAAAAAATGTCGATTTCGTCCCGATTTCAGTCTGTTTTCATGCGATGGGCCACCACAAGTTACTCGCACATACATCCAATAATAGATACTCTGCTTGGCACTGGATTCATCAAATCGTTTTAAATTTCATGTATAATAATACTTGGAAAAAGATACTTCAAAAAATGTGCCCTCACCTTTGGCGCTTATATGTTTTGCGGAGAGAAAATTATAATTACTCATATTACCGGCTCTAAGTCTGGACAGCAAATGAATACGACCAGGTGGTATATGTCGTTCCAAAGTCCAGACCTTCCTCTATCGACTGATATGTCAATTGTAAGATTTGAGAAACTACCCTTTGCTTCATTGCCATTCAAAGTTGTTCCACTACTTCTGATAATCCCTTCGTACATGAATACTGGAATCTCACTTTGTTTCATATAGCTCAATGAACGGACGTTGATGACAACGGTCGTATTGGTAGCTAACTGCTGTATTCGTGACCTAAGTTAGCAATTACTGTACTTTCTCATTATTTTATGCAATTGCTTTCGTAAATTAATTACAATAGTAAATATGATTGTAGTAGTTCTAATCACTATATTTCTGAGGCATAGTGCTGGTTTTTAGTGTTAAGTTTTGAAAACAACGATGGCTAAAGTGATACAAATTAGATTTTGCAAGTGGAATGACATAATTATCATGACTAAAAGTTCCGCTGAATGATTATATTGGACAGCATGTATATGGACTCATTCACCGGAATTGTAGCTTTCGTACTTCTAGTTTCTTTCAACATTCTTCTGCATGCATAACAACCAATGTGATAACTTGTTAAACTACTTTCTTCCCTCAAGCATAATCAACCCAGCAGACGAGACCGAGATCTATCAGATTACTGTTTGCGTTTGAGCTTCCCCTTTACACTAAGGGCGTCGAAGTTTCGTTGGTAATAATATTTCGATATGAATATAATCTTGAACCTCTTAATTCTATCAATCAAATTTACTAATCACGCGGTGTTAAATATTCAAATATAAGACCGGTTAAGGGGATCAAGAGAATCAGCTAGATATAAGCTAAAGTCACATTTATCGCTATGGTTGGCCAAGTAAGTTTTTTGTATATGCTGCTAGTTATTCAATGTTGCCTTGTAAATTCGAATAAAGTTTTGATGTTAATAATTTTACTTGGGATACATGGCTTAAGTTAATTGGATCAAATTTAGCAGCAAGACGTGGTTTTAAAACAGACCATTTACTCACGTAGTTTAAGTATGCTGATCGTGGGCAAAACTCTGCATCAGGGGAATTCAAATGCGGTCAACAAATACAATAATTTTCCACCAGTTACCAGGTAGTCCAACAGAAGTTGGGTGCATACAACATAAATGTATTCCCGATTTGTGAGATTGGAACGGTAATTGAATACATGTTTGCCATGGCAATTTGATTTCCATCAAGGCAATCATGATCTATGGTTCTTGTCAATTAGATACTCGAGTCTATTTCCAAAACTATTTCAAAATCTGCACTCTGCTGCAAAAATAAATATATATGGCATTGGTAAATAACTCTCATTTTATTGCAAAAACAGTTAAATTTCTCTAAATTTGTCGTTTATGGCAAATTTAAATTAATACTGTGGAACACAATCGGATAAAAATATTATTTGAATACTCATCCTAAAAGTTCGACGTTGCATTTTTACTATGCCCATTCCCCGAATTAAATTTACAAAAAGGTTGATCTTCGGGCTGTGAGAATATTCTTGAATTAAAAGTTTGTACTCAACTTTTGATTTGCGTCTGTATTATGAAAGTAGGTTACATAGTTAATACGGAGAAGATTTTGGGTCACGTTATTAATCAAATATTACAGTAAGTATGGTAGCCATCAAAGTTCCCCTTTACACGCGTACACCGCTTTAGTTTCTAACATTCCAAGGGGATTTCTATTTCTTTGTCCCAAAAACCAAACTTTGGGACTATCCACATGTCCCTTGAACGCGATTTTGTTACCTTTCGATGTTGACAACACAATCATTTCCCTGTGAAACTGGCATTTACATTGATATTTCATTGGTACATCCCAGCAATGATTTTGATTGTAACTCACTGCTACGTATTCGTCCTCGTCGATGGTATAAGAGATTGAATTGGTTTAACTAACTATGTGTTCCGGTTAATGGAAGTATTCTGTCATTAACCAAAATACGTGCCAATTGAGGTTAAATTGTAATTAAGCAACCATGTACAAACAAGCCTCTTCTACAGAATGTTGTAAACGATGACTCCTGGTAGCCAAATCGAGACGCTTGGTATGGTGCGGGGGTTAATAACTTCGCAGATATTCTTGGTTGTTAATATTGCTGGGCCTTATCGATTTAGCAGTTTTGATTTTATCCCTGTTTGGAATCCACTGTGCAATCAGTCGCGCAATTCAAAAAAAGTAGCAACTTTTTGTTTCTACAACGGTAACAGAAAATTGTTCAGATAATCGCACTCACAAAATTGTCTGTGCATTTTGGATGCAACTTATGGTTACAATTGTCGCAATTTAATTATTTACGGAGATTAGCTTCTTGACTTTAACGTTATCAAAATTACTCTCTCGGAATGTATACCAGAAATAACTGCTTCCAGTTGGTGCCGTTTCTTTGTGGTGTAAACAATGTGAGCATTTAAAAAGTTCATCGTATCTAACAATTGCAAGTACAATTGAGCAAATATGTAATTATATAAAGCAATACTGTAACTCCATAGCCATTCGGAATTGTTTTGTCCTTACATTTTAAAAACTCAAAATGAGTTGCAGATTCGAAATCTACATAGAAAACTGGTACGTCAATGTGGTAATAAAAAAATTTTAAAATTTGAAATAGCCCGGTAACGGACAAAAAACGGTTTTTTCAAAGGGCACACGATTATTTTCACATTTTTCAACGAAATTGGCTGAAATTTGGCATGGGTCTTCCCTTTGTAGGTGCCCTCCTGGTCACCTCGAAAAACATCAAACTTTTTGAAATCGTCAAGGTCAAAGGTCACAAATTTCAAAATTATCACAAAATAGCACTTTCAAGTGTGCCATCCTTTGTAAAAGGACAAGACGAGTAACTTTTGTGAAGAAACCTAATTGCTAAAATCGATGCTTTTTGAAATATCGCGATTTCAAATTTTTGGGACTTTGAAAGTTTTGACCTTTTTGCGTCACCCAGATGACCCCCATGTTTATATGTGCAAAAACGTAGTACACGACACCACGATTTCAAAAAACCAAACCCCAACCCTCTGCGTCAAATACTTTCTGAGATAATGGTGACTAAACATTCTCCATGTAGAAAAAAGTAGTGGAAAGGGCACGCCGTAGTTTCCACATTTTTTGACGGAGTTGGGAACCACTGCGCAGATCCCTTCCTTAGGAGTTTCCCTTCATGGTCAAGTTCATAAACACCCACTTTTTCAATGTTCACTAGTCAAAGTTGCTTAAGGCAGAGTTGCTTAAGGAGTCAAAGTTGCACAAAAGTTACTCGTCTTGTTCTTTTACATAGGATGGCACACTTGAAAGTGCTATTTTGTGATAATTTTGAAATTTGTGACCTTTGACCTTGACGATTTCAAAAAGTTTGATGTTTTTCGAGGTGACCAGGAGGGCACCTACAAAGGGAAGACCCATGCCAAATTTCAGCCAATTTCGTTGAAAAATGTGGAAATAATCGTGTGCCCTTTCAGACATACGTGGATCCACAATCCGCCCAACCTGTTAGCTCAATCTGCCTTAAGCAACTTTGACTAGTGAACATTGAAAAAGTGGGTGTTTATGAACTTGACCATGAAGGGAAACTCCTAAGGAAGGGATCTGCGCAGTGGTTCCCAACTCCGTCAAAAAATGTGGAAACTACGGCGTGCCCTTTCCACTACTTTTTTCTACATGGAGAATGTTTAGTCACCATTATCTCAGAAAGTATTTGACGCAGAGGGTTGGGGTTTGGTTTTTTGAAATCGTGGTGTCGTGTACTACGTTTTTGCACATATAAACATGGGGGTCATCTGGGTGACGCAAAAAGGTCAAAACTTTCAAAGTCCCAAAAATTTGAAATCGCGATATTTCAAAAAGCATCGATTTTAGCAATTAGGTTTCTTCACAAAAGTTACTCGTCTTGTCCTTCTACATAGGATGGCACACTTGAAAGTGCTATTTTGTGATAATTTTGAAATTTGTGACCTTTGACCTTGACAATTTCAAAAAGTTTGATGTTTTTCGAGGTGACCAGGAGGGCACCTACAAAGGGAAGACCCATGCCAAATTTCAGCCAATTTCGTTGAAAAATGTGAAAATAATCGTGTGCCCTTTGAAAAAACCGTTTTTTGTCCGTTACCGGGCTATTTCAAATTTTAAAAAATTTTTATTACCACATTAACGTACCAGTTTTCTATGTAGATTTCGAATCTGCAACTCATTTTGAGTTTTTAAAATGTAAGGACAAATCAATTCCGAATGGCTATGGAGTTACAGAATAAGAATTAATAGCTTAATATCCAAAACTAAAAATTGCCTTTGTGGTAACTTCAAATGTTGACGTGTCCTAACGCCGCAAGTTCACAATCTATCCCACCGAGGTAGACAACTATGCAGGTGTATTCGGATTCATCCAGCTAAGGAGTTAATTTTGAATTTTATTAAGTTAATACATGCCAACTATTATCTTCTTTTTGTTTCATATACCGCTAAAAGTCACGTTTAGTAATTATGCGTGACACAATGTATGTCGACTAAATCACCCGGGTTGTTGTTTTCTTGCCTCTAGTTGATTTCAGTGTACGTGTGCAGGGAAACCAATAAATTTAATGTTAAAAAGTATTTCCATCATCCAAATCAATAAAATCGAATACGACCAGATCATACCTGTGCACTTCGTGTTCGCGTTTGAGCTTTTCCTTTGCAAATAGGACGTCCAGATTATTTACATTTATTACATTTTAGTAGGAATATAAATTTGGTTTAATTGTTCTGTCAAAATAAAATAAAAATATGAAAAACCATATTTGTTGTATCTCACATAATGTATTTGCTATGCATAGTACTAGAACGTCGTGTTTATCGCATATTCAACCGAATATTATAATATTTACTTTGGCATTGGATAACTATAACTTATAATTCGGTGCATGAACAATTTAAAAAACTATAGGCTTAAACTATAGTTGTATCAACAGGAGGATAAATGTTGTTTTGAATGAAGTATTTATTGCAGGAGTAATTTGCTTGGCTATGCTTAGTTTGGGTTTTTGTTCAGCAATAAGACGATTACTATGACTTTTGGACGCCAGGAAGAAATAATGTTCAAAGTGGAATATATTTGCGGTACATAATCATGACTGTTTGCACTGGGTCTTACGACACCAGCAGTTAAACCATTTAATATTCTTCCAGAATTAGCCCAAGTCGTAACACATGTCTGTCAGTAATAATTGCTTAATGTAGAACGTCGTTCGTAGAAACATTTATCGTCCCACTGGTACATTGCAGCCGTCAAATATATATACTCGAATCTTGCCGGGTGCAGACAATTTACCGTTAAATTCATGTTCCCCAACAATTTCCGGCAAGAAGTAATACTTAAGCTATGGTTAGCTTATGCAAAACCCATACCGCAAGTTTACGTTTCAAGTGTTTCTTCACTTGTTTTGAAAGGTACACTATATTAAATAGAGAATTGTGCATTGTTTTTCAACATCGGGTAATTTTGCCTCCAATTAATTCAGCGAAGCGAAACTGACCATATGCAAATTATGACAATTTACAATATGATATTATACTTGTCCATATAGAATACAATTAAAAACCATATTTACATACATGAAGACAAAAGAATCATGAGTTAACATTGTCGAACGATTGATCGAATGGTTTAATTGAATTGCTCCGTCATTTCTTTATTATTTTTCGGTGCTAGTAACAAGCTACGGACTCATGCATTTCTTGACTGTGCTGCAATTGTTGCAATTTTAGTAGGAAGGTGTATGGTAATATCAAATTAAGTAAACTATAATGAGTCGGAATAAAAAAGGATACGATTCCTTAACCAAATTAAAATTTTGGTTTTCGTAAAACTGTCTTTTAATATAAAACTCTTCAACTTGTATCTTTGTGAAACTATAAAATTGTTATAATTATTTGTAGTGGTTGTAAATTTGAAGAAATGTTAATTGACTTGGTTTTACTTTGAAGCCGCGTGATTCACACTTGTCCACACGTCACACGTGTCCAACCAAACAATAACACCTTAGGTATAATTGCTTCCGGGTATTGACAGAGTTTTCAATATGTGAAACGGAATGGAATGCTGCTTAACTGAGCAGTGTCATTTTGTAATCAATTGCTACATTCGCCTTTTTAGTCGCCCACGCTTCATTTTGCCGCTTGAAAATAAGCTAACATGTACGATTAGACATTTAAGGCTTTCTTAGAGGTTAAGAGCAAAATCGCACTTCATATCTACTGAGTTCATTTCCAATCAACACTGTTCGGAACAGTCTGCTCCCATTACCACTGAAGTGATGCTAACGTGAAGTCTTCTCGATTACCTGCTGAGTTTGGTGCTGAGATGGATAGATAAATAAAATATCTCTCTCTCCTTACTTACGTTATCTCTTCACCCCAAATGATTTAGCATTCCTATATCCCACAGCAGCATCCACAAGCACAATCGCATAAGACTACAAGTCACGAGATAGGAGATTGAGAATGATATGATAAGCACAAGAGCATAAATATAAGTATCACAATTCTATTCGTGACATCATCTTCAAATTTTGTTAATAATATATTGCATTTACAGTCTATTGAAAGGGAAAGTGAAGTAATCTAGTCAATGGCAGATATCTTAAACTTTTTCCTGCTGCAAGATTACTTGATGTTTTTTTGTTTTTAGAGACTAAAGTGATAAGGCGTAATTTTACAAGACACATTGACTAACGCTAACAAATAATCCCGCTTTCCAACAAATTGGAACTTGTCTGATTTTGCATAATCACATTTGATTTTGAATAACATCATCAACTTCAGGAGTGCTTGTGTGAAGGTGTAATGGAAATCCAAACTTTACTGAAGTCGAGTTGCAATTGTATCGCATACAGCCCGCTTACATTTATGAAATAAACTGAAATAAACTGTTTACTCGACCTTATATAGGCAGTGGGTCTTTCAGTTCAGTTCCGAACCATCGCTATTGCGTCGAGGAGTGTGCATTGCAATCCGTAGAAATTCCTCCAATGTGCTCTGCGAAAGTGCAGATATCATTCATAGAAATCAGACTTCACAGAATAAAACTTGATGTCCTACTTACAGACAGGACATGATTTGCTACATGTGGAATGAAAAGCCAATTGTAAATGGGATTGACGATAACACATTTGTTGCATTTGAGAATGCAAATTTTTGAGCCGTTTCACTACGGGATTAATCATTTATTATGCAAAAATTACATTCCGCATGCGACGCAATAAAAATGATGCAATGGTAATGATAGCTCTCATTACTATAATTCTGACCCGTACATGAGATTTTGCAAGTAGCCATACTACTTATGAATTGAAGTTCCGTTCAATGATTAAGCTGGCCAAATGTATGGGAACTCAAAGAGAAATGAAATTTTTATAATACTAATCTACAATTACTTCTCAAATTTTAACCAAGGATTTAGCAGGGGGCGGACATGAACCTGCTAAACCCTATTTTAAAATGCAACAACGTGTTTCTCCATGCTAAACCAAAAGAGGGACAAAATTTTCTCCCTACTAAACCCCATGTTAATTCGTAACACAATAGCCCTCCTGCTAAACCCTATGTTAAGTCTTAGCAAAATGTACCCTTGCTATACTCAATGTAATGCTAAACCCCGTGTCATTTTATTAAATGCTAAACCCCGTGTCATTTTATTAAATGCTAAACCCCGTGTTATTTTATTAAATGCTAAACCCCGTGTTATTTTATTAAATGCAAAACCCCGTGTTATTTTATTAAATTCTAAACCCCGTGTTATTTTATTAAATGCTAAACCACGTGTTATTTTATTAAATGCTAAACCCCGTGTTATTTTATTAAATGCTAAACCCCGTGTCATTTTATTAAATGCTAAACCCCGTGTTATTTTATTAAATGCTAAACCCCGTGTTATTTTATTAAATGCTAAACCCCGTGTTGTTGTATTAAATGCTAACCCCGTGTCATTTTATTAAATGCTAAACCCCGTGTCATTTTATCAAATGCTAAACCCCGTGGTATTGTATTAAATGTGACACCCGTGTTAGCGTTTTAATGCTAACTGCCTTTAATGTTGCTAAATCGTACCTAAGTTTATTTAGTGCTAAATCCCATGTTAGAAATATTTACTCAACCCACCCTCAACTATACAAAATTTACCACGCTAAACCCTATGATAAAAATTGCCGCGCTAAACCTCCTGTCTACTTATTATTGCTAAAGCTTCATTTATTTCATCCATTCATTATAATACTAATATACAATTACTTTACCGAACATTTACCTGCTAAACCCAATGTTTAAATTGTGACAAATGTTACACATGTTATCCCATGCTAAACCAAAATACTAACAAGGTGTCACCCCTGCTAATCCCCATGTTAAATCGTAAACAACTGTTACCCATGCTAAACCATATGTAATGCTAAACCCCGTTTCCATCTACTTAGTGATACACCTGGTGTTAATTTATGTAATACTAAATCCCATGTAACAAATATTTATCCTATTAACTCAAACAATTTTACCATGCTAAATCCTATGTTAAAAACTAACGTACCAAACTTCATTTAAACTTATTAAACGCTTAATCCAATCTTAGGTCTCACTTCAAACGAATGTATGTGACTGAGCACTGTGACTGGAACACGCCACAGGCCGAAGGCCTGCGGCTTGTTTTCTTCGCCTCAGTATTAATTCATTATCTTATTATCTTACTAATTTACAATTACTTCCGATATTTTAACCAGCGATTTAGCAGGAGGCGAATATGCACCTGCTAAACCCCATGTTAAAATGTTACTAAAGTTGCACACTGTTAGCCCATGCTAAACCACCATCGTCACAAAAATGTTACTCCTGTTAAATTCTGTATTAATTCGTAACAAAATTGTTACGCTTGCTAAACCCTGTTTAAATTTATTTGAAGCTAAACTACGTGCTTTATACTTGCACCCTTATGAAACCCGTGGTAAAGCATTAACGCTAGAAACCACGCCTTAACTTTCTTAATGCTAAACCCAATCTTATTTCGCCCAAAGAATATTACTCAATTAGTTTGTGACAGGTGCGGAACACGACGCAGGCCTGCGGTGTATCCACCCCGTACCACGTGTCCTATATCTCATTAAAATGTCGAACCTGCTTATAATACTAATATACAATCACTTTCAAAATTTTAACCACGGATTTAGTAAGGGGCGGACATTTACCTGCGAAGCCCGATGTTACGCCCTACCGTTTACTCTACACGCCCTACCGTTTACTCTACACGCCCTACCGTTTACTCTACGCACCCTACCGTTTACACTACACGCCCCACCGTTTACTCTACACGCCCAACCATTTACTCTACACGCCCTACCGTTTACTCTACACGCCCTAGCATTTACTCTACACGCCCTACCGTTTACTCTATACGCCTTACCGTTTACTCTACACGCCCTACCGTTTACTCTACACGCCCCACTGTTTACTCTACGCGCCCTACCGTTTACTCTATACGCCTTACCGTTTACTCTACGCGCCTTACCATTTACTCTACACGCCCTACCGTTTACTCTACACGCCCTACCGTTTACTCTATAGCGCCCTACCGTTTACTCTACACGCCCTACCGTTTACTCTACACGCCCTACCGTTTACTCTACGCACCCTACCGTTAACTCTACACGCCCTACCGTTTACTCTACGCACCCTACCGTTAACTCTACACGCCCTACCGATTACTCAACACTCCCTACCGTTTACTCTACACGCCCCACCGTTTACTCTACACGCCCTACCGTTTACTCTACACGCCATACCATTTACTCTACGCACCCTACCGTTTACACTACACGCCCCACCGTTTACTCTACACGCCCAACCATTTACTCTACACGCCCTACCGTTTACTCTACACGCCCTAGCATTTACTCTACACGCCCTACCGTTTACTCTATACGCCTTACCGTTTACTCTACACGCCCTACCGTTTACTCTACGCGCCCTACCATTTACTCTACACGCCCTACCGTTTACTCTACACGCCCTACCGTTTACTCTATAGCGCCCTACCGTTTACTCTACACGCCCTACCGTTTACTCTACACGCCCTACCGTTTACTCTACGCGCCCTACCGTTTACTCTACACGCCCTACCGTTTACTCTACGCACCCTACCGTTTACTCTACACGCCCTACCAATTACTCTACACGCCCTACCGATTACTCAACACTCCCTACCGTTTACTCTACACGCCCCACCGTTTACTCTACACGCCCTACCGTTTACTCTACACGCCATACCATTTACTCTACACGCCATACCGTTTACTCTACACGCCCTACCGTTTACTCTACGCGCCCTACCGTTTACTCTACGCGCCCTACCGTTTACTCTACACGCCCCACCGTTTACTCTACACGCCCTACCGTTTACTCTACGCACCCTACCGTTTACTCTACACGCCCTACCGTTTACTCTACGCGCCCTACCGTTTACTCTACGCGCCCTACCGTTTACTCTACACGCCCTACCGTTTACTCTACACGCCCTACCTTTTACTCGACACGCCCAAATATTATAATATTATGCGCCTAATATTATTATTACATAATATTATACCTAATATTATACGCCGATCTAATTACAATACATTAAATTTACCTTTTTTCTGTCACGTGTTTGTGGGTGATGTTTTTATGTTTCATTTTTTGACAATATTTTATTGAAGTGGCATACTGCGTGCATTGGGCTTTTTAATTAACGGGTAACTTTCTATAAACCGCATGGCGGCTCTAGTTATACTTATGGTTTCTTTGATCATTCTTATTGAGGAAGATAACTTGCTTGACAAAATCTTTTCTTTATTTCACTCACAGTCATGACGGAACATGAAAAATCTATGAACTTCCACTTGGAGTTTGAGCTTGGATTAACAATTAGAGCGTCGAAGTTCCGTAATAATATTTTTGTATGAGTGTGGAAATTTCGTTCGACATTTGTTTTACTAATAAAACAAACCTGGAAAGCGATCGTTATTTGAAGGTTTATGTACACCGAAGCGCCCAAAACATTAATAGTCATCAAGATTGAAAGCAAGGAGATTGAACTATAATTAAAACTGTTAAAAATCATTTAAAACCACGGTCCTCGCCTTTTTAGTTTAAAACCGCGGTTCTTGCCATGTCTGATGATCAATAAAGCGGTTTATAAAAGAAATTATAAAAGTTCACAATTCAGACAGAAGACAAAATGAAATATAGAACACTGTTATAGAAAACATTTTATTGCGTTATTTGCGTCGTTTGGGTTAGCCGTCTAATTGTAAGATATAACCGTTGCATCACAATGGTTTGGAATGAACATATAAAATAACTATTATTCGGCAAGTACTAACAATACATTTCAAATTTTGCAATTCAACATTGATGACATGGCGGCAGGTGGAGGATCTAGTTACTAAATAATTTTCCTTATAAGAAGAGATAAACGCTCCGGCGTTCAACTTGAGCGTATATCTCTGAACAAACTGGCTGAACATTTTTGCGGCAGAAGGAAAATGTGAACAGAAAACAAGAACAAGCTCAGTATACCTGTAAAACAACTGTAAAACCCACTTAGTTCGGCAAACTTGACTTCCAGTGCATTGACAAGGAATGTCATGCACCAAAATAAGTGTTCATTTAAGTGCGTCATCCATTTAATTCTCAGACTCTTGAATCATGAAATCTGGTATTCCATATTTAACGAGTCATACCAGTATTTTTGTCATAAAGCTTAACTGAATTGCGTAATTTACCTTTAAAATCTGTTGACCATTGATCAAATATGAAATCAAAATCCCTTGGAGCTAATTACAGTACGTACAAATATTATCAAAAATTAAATAAATGCCGCTGCGCGATGAACATGAACTTGCTATACAATTTCGTCATTCAGGACACTAAGTTTGCTTTATTTGGTTAATTTTACGCAACTTCACAAAAGCTACATCTAATCTGAAATTTCAAATTCACTCCACGCATAAAGTATTAAAATTGTCAAGCAGACTGAAAGACTTTTACCTGGACAGTACACAAAGTCAAACATTTGTGCTATTCTAATAGGTACGTCTACGATTGTTGGGTTGGTATATTAATTGGTGAAAACAAGTAATGTGTAATAGAGAGAAGTGTGAGGAATATTGTGACTTGTGAAGTGTGATGATCATTACAACGGTACGGTAATTCGGCAACATATGTTGGTTGATATTTTATAGCATGAATCAAAATCGGATAATTACAAGCCAAATCATAGTTAAACTGTAAGGTCGTTAGTATTTTGCCAACCCACCTCGACAAAATTATTTTGCAGGATAAAAACGTGCGAATTCGGTAGTTGGAATGGATTTGTTTTGTTGTGATTAAGCAGTATGCTTAAACATGTTGTTTCATATCATTAAAAATTGGTTTTTCACCAGATGAATATACTACACGTTCTGTTGAGTTTGCCGTTTTCATTGTTGACATTCAATCACCCAACAAAAAGATATACAGACTTGTAAATCAATTCAGTATTTGGTCAAAGTTATTTTTTCGAGTGTGCGCTTATTTAAGAATGTATCAAAATCACATCACTTTGCTGCTTAAAGCCAGTGGACAACTACTCCCATAACGTCTAATGTGTGTAACAATCATTGAAGAAAATGAAATGAAAAATCCTAATAAAAATTAACAAAATTGTTGCTTGCCTTCCTCTCTGATAAATGCTATGAGATTGAATTGAACCGTTCATGTGGTAAAAGACACGTTCGACATTAATACTTGCTTGAACATTAGATAGTTCTTCAGGACGCCGATATAACATTTCACTTGGACATTATACTATTTATTGACGAACCAATTTGTCGATATGATATTACAAGGTGAAGGCAAGGCAAATCGTAGCAGAGATGATGAAGTGACTAGATTCTTCTTGTAAATTCAAGTGACAAAAGCATGTTGTTCAAACGTATTAAAAAAATCAATTGTTTTTGCCAAATGGTGCATTTCATATCATAAATCCTTATTTCGCCGGAAGAAATCAGATATTTCGTAATTATAACCGATTGGAATTATTTCAGTAAATGCCAAAGTAAAAGTAAGAGATGAAAGTTGTCATGCCGGTTTCGTTTCTTTTTTCTAGTCTAGTCAAGTCTAGTTTTGACAGAACCCGTTTTTATTGTTAGAAATCGGACTTTATTCTATGATTGCCTCCTAAAACTGGTACATAAATCGGGTGCCAAATACATAAACATATTTCTAAACTGTCTACAGTTGTAAAACCAATTCCAAAAGTGACAGCTTACCAAAGTCGGATATCATAGAACACCACCTAGCACTTGAAATGTGTAAACGATTTGGTAAATGAGACTTAAATAATGTGAGCTGTTCTTGAGACATGGCACAGTTAGTAAATGACTTCGCAACAACATTTATTGGTATAACGCAGAGTTTAGTACTTCGTCTTCTCTAAATATCCAATAAACCCAGTCTTACAGGGGAACTGCAAAAACCGAAGTTTGCCAAGTTCGGCTAAAATTTACACTTTTACTAATTTTTAGGCGCTGACTTCATTTACGATACTAAACTCCCGAATCTGCATGTGCATATAATATACAGTGGAATATCAAGTCACTTTATAGGTAGTATCCGTCGAAAAGTCGTCAAAAAATGTTGGCCTTTGTGGAAATATAAAATTGTTAGTATTATTATTGCTAGTTGTAAATATGAAGAAATGATAATTGACTTGGGTTTATTTGGAAGCCGCAGGGTTGACATTTTGGTGCCCAATTCTGCATCAACATGATAGGTACTGATTGCCGGAGATTGGGACAGTTTTTAATATGAGAAATAGTATAGAATTCAACGCACAGAAATCCGCTTGAGTTGTGTAAATTCCAAAAAAAAATCACATAAAATATTATTTTTTTGGTTAAGGTACAACTGGTAGGATACTACCGTAGCTGTATTTTACTTTCAATGTTGAAATGTATTTTTTCTTGCAATATCGTGTCCTCTGCTATTCCCGATTTTGACTAAAAAATTGTTTGGCAGATGTACAGCAACGTTTGTGTATCCGCTCACCCCATCATACCGCATCATGGATAGTAATGTTCCATTATTGATCTTCCTTCGAATGATTAAATCTACACTTCGCGATTTCATCTATATGACTTTAACATCAAAATACAAGAAAGTACAGAATTTGTGCAGCTTCAAACGTGTAGGTTCCACCGGGTTAAATTTCCATAGGTCATATATCATAGTTTTAGATCGATTGTAAGTGATTGCCAAAGTTGTTTTTTGTGGTACGAAAGTCAGCTAACTTTAATGGTTTAACAGTGTCACTTGCTCTCACTAGTTGAAAATATTAAATCCATAACGAAACAATGCTACACGTAAACCACGTGTGCTAGTGGTCACTCACAAATATTTCATCGCATGTATTACCTACGGCGGAATATATGATAATCTATCTGCTTGTAAAATTGTTAGTAACATAATTGGTTAATACTTTCGAAAAATATGACTGAACTGAACATCCAACATGCTAATAGTACGCTTCGACTGGCACCAAAGTTATTTCTAAGACATTTTCCCTGAAAAACCATTGGATTTTCCATAAAAGTAATACGTATTAATTAACAGGAAAAAAATTGGCATTTCACTGAAAATTAATTGATACTTCAGGAGCCTTCTCATTTATTTCAGGAGCTCGATAATTGTCTCCCTTCAAAAATTACTCGATAACTGTTTAAAATTTCAATTTTAAAAGGAACGCACTGGCATTTTCGATGGAACTTTGGTAACCTTCTACGCGTATGAGATAGTTTTCTCAAACATGGATCAATAAATATACGAGTTCTCTTCTCTCTTTCTCTTCTATTTAAAAATTTGGAACATGATTTGGAATCATTAATTCGTTGTGTTATACCTGGATTCCTGTGAAGGTTAATCTGTGATGTTGTGTCAATGCAACAGAATACGGCCAATCACTAGTGGGAATTTTATATCCTGAGAACGCTGTAAAATCCTCTGAATTCATATTCATTTTTGTTGGAATGGAAAAGTAAATGGACCAGGCAGCGCACTCAAGACATTTCGACTCGAATACGCCACATTTTATAATGGTTAGCATAGTGTTGTTGTATACAGCATATATGTATATGCAATACATAATACATACATACATTGTGCAGGTATGTAGGTTCCTTGTTGTTTTGTGCATTATGGTTTTAATTAAAATAAGTACATATGTGCATTAACGAAAAAAATAATGTTGCGGTGATTTTATATTTTTTCATTCCTTTCGAAGCAGGGTACCCTGAACGGTATCATCTTTGCTCCAATAAAACATATAATTGTCCCAAACACAAAATAAAAAGAACTTTGAGTCAATCACCTTTTCATATGAGTACTTCAGATGGATAGTGTAATAAACTGAACGGCGGAGAAGTATATAATATAAAGTTTGTTTACTCTGAATTGCAAAGATTTTAGAAAATGATCACCTGTCTACAAGGCTGCAGCAAATATTCAAGGCAGAATTAACGTCATTTTTAATTAAACATATCATATGCAAAATTAAACATATTATACCTTCAAATACACTTATAATAATTAAAATGTATAAATTTGCCAACTCCTATAATATTGAATATCTGCATTTATTGGTAGTGTGAAACTATTTAATTCGAATGGAGCTATAATTGAAGGTAGTAAAATTAAAATCTGAAAAGTGTTCATAGTGTTGAATTTTTTAGCCCTGTTGAATTACTTTAAAAAAATACGTGAACCAGGAACCTAACCTGAGTTCCACAGACACAAGTCATTTTCAGGTTTCAAAATTCCTATTGATGCATTCTGACGTTTTAAGTATTCGATGGGATGGGTTGCGAAATGAAACAAAATAAACGAATAAATATTGACAAGAATTTAATAAATACTAATCCGATGAACATAAACTATCTGTAGCTATACAATTTCGGCATTAATGCGTATTAACCCTAACTGGACCTTGGCGACTTATTTGTTCAATTTTACGCGACTTCACGAAAGCTATATCCAATTATAATTTTTAAATTCACTCCATGCCAAAAAGGCTTAAAATTATAAAACGTAAAAAGGTAATAATGTAGAACCGAATATGTTTCCTGCTAATGCTAAATTACTTGATTCAAGTATCGTATTTAGTATTGCAACCCAATAAGTTATGTCAATATATTAACCTGACTCGATTATCTCAAAACTGTCACAAGACAGAAAGGTCT
Source organism: Sinella curviseta (assembly GCA_004115045.4). Classification (NCBI taxonomy): domain Eukaryota; kingdom Metazoa; phylum Arthropoda; class Collembola; order Entomobryomorpha; family Entomobryidae; genus Sinella; species Sinella curviseta. The sequence goes on along the minus strand of CM023199.3, from coordinate 20,757,364 downwards.
CAAACGTTGCTAAAAGATACATTCATGCATATGTCAAACCGTATAATAATGTCATTAGATAGCAGAAATCATTGTGCAATGCATCGTTGAGGGCTGATTTATTGAATAGTTTATTGTAATCGTTTTGTTTTTAAAAGCTTTATATTTGTCCGGTGTGTTAGATGTAAACTGTTGTTTTAATGCTTCAATAATTTAAATATTCTTTACCATATAATACTCTGGTGAATTATTCAACAGAAATCTCAGACGAAATGGACTTTTAACGCTTCTTGTAATAATACCTGCGTTTCCCTGGAAAAGACCACTGAAGGTGTGTCATACCGCCCCCTTCATGTTTGAATGTATTTTTGTGATCACGAAATCTTTTAAGTATGATTAAAGACGGTTTGAAAATGAGTAGTCGTTGAAAATATTCTTTTGCTCAAACTTTTTTTTTTTAAATATGCTATCCCAGAATATCGTCTCACGTACTAAGACGGCAATTTTCGCGTTCTTTAGAAAATTTCTGTCCGAAATCCATTTCATAAACTGGTCAGGTAAATATTACTCCGCGTTGTTATGTGTTGAATTATGACATTAGGAAGTTAAGAAATGTAAGATACGTTTTCCGTAATAGTCCGTTTTCTTTGCTGGGTATACATCAGCATTAATAAATTTTTATTTTGCCACATGACAACGTATTATAGGGCATTTGAGCAGCTGGTAGAACTAACGATTACTAAGGCAGTGCCGGTGGATGTCAAATGCTATTTTGAATGGAGTTTTTCTTGTAGATCTGGCATTTGCTTGACTCTGTTCATTTGGGCTCCTGCTCAGCACTAGGATGATTCATATGATTTTTTGACAACCTGAACAAATAATGTACAATGTGTGGAATACATTTGCATGACAAAATCATGGTTGCTACAATGGGTCTTACAACACTAGGCGTTATACCATTTAATATTGTTACAAACTTTTTATTCTAAGCCGTCACATTAGTCGGCCAATAATAAACGCTCCAGTAATGATTTCCTGTAGATTGTCGTCCCTAGAATTTGCTGTCGTTTGCTGAAACATGGAGCCATAAAATATACATACTTGACTCTGCCCGAATGAATATGAACTACATTTAGGCTGTTAGGCTGCAATTTCCTGTAGGCAGCATTATTTTTATAACCGTTTCTCGCTTGTGTCCAACGGCACACTATTTTGGTGAGAGAATTTTGTGAACTGTTTTGCGACATACGCTAATTTTGCCTCGACTTAATTCAGCGAAGCCAAATTGGTCACTTGCATATAATGACGATAATATTGAAACGATAGGTGTAACAGTTTTATTTGAGGAGGGAGTGCTATCACTCCGTTGCAAAGCCACTACTTGGCTACTACTAATGATGCAGTTTTTAGGAAGAATATTTATAGTTTTAAATTAAATACAAAGAGATTGAATGCAAAGATTAAACTACGTAAATTATACAGACTAGCAAGGTACATAGTATTCTTAATGATATGTGCATTATTGCCGTTTCCTAGAGGTTTTGCACTGTGGATCTTTCCTTAGACTTGTACAAACTTATTACCATTCTTAATTATTACCGTGTGAACATGCACTGATCACTATCAGTACAATATAATGTGATTGATATGCTAATAAAAATTCAAATTATATTTACATTTAAACAAAAGGATTTTGAACTAAGATTTTCGAACGATTGAACGAATGGTTTTTCTTCGAAGCCATACGGTTACACCTTCCTGCCCACTCCAACAATTATAGATTAGGTGCATTTGACCTGATGGGCAGGGTGTCAATAATATGAGAGGGTGTTTGGGGTATCGCAGACAGAAATTGAGTAAAACTTGTGTAAATTCCAAAGTTGAAATATTGGACATTATTTAGCACCAACCAGCTAAAGCAGAAGCGGAATAAATTCAGATAACTGGAAATAAGCATAGTTTTCAATCGTATAAAATGCTAATCAATCACAGCTGCGGTTGGTAATTTTTGTCACATAAAATATAAACATTTTTTGATGTAATCACAACTGCTATAGTATGACTCAATCTGTATTTTACATTCAAAGTTGAATTTTATTTAGTGACCAGGTTGGCATTCCACAAGTGCTTTGTCTGTTTTGGTTCAAAAATCGTTGATGGATGTATCACGTGTAACGTTTTTGTATCAACTGAATTCGTCATGCAACAAGATCAAACCTAATTTTGCATTATTGATCTTCATTCATATGATTCATATATCTACTCATTCGTTCCTGCAAGGATGACAGTCAAGCTGACAGATAGTTGACTAGGTAATGGCAAATTAGTAGTGCGAAATACAATATCAAATGAAATCTATCCGAGAATAAATTTTTGAAAAACCTTTTTTCTTTATCAAAATAGAATTACAACAGGCTAAACTCATCAAACTTTGGATTCTTCACATTCTTCGATTCTTACTTTCACCTGTAAGACTTTCACGTCGAATTAACTCAACTACTGCAAACTTGGATGAATACTACGTTTCAAAAAGTTTTAAGTTTTTGTTTCAAACGATAGCTATTACCATGAACACCTATTTTTCTGGAGCCATATTTGTACAACAAGGTGCGATAACAATGAACTAAAAAATCTTGCTATTTTTTCTACAGAAATCGTGATTTGCTTTCCATTCTGCTATATGTAAAATGACTGAACAGAACAATTCGGGTGCCACACGACGTGAGGTGCACTGAGCTTACGCGTATTTAAACAGTTAATTGTACTTCAAGAACCCGAACTAACCGTTCAATACGACACCATCATATTTATTGTAGCGGTAACTTGTCGACATTCCCTTAGTATGTACATTTAGCCTCTTCTTACAGAATGTGATGAAAATAATTTGTCTTAAGCCTCTATGATAAGATTTCCCGAAGAATAATTGGCGAGCGCAGCATACCGATAAATGCTGCTGCGCAGTATGCGCACTACATGGCGGTTTCTTGCCTTACTAAAATCCTCTCTCCTCCGAAACTACGCAACAAATTTTTTTCGAACAATATCTTTAATTGAAGCTGATAAACTACTGCATATACGTATACCATTTTGGATTTTAAAATATTAGCGGAACATCGATAAATCCACGTTTCTCCATCAAATATACTGCAATAAGTAATAAATTATTTCAAAGCTATTTGCAATTTGCTTATGTGTAGGTAGAAATTATTGAATGGAAGTACTATAATCCTATTGAAGACGATATTCAAGGTTCAATAAAAAGTAAGATGGGGTGTGCATTCTATAGTGTATGTCTTTATTTGTTTAATGTATCGCCGTCTATTTTATAAAATAAATATACTATAAATATTGTTTTCTTGGTGATCACATTCGATCCGACTGTCCTCACTGATGATAATTCTTATTTATTTCGAAGCTAATACGCAATTAAAGTTTTTAAAACACATTTCATCGAGACTTGATCTTGTTGGAAATTTTTCCAATATCTTAAGTGTGTCAAAAAACCTCTTCGTATTTAAAAGAACAAAAAAATAAGCGACATATTTGTGACAAAAATACACATTTTTAAAGCAATTGAATAATTAAAAAGGTAAGGCTCGGTTATGTCACCGTGACCATATATTTCAATTTGAACATTTCAAACGGTTATGGTTATCCGCTACCAAATAGTTTACTTCAATAATACAACTTTAACTTCGGTCGATGTGAATTACAAAAATAAAAAACCTTAAAAACGGGTTTTCATGATCAAAATAAAATTACAACAGCCTAAACTCACCAAACTACCGACTCATTTCATCCATTTTCACCTGTAAGACATTAACATCGAATCAGCTCAAACTGAAACATACGTTCAATTCTAAACTTAAAGGTTCGTCAGATTCTATGTTTGATGACACGCATGTATAATTTACTTGTAGAAAAAGCATGCCTTGAATGAATTATTTGAGACGAATTGTGTCTTTACATCGATGGTAACTTACAATTTGTAAGTCATGAGAAAAAATATGCGACATTATATTTGTAATGCTTGTTAATTAGCACTTTGCTTACTTGCCATTTAACTATGAGGTCAAGAGAGACGATATCAGAACAATGTAATACTTTAGAATAATTAATCTTCAAATTTAGGTTATCTGAGCGTTTATTATGGTAAAATAATATACAGTGAATATCATCTGTGGGTGGCACCTGTGTAGCAAGCAGGTTATTGACATGTAACACTAATATTAAAAGAAATGGGAATATACATCGAAATGTTTTCAGTTCAATGTTGCTCAATATAAAAATTTCAATTATCTTCTCTGAAAATATTTGAAAGCATGTAATTAGGAACCGGGATTAAATATTTATAAAAATATCAATCGTGATCAGTGTTAGTAAGCCGCACAGTTTATAACTTTATGACCATTCTATTTTCAAAGCCATTGTTTGCAAAACACTGTGCTTAGGTTAGTTGCTGGGAAAGTGGATATGGCAGTATGCGAATGTACAGAGCAATTTTTGATCAAAAAGTCCGTCGTTCCATTGGAATGTTTTAATATTCGGGGCGCATATAGAATTCGTCAGATAATTCCAAAGCTAAGTAATTTCCAACAAAAATTCTCAACTTCAACTAATGTTAACTACAGCTAAATTTGTCAATTTTAGCTGCAGAATATTAACATCTTGGTCTCAATAACAATTGCTATGGTACGATTCCAGCTACATTATATCTTCATGTTTTAATTTCATTTTGTCGTAAGGTACTCTCTGTTTCGTCCACTAAAGTTCGATATAATTCAGATAACCTTTAATCAACCGAATTATGATTTTTATACATTAGTTGCTTTGAGCATTCTTTCCTTTTGCCAAAAGTTTTACTTCCTTCCAATTGGTGATACGTTACTAATAGTAACCGATACAGAGAATGACAGATTTTTCTGCTATTGTGACAGTGTTTGGGATTACATTTACATATATATATATAGGTCGTGGAAGTACCGTAATTAAATATCTGAAGCCAGTCAAATTTCTTCTTCTAGGGAGCAAGAACAGAAGCAACTAGTCTTTTGGTACATGTAGGATATCGTGCATATAACGAAATGTGCACGTCGCATATATCAATTTTAGATGCGGATATCGTGCTTTGTTAATGGTCGTTGGTGTTGCCTTTCAGCACTGCTACGAAACAAATAGTTAAAATAAATCAATTGATCAACCCCTATATAAAAATTTTGGTGAAAGTCCAAAACGTTCAGAGTTTGCAACTAAATCTGACGGAAATAAACTTCACATCTTAAAAGTACTCATTATTTGAAATTTAATGACCGTTTTTTAGATATTTACTTTGCCACCGGATATCTTAAAATTCAGTGTGGCAGCGGTTTTTAAGATTACTGGTTTCGTTGTCAAGTTACTGTGGTCTGGTTAGAGTTGTAATATGTTCATTTCTACTATAATTCGGTCTCGTGATGAGCATTAAAACGACTAATTTTGCTCTTAGATAAAGGAATTTTTTTTGTCAAACTACATACACTAGTTGCATCATATATACGTTTTGTCTGAGCCTGTATTGCTGATGAATATTTCAGAACAAAATTTTCAATGCTTTTCTGGCACAATATATTTTTACTCGGTTCATTGTTGCGAAAACGCTGTATCACCCAAATTCAAATATAGTCAACAACTGCATCAATTTTCAACCAGTTTCCAGGTTGCCCAACGAAAGTTGTATGCATAAAACCGAAAGGAATTCACGATTTGTGGGATTGGGTGCTTAAATGAATTCATGTTTTTTATGACAAATTTATTTCCATGAATGTAATCCATCATGAACTCTGTAAATTGTCAACCAGATGCTCGAATCTATTTACAAAACCAACCAAGTATCTGCAAAATATGAACTAATTTTTAATAAATGCCATTTGATGGAACATATCAATATCTGGAATTTAAACTTACTAAAGGTAATTTATGAAGCGATTGGTGTAACTTAAATTTGCTTATTTACATGTTTGAATTCAACAATTGATGTGCTTTTGTATAAGAAAATACATATGTCACATATGTTAATGATGAGAGATGTTGGGTAAAGCTATTAATCAAATGCAAAAGAAAAGTACGCTAACCACAGGTTTGCAACATATTATATGTATTTACGCACACCGCTCAAGTTCTAACATTCCACGATTCCACAACAACTTATGTGTCCCGAAACCTGGGCTGTCCATAGATCCCTTAAATGCGCCTCTATTACCTTCCGATGAGCCCAATAGAATCATTGCCGAGCAAAACAGGCAGTTACACTTTAAATTCGAAGATACATTTCAGGAATGATCTTAATTATAATTCACTATTCCGTATTCTACCTCGTCGACGGCACAAGACCGTCAAAATCGCTGTTTCGTTCGCTGGAAAGATTCTGCCATTAACCAAAATTGATAGCTGCTCAATTAGGTTCAAAGTGTACTATTTGCAGCCATATACCAACAAACCTCTTCTACGGAATGCTAGACGCAACGGCTCCATGTTGGCTAAATTGAGACGCTCGGTGTAATGCTGAGGTGACTAACTTTGAAGATATTCTTCATTGTTAACACAGCTTGGCTTTACCGATTGAGCAGTTTTGAATTTATCCCCGTTTGGAACTCACTGTACATATCTAAATTCATCACGTATGATTAATCAATTGTTCTGGTAGCAGGACATTGTTCCCTGAATTACAAAACCCACGGCACATCAACAAAGCAGAGCAAAAATCAGTAGGTGATGATGATGATGATGGTTGTGACGTAAGCACCAGCGTAAAAGTGAGCGTGTTTGTTGTTTACATGTACAATTTTGGCTAATTCTCACGCCATGAATTTATTTTCATGATCAATCGGGCGATTTAAAACATGGAGAGGAATACATAATGCTGGTAATGCTAACCGCTGGAGTCGACGTCATAATTCAATATGGCGGAATTTTGCTCAAAGTGTCTGAAGCTCCGAACCTAGTATATATACCCCCTTGGAATTACAATAGAAAACGATGCTCATTCGGGATGAAGTTAATGATTATAATTGCCACAATTAATTTATTTGCAGAGATTAGCTTCTTGACGTTAACGCTATCAAAATTATTATCTCGGGATTTAAACTTGCAATAACTATTTCTAGTTGGGACCGTTTTTTGCAAGTGTGGTGCAAGTGACGTGAGGTTATAAAAAGTTAATCCTAAGTTGTAAGTACCATCGAGGAACCATATAATTAATTAAAACAATAAGATTCATAACTCAATATCCAAGACTCAAAGTTAGCTTTATGGCAACTTAAAATGTTTACGTGACCCAACGCCTGTACTTCACATTGTCGGTCTCACCGATGTAAGCAACTGAGCAGGTGAAACATGTCTCCTTGTATCTAACCAGTTAATTTTGAGTTTTCATTTCATTGAGTAAACACATGAATACTGGAATCTCAATTTGTTTCAAATTGCTCAACGAACGGTTGTTGATGCCAATGGTAGCATTGGTAGCTAACTGCTTTATTTGTGACCTAAGTTAGCAATCACGTACTTTCTCATCATTTTATGAAATTGCTTTCGTAAATTAATTAGGATAGTAAATATGATTGAAGTAGTTCTAATCACTATATTTCTGATGCGTGCTGCTGGTTTGTAAGTTTTGAAAACAACGATGGCTAGATTAGATTACAACAACAAATTAGATTTTGCAAGTGGAATGACATAATTATTATAACTAAAAGTTCCGCTGAATGATTATATTATACACCATTCATGGGGACTCATTCACCGGAATTGTAGCTTTCGTACTTCTAGTTTCTTTCAACATTCTTCTGCAGGATAACCAATGTGATAACTTGTTAAATTACTTGCTTCCCTCAAGCATAATCAACCCAGCAGACGAGACCGAGATCTATCGGATTACTGTTTGCGTTTGAGCTTCCCCTTTACACTCTGGGCGTTGAAGTTTCGTTCGTAATAATTTTTCGATGGGAATATAATCTTGAACCTCTGCCATCTGTCAATCAATTTTATCTTCAAGACTTTAATGTCGGATTCCCCCATGAGAAAATATATTAGAAACTCTAAACAGGTATCCCAGGTATGGCAGGAAGCTCAATTGAGGCGTGTTAGTATAATATGAAATTCCTTAACCTGTATTGTTATGTGCTAACTCAAATCAGTTATCTTCTGACAAGGAGAGCTTTAACTTAATACTTACTACTTAAATAATAATTAAGTCTTTATTAATTACTTTAAATCTCTAGCATACAACAACTCCACGAGCTCATGCTCGACGACAACTTACTGACTGACACAGACCGTCTCAAGACTGCTTGCATCAGCCTCACATCACATTGCCTTTGGGCACATGCCCATCATGATCGTAATCAAGCGCATTCTTATAATGCCCCAACACCACATCCCCCATCCCAAGTTTCAAATCAATCATTTTACAAACAATAACAAATCAAAATAAATCAATAAAATCATAAATCAAATAGTTTAGGGAATGCGATGTTCTTTCTCCCTCGAGTTTTCCTATGTCGTCTCTCGTCCGGATCGTATCTTTCCTTCAGTTGTCCAGCCAGGCTTCATTTCCGATGCCACTGAACAACGCCCTGTTTTGGAACTGCTGCTCCTTCATCTTCTTGTAGCTTCCAAGCTGCTTGACGACGATCGCGATTCTTTTTCTTCTTGTACTTCTTGTTTGGCTGAGCATTCTTGTGAAGGAAAACCAATTGCTGGCGGTTTAATTGTTGAACTTATTTAATTCCGTCACCAACAACCAGAGCAATCAACAGGAGCAATGTATCATCTGTTTACACAATATTTTCGGTACAGCTTCGCCTTTTCAAATAGGGCGTCGAAATTTCGTAGCATTATTTTAGTAGGAATTTAAATTTCATTTGACTTTTATGTCAAAACAAAATGGAAACACGAAAAGTGTTCGTCATTTCGAATATTGTGGCTATTGTAGTTTAATTATTAAAGCTGTTTGGTGTTGTATGAGTTTGTAAAAAACCATAAAAGCATTCTCGTTTTTGTTGTATTGATTTTTAAGTTTAAGCTTAATTTGACTAATTTGTTAAGCTGATTTGTTTGACGTTTTTTCTTAACTTAAATATTTTGACAAGTTCGTTGTCCGGTTAGTGCGTCATAAAAATTGACCTTTTTGTAACTTTCCTTGAAGTCAAGTCAGTTCAGCCAACTCACAATTTTAAGCTTTTAATGAATGTAAGATGTTTATGTAAATTAGCTGAAGAGACTTAAGAAAACGATTCAATTTGTGCTATACCTTTTGTGATGCATTGCTCTGTTTGTAAGCTGTGCATTCCACCATTTTCGAACTACCAACTTTCAAGCAAACTAACTAAAACATTTGAGGTTTTACCGTAACATCTTGACAGAGATTTACTACACGTGGAAGTAAATATTAATTGTTTGATAAATGTGTCAGTGGCACTGAAGATAAATTTATTCCTGTGGAGATGCCGGATTATCATTATGTTTCACTGGCATACATTATTTGCATTGTGTGCAAAATTACACTCCGTAAATACGTAATGATAGTGGTAGCTGTTATCAATGTATGTTCATAGTACTTGTGTGTAGTGTTTTCTAACAACGGTGGCTAAGATGATACTCGCTATTATTCAAGCGGTATGAGAATACGTACGATAAGAAGTTCCGTTCAATGATAAGGTCACACTGAATGTATATTGAAACGTATATAAGCGTAGTCTAAACTCAAGGATGCAGTCGTTCCGAAGTGCCAATAAGTTTGAAGAGCTCTCGATTATTTAAAGTGGCTGGTTTCATGGAGGCGAAAGAATATTTTGAAAGTTCAGCATATCCCAGTTTTAAGATAACTTCATATTTTGTGTCCAAGTAATATCTCCCAATAATATTCCTTCTATCGGACCATCACAAAGTTGTTTGAAGGGAGTGAAATAGTCATCGAAAAGTCACCAAACTAGTTGTTTCCGAAAGCCACCATCGTGACTTTAACAGAAAGTTAAAGCTAATTTTTCCTGCAGGTTGGGAATTAATTTGGCGGAAGACGTATTTGCCGGTGTAAGGAGATAACATTTTGTTAGAGCTTGCAAGTGGATATTTAATTATTGTCAACGGTAAGAGTAAATTACAGTTTGTGAATGTGTTATACGAATAATCGTTAGGTCTCTTGTATGTATATTAGTCCAGTCAGTAGCAATTTGAAAATCGATAATATTTTTATTGCCTACACAAAGATGCAAACCATTTTTTTCTGATTGATATGTTGACGGCAAGAGGTCTTTTCCGCAAAGGACCTTACTACTTTTTATATACGTGTGGGCCATGGATTAGTTTTATATTACCCTTAGGTATAGGCTTGGTATTACCGTACACTATAGGCATGAGATATCCCTTAACTATAGGCTTGGTATTACCTTTTACTATGGGCCTAAATCTTTTTAACTGAGTGCCAACTAGCAAACTATAGGTGTACATGTCCGCATACCACAACCGTGTACAACAACATTGAGGTACATGTGGGAGTGGCGTATGCTCTACTTTTTAAGGGCTATCGATTGGTGGTCGAACCGTTACTGTCCGAGTACTCTGACACCATTTACATTGGCATCAAAATTAGTAACCCGACAATTGCATGCTTTCCTTATGGAGCTGACTTAAGGCTTGGGCACCCAAAACTCCTCTTGTACAAGGACTTAGGGACTTGTGCCCAGCAACACTTTTGCTCTACTCATCATAAGCTTTCGATCGATACCCATTTCGTAACTGTCCGCCGTAGATAGAAGTTCCGTTCAATGATTATGTTGGATACAATGTGTGGGAAATTTAACAAATTGTAGTTTTCGTGGATGAAGTATCTTTGTGCATTATTGAGGCGGAAATCCAGATTCCATGTCAATAACATTTTTCTAGTGACAAATCTCACAAAGTACGACGTGATCTTGATAGTATGTATTGGCGTTTCCGCTTCCCATCAGAAATAGGGCGTCGTAGTTTTAATGTTTCATTCAAAATGAAATTATCATACGAAAATGTGCTATTTGTTTCAGTTTAATATCCTTCTAGGCGCAAATTACTAGCGTCTACGCAATCTAATAAAGACAATTTTTGTTTTTATGAATCCATAACTCACTCATTATAGTTGCATTTACAGCAACCTACTTAAATACTTACTTACCTGTCCACCGGACAAGTTACAATAGGATGTTTGAATGTTTTTGTATTGCAGGTTTGATAGAACAATTCTGCTGAAGTACAGGTGAAATTGTATAAAGTGGTAATTTTGAAGACAGAATCTGTGTAGTTATTATTATAATTTAGGTTCGTGCTTTGAATTGAAACGACTACTCTGGGATTTGGCTAATTTACGATAACAATGTTCATATTGTTCACAAGTTTGTTATTTCGTAATATTTATTACTAATGTCATTAATAAATATTACGAAATAACAAACTTGTGTGTCAGTGATTCGTAAAGATTTCACCCTCAATTCTAACCAACATCTATGGCAGTTTAATATATGTCGTGTCTTATAATCTCTAATAGTTAAGTGGTTATGCGTAAAGATGACGTGGTCGAACGTCTGTTATGGAATTATCTGGTCCACGATTGAAATAACACAAGGGGTCCCGAAGCGGTTGGTGGAACGGATAACTGATTTAAAGTGTAATTTCAGTTTAAAGTGTAATTTAAGTATGTCATAATGTCATCTTATTGTTTGCATTTTTTCCGCGAATCACTTTGTCAGCAATGGAGATGCGAGGAGCTAGAAACTGTTCCATATGTTAGTAAATAATTTTATCTGTGTGCATGTGCTTATCCGAAAATAATTTTGAAGATTCATACCTCAAGTGTATACAAAGTTCATAACTTTGCATTCCAGGCACATATGTAGACTTGCACGTCGACTGAGTGCTATATCAGGTCCTGTCCAAGAAGAATAACCGCAGGTAAGTTGAGGCCACGAATTCCTGATAAGATGTGAGCAATATAAATCACGCGAAGAGACTAAATTATTTATAATTATGATTTGATACGACTTATGATAACAGAAGTATCCACAACGAAACATTGATTGCGTAAATTTGTATCTTGATTGTCAAATCGAGCTGAAAAAACTATTTATTAACTAGATCCGTTGGCGATATCTGTTCGCATATTGAACTTGGCGCTACTGCAAACTTAAACGCCGCACATATTATGCTTCCATACTCAACGAATATTGAGACCAACCGATGACTTCCAGTAGCGTTCCACAAGAAATAAATGAAGTTATTTCGGCCACGAACAACTTTGTTAGAAGCGTTCTGCAGAGCTACTTGCGATGTCCTTTATCTTTGGAAATTTGACGTGCTTGATGATTTACCATAAGCAAAGTAATGATTCGCACGTTTACATGAATAACAATATTAATATTAATAGTGAATAATAATAACTTTAGATAACTGATATACACTTAACGCTTCAATACTTGCTAACCTTAACCTTACATTAGCATCTTCAGCTTGATACAACTACTTATTGATATACGACTGTTGTAAGTAGTTATAGAGGACGTCTTCAATCCAACCTGAACTTCGCAATCAAAATTTCAACTATTCGTTGGTTCGTTTACAATTACATCAATAAATAAGTAGTACGGTGCAGTGTTATGCAACGCAAATACTCGACGATCCACTGGCACATGTGAAGTAAAGGAAGGAACACTAGACTCCTCAAGAGGTGTCTATGAGGATGCCCTAAAAGGGGGCCTAGGCTCCTAAGGGTATTTGAAATATCTAACCACATTTTACTAAACCTTAAGCATTTACCACAAGATACACTATAATTTGACCAAGTTCCAGACGTTGGCGTTTTAAAGTACATAATTGATTGCATAAATGGAATTAGAATAGCTTAAACGTATCGAATTTTCCACCTCTCTCATACACATTCATCTATTAGACTTTAACGACAAAACAACACATAGTACATCATTTATGCAACTTTAAATGAAGAGGTTCTTCAGGGTCTAATTTCTACGGGTCATACCAGTTATACATCACATAGATTTTGAATGATTGTAAGTCATTGCAAAAATATAATATAGTACATCTGTCGTATTAGCGCAGTAATTAACCATACTCCCAATTTGTCATATCACTACAAATTCAAGGGAAACGATACAAGAATTAGTATCACAAAACCGATGAACATAATTCAATTATTACATTCTACCTTAAAAACAAATAATAGCATAGCTCAACTGAACTTTTAGAAACGGATTGCGCTGCTGAGCAGCTATTTCCATATTCGGAACGCCTCGTCAAAGCATCTTGGAATTTTTTCATAGACAACATTAGTTGGAAGAGGACATTTGTAGGAACACATAAATGCCAAGAACTGGTCCCAATTCCATCGTGGAAGGAATATAAAAATGAAAATATCTGAAAAATTGCTTAACTGGTGCCAGCTATAAATAAAAATCCGGAGCACTTAGAGCAAAAAGGTTTTTTGCATCGTAATCAGAAGAAAAAACTCTAAATAGCACTTTTTTTCGTTTTTTGAATTTTTGTAAACTGACTCATACAAATCGATGCAAACTTTGCGCATGTACCGACGTCAGTCATTGAAAGTCCAGCGTTAAAAAAATATTTTTTTACTCGTGAATTACATAGTCGGAATCATTGTCATACAGAAATTTTAATTACACGCCAAAGATTGAACAATGTATTTGTAAGCTATCCTTTTGTTAACAAATGCCATAATAATTAGTATACGAAGAAAAAGTAAGGGGTAAGTTTTATTTTTATTAAAGTGTTTTAAAAAACATTTTGATTTTCATGACTCAACAAATGGGCGGCAGTTTCTTACTGTTCCTTTTTCCTACCAAAATCTAGCTGCCAAATGTACTGGAGCTGTACACACTCGAACAGTACGCAACATATTTCTTACTTTCCCCCAACCTTGGTTTAACCAGAAGCACGAAATGTATTCATTTGATCGCTGGCCCTGGCCTGTGTTTGTGTTTAATTTTCAGCATTCCCGTTTTCCTGTTATTTTCTTGTTGTGATCGTCAGCTGCTTCATACATAATTTACTATTGTGAAATGTCAGTGAATCAACAGCTTTGGAAATCTGCTCTGCAATTTGGAAATTTCCTGTACTCCACCTCAGCCTCTGAGTTTGTAAAACTTTTAATTTTCGATATTTTTGACAGAGTTACTAAACTGGTGTTGTGTTTCGTAACTTTCTTTACATTAGTTCATTATTGATAAGGGGATTGTGTCGTTATGGGGAAAGGGAGAGATAAACCAGCTTGTTGCGAACCGGGATACCAAATCCCTCATTTAAGACCACGTAGCCAAAAGGGCGTACAAACTATTTCTGAAGAGGACAGGAAAAGAGGCCGCCAAGTATTTCTAGAGTTTGATTGGGAGAAGGCAACTCATATTTGTGTATCGTGCAGACTCAGACTAAAAGCGGATTATGACGAAATGCAAGAATCCAGCAGTGACGAGGATGGAAACCGATCAACGACACCGGATCCAGAGCCTCATCAATCTGTCCATCCCCAAGCGCATGACCTTGAAAACACCGCGGAGATGCCGGTGCTTCCTCCTCTAAACCGTTTGGACTTCATGAGAAACGCTCCATTCTGAGAGTGACTACGGAAGACAAATTGGGTATGAATGGTAAAAAAGTTTTTATTTCTGCCTGAAAAATTGATTCCTATCTAAATTATCTGCTCCAGTTTTAAAAAACTGTTTGTTGTTCTTAGGGAGATCCAGCAATGATTCCAGAATTCCTTCTCCTCCGGGCAGCACTCTGAGCAAAATATCCGAAGCTTCGGGGTCAGGATTTTCTGAAGCCACAAGTGTTGGCGTACCGGATGAACTGAACAGGACTTTGGAGATTGGAAACGTTACCCCAGCTATACCATCAGATAAGAGGAAACCACATAGGCTGCAGCAAAAATATCAGAAACTGAAGGACAAATTGAAACAACCATTTGATAAATTCTTCAAAGGAAACCTGGATCTCAGTCCACATTCCACGAAACGGAAACCGTGCGTGTGCTGTAATAACCTATTCCATGAGCTGGCTTCAAGGTTCAAGACACTGGCTACTAAAGCGGAGCGTTACAAATGTTTAACGTGCGTCCCAAAACGTTTTACCATTAACGAAGTTGCGGAGCGAAGTGGCTGCAGCGTGTATATGGCTCGGGAAGCAAGCAAACTTCGATCCCTAAAGGGTGCATTCAGTGCACCGCCACCAAGACGCGGCAGAACTCTTCCTCCGGAAACAGAAGATGCGGTTAGGAGGTTTTATCTTTCTGATGACAACAGTAGGGCGTCTCCTTCACAACGGGGTGTTGTATTTGTCACGGACGGTAACGGGAACAAATTCCAAGTTGAAAAACGGCGTATAATCCATAACCTCAATGAGCTGTACGGGAGCTTCAAGGAGAGCCACAAGGACATGGACGTGTCAGTAGCAAAATTTGCAAAACTACGGCCTAAAAATTGTGTGTGGCCAGGGAGGAACCGCCATCACGTTGTCTGCGTCTGCGAGATCCATCAAAATTTTACTTTCCTTTTGGAAGCACTGGGTATTAACATATCAACGACTGAATTCCTCAAGCAAATTGTATGCGATATAAACGACGAAAGTTGTCTACTTAATTTATGCAATCAATGCCCGAAAGAAGCCGTTATGGAAGAATTATTCAACTCAGTTGAAGAGGACGAAGACATTCAGTATACGCAATGGATTCACACTGACGGGACGAACATTAATACTTTGAGTGCATCTCGGGACGACTTTTTCAGAACGTTCCAGGAATACATTCCCAAATTAATGGAACACGATTTCATTCATCGCAAACAGTCTGAATTTCATCATAATCTTCGCCATAACGTTTTGAAAACTGAAGCTGCTATTACGGTTCAAGTCGACTATGGCCAAAACTACACATTTGTTGTCCAAGACGCTGTACAGGTAAACAAAGTTTTCCAATCTGATTTTTATTGTTATAGGTATTCAAGTTTATACTCTGGTGTTGTCTTAAATTTAACGAAACGATTTTTCTGCAATTTTTTATAGTTTCCATTGGTCGCGCAATCAGTCTACCCTATTGCCCTTCGTCGTTCATTGGTGGGACACGGAGGAGGAGATATTGCGCTACAAGACATACTGTGTGATAAGCGATGAACTAACCCACGACGCGGATACATTTCATGTGTTCAGGGCGAAGGTCATCCCATTAATTCAAAAAGATCTGGCAAAAATAGGCTTTGAGAAAATATACTACATCTCTGATGGCGCCGGGGGACAATTTAAAAACATTAAAAATCTAGCAAATTTAATGTTCCACAAGACGGAGTTCGGGATTGTTGCGGAATGGTCGTTTACAGCCACCTCTCACGGAAAGTCGACATGTGATGCGATTTGTGCTGTCGTTAAATGTTCAACTAGACGTGAGAGCTTGAAACCTGGCGTCTCAATTACTAATCCGCAGCAAATGTACGAGTACTGCAGCCGTCGATTAACAACAGGCACACTGAACTTTGTTTCAAAAGAAGAAGTTGCGGAAAAAAGGAACACACTCGAAGAGCGATACATGTTATTCAAGAAGCTACGCGGCACAAGAAAACATCACCTGTTTCAGCCGCGGTCCAATAATATCATTCGCATGGTGCGTGCGTCAAACTGTAATTCGTTTGTCGATGTTGATTTCAAAAATGGCGAAGAACTGGAATTCTCCACCGAAATGCTGAGAATTGGAGATTTTTACGCTTTCTATGAAGCTGGCAATTACCACGTTGGTCGGGTACATTCTGTGGACACTCAGGAGGAAGATGTCGCGTTGCAGGTACTTAAGATAATTAATCGAAGAACAGGGGAGGCTCAATGGCCTGATCCAACTCAACTAATACATGTCGCATTTCGGAACATTTTGGTAAAAATTCATAGTCCACAAACTGACCATAGCGGCATTACTGTGAGGAGAGAAGACTTGAACACTATTAGGACTGTTCTAAGAAAATTCAAAAATTATAAAACCTAATTTTGTAGACCTCTACTTTTATTGTCTCGTACAATTTATTTTCATGTAAGCCATGTTGCTAATAAATTAATTTTGTCACATTATAATACACAATATGAAGTTTACACACAATATTTAATCAAATGTAATTCCAATGTACACTATCAAGGTATTTAATTAAATAGAATTAAAATGTTACAATTACTCTTTGAAACTTTATTAATTATAATGACATTTGTTAACAAAACGAGAGCTGACAAATACGTTGTTTAACGTGTGACGTGTAATAAAAATAACCGGAAATATATACAAGACCAAAATTAAATAAACACGAAATATAAAATAAAACGAAATTTGGGAATCATTTCTGTATGACAATGACTCCGACTATGTAATTCACGAGTAAAAAAATATTTTTTTAACGCTGGACTTTCAATGACTGACGTCGGTACATGCGCAAAGTTTGCATCGATTTGTATGAGTCAGTTTACAAAAATTCAAAAAACGAAAAAAAGTGCTATTTAGAGTTTTTTCTTCTGATTACGATGCAAAAAACCTTTTTGCTCTAAGTGCTCTAGATTTTTATTTATAGCTGGCACCAGTTAAGCAATTTTTCAGATATTTTCATTTTTATATTCCTTCCACGATGGAATTGGGACCAGTTCTTGGCATTTATGTGTTCCTACAAATGTCCTCTTCCAACTAATGTTGTCTATGAAAAAATTCCAAGATGCTTTGACGAGGCGTTCCGAATATGGAAATAGCTGCTCTGCTGTGGTCGAAAAACCAATTAATTACGGAATATGCCTCACAATGTTCTATTCCGTAGTCCAATTTTCCCGGTAGCTATTAGCATCTAAAAACTACCCGATAACGTTTTGCACTTTCTCTTTTCAATGGATCGTACCGGCATTTTCGAGAGAACTCTGGTAACCTACTGCATTGCTTTCTCCAACTTGGATCAATAAATAGACGATTTCTCTACAAAGTTCTCCTCGATTTGAAAATTTAGAACACGTGTATTAAAAGAATCGTTTATTGATTGTGTTCTATCTGGATCCATGTGAATGTTCCGAGGTGATGGTAATACAACAGAATATGGCGAGTCACTGTTGGGAACTTTGCAACAGACAGAGAGAATCGATCACTCCATATGAACATGGTAGCATAATAGAGTGAAACTAAGGACTTGCTTCCACACACTTACGCTGTTTAGGGTAATAATTCAATTTAATTTTTTTATTGGAGATAAATCAGTCAGTACTGACCAATTCATATTTTGGAGAAGTAATAAAAATGATTCAATGATAATATTACAAAATTAGGCCATGATATGATATAAATAAACAACAGCCTGAGAATTCAGCAATTCATAACAGAAGTATATAATAAAAAACGCAATATTCCTGGTTTCTACATATATTTACTATATAACAAGAGTATACCTCATCACAATTATTACAAAATGGAGCAGCTAGCTATTTAGCATAGGGTGCTACAATAATCACGACAATATCAATAAATATATCTCAGTAGTCAGTATTCATTAGGTTCGCCTATTTGGAAAAGCCTAAACTTTCTTACGTCCTTAAACAATAAAGTCAACAAATGGATGTTGGAGCAATCTACAACATCTATGCCGTTCAACGCGCATCGGTTGCATACTATTTGGCGTCGAAGTATTTGGAGTTTATACTTTATTGATTTAATTCGCAATTGTTTGAATGTTTCTTGATCATGAAGGATTTAACTACAAAGCTGATTGGCGCGATATAAATTGGAGGCGGATAATAAAATAAGTTTAAAATGTTTTAAGAAACGGAATCTTTATAAAAATTAGTGTTGCAAATTCAATTTGAAGGACGGTGGAACTCACGCATTACTCTCGGACACAACGTTACTGACTTCAACGATTGAATAAGGTGCCTGAAGTCTTGTAAATATAATTTATAGATCACCATGTTAAGTTGACGACACATTAGGAATAAAGGATTGGATGTATAAAGATTACATGCTGATAAATAGAACCAAGATATTTATTTTATTAACATTAGCACCAATAAAACACCAGGAAACAAACCTTAATTGAACCAACGAATTGACACGAGTTGTAAGTGCGACCTCAAAATTTCTCAATTCGTAAATGGGATTTGTTTTGAATCATAAATCGGGATCTGGTTTTTATTTGAATAGTAATTTAAAACGCTGTCCAACGAGGATTTAGTAATCATAAACTAATTTAATCCAACGTTGTCGTACGCATATAAAATGCTTAATTGCAGAAATATATGGCAGTATTTTTAGGGATCGAATGTTAGTTCAGAATTGTTATGACATTCGATAATGATAGAGGAAGTTTGTACAAATTCAATCAGGACGAAGATGCAACTCACACATTTGTGGGCGTTACTTGACTTCAACGGTTGAAACTGCATTATGTTTCTTAAGTATTTTAAGTATAAGTAGAAGATCATGATGTAGAATTTCTAGCACTGGACTGCGAATGAATGACATGGTAAAAAAAATTGGTCCAGATAAATATGCCAACAACGTTTATTTAGCAATGATATCTATAAAACTCTTTAAACTGCGTATGTGCTTCAATATGTTTGATCGAATATTGTGTTGATCGTCCGTGCATAAATACCGCGTAACTACTAATTATGCATTAAAAAAATTAAATTTTAAATTACAAATAAAGCTATGTAGAATAGGATACAACTGCAACGAAATTATACAGTGTGTTACGAACAATTCCGTAGTGAGTACAAGTCACGAGAATTCTTCGCCAAAAACGCACTAAACACGTTCCCCACATGAAACCTACTACATTCCGATAATTCCTGTGTCTACATTATAACGTCTGAAAATAAAAGAGTAACATTTCAACTCTGTGCCATAAAAGCACGACATGTGTTCTTGATGTGCTCTTGAAATACACTAACTCCAGAAATTACATTTGATGTGGCTGTTACATTTTAAAAAATAAACAGATTAAATAGTTTGCGCAATTTCTACGTAATAGATTAACTTTTAAGTTCTTATTTTTATCTACCTAATAATTAAGACAAGCCGATTCAAGTGCTATGGTGTCCGCAACAAATGAGGCCATTTAATAAAACAGATTGATCCCATTATTACGGTACATATAGCTTTGGACTTTCCTTCAATTTGTTGAAAATCCTTGGTTTTTTGGGTGCCGTCAACCTGGCGCATCAGTAAATATGCGAATACACGAAAATAATAATATTGCACTTTAAACAGATGTTCTGATCAGGATCCTTAATAAGTGACTGTTAGTCCAACGCAATAAGGCCGCCTGCATACACCGAGCTAATAAATGCATGGGTTACAATACGAAGCCAGAAGTTTTTTTCACGGTCCAATATTATTTCGTACATACATGTTCATTGCCTCAGAGTGTATTGTTTACTGTGGTCGTCTAAAGAAGTGGCGAAGTATCTTCAATGGTACTTTTGTTCTCCAGTTGAATATACTTTTCACCGCATCGAAAGTTATATTTCTTCCAAGAAAGTCATTCAAATTCATACGTGAAATCTACCATGCTTGAATATCTTGCTACTAGAACCAGTTGGACATAGTTATGAAAATAAATAAAGCGATGATTTGATTGCCAGGTGGATTAAAATCTAAATGAGTTCTGCAATCAATTACCACATTCGCTTTTTATTGGCTGTTTTACTTTGAAGCTAGAAATTAGGCAATCAATCAGCAGATTATGTATACAAGTTAAGGTTTGGATATTTTCTGTAAATGTGATTGTAGCAGACTGCTACTAGCAGTATTGGTTTCAAAATTAAGGGAGTTATATACGTAGTGGCTGCATGACAAATCGGATATTTGATCTTTTTATTGCATTAAAAGTCATGAAATGTCCGAACCCTTTCAAGTCGGATAGATGTATTCGGGACCAATGTTCATTACATTTTACTACTTAAAACTTTGCATAGATATTGAAACCATCACTTGCCAAGGTGGAACGTTAAAAGCAGTTTGCCAACTTTCCTAGACAAAATTATTTGTATTTGTAGATTGAATTGTTTTTGAGGAAGCCGAACAAACTTTTCACTTCGACGTCATAATATTTATTGCAGCAGAAATTTGTCAATTTGTCTTTTGGCAGGTTATGATGCTTGTTCCAGGGGCGATGAAAAGATTAGTGTTTGCATATTAATTGAAAACAGTCAGACAGAAAGGTTTACAGTTGTAATAAAATGCTTAATTAAAGAATAACATAATTAAATATGTTGGCACCTACACGAAATTAACATCGCAAACCATTACTCCGTTTTCGAACATATTGCTATGTATCTATAATTTATAAATGTTGATATATGTAATATTTTATCGAATATAAAGAGTGAAATTGGTTACTAATCATGATGAAGGCAGTTTTGTAATTTTGTTCCAGTTATCAAAAGCACTAATACTAAAATGTAACTAAACCTGTCCGAGATCAAGTTTATCCATTGAATATTCTTCAGTTGAACGCTCTGTAATTGAACTTATTTTCTCGTATTCTTTTGTATATATATGTCAGGTAACCGCGACGGTAATCTGAAATATTCATAACAATTCATACTGCAAAATGGAAGAACATCAATGTGCCTGGCTTCTGGTATTGAACCGAGCAGCATGCAATTGTGTACAAACGAACAAATAAAATAAAAAAGATGATAACTCTCAAAAGTGTTTGAGATAATGATAGGCTTCCACATCAAGTGTATGTGTAGCGTAAGTGTACGTTACTCCATTTATATATGTCCTCCAATGCTAAACCGGTCGCAGATTTTCTCCTGTAGAATCCGCAAATTAAATTTATCAGACGGGATATAAGCGTATGCAGAATCAGCGAAAAAGTCTCTAGAAAACTGGGTTAACCATATTCAATTATCGAGGGCACAAGACTGTAAGTCTACTTGTTAGTTCTTTATTCAGTGTTGTTGTGTTAATTTGAATTTCATTTTATTAGTAGTAGTGTTATTAGACACTTGTTTTAAGTTTATGTAATGTGATTTTGCTAAATGTGATTTCAAAACGGAATGAATGCTAACATCATAGCTTCTTATATTGATTGTTGGTGCAAAGCTAAATCACATTAACAAAATACAGCTAACCAATGCGCCAATATTCATCAAGATACGGCATAACCTACCATCAACCAATTACAAACAATGAGAATTCATTGCTTCATATCTAAGGTATTTAATTACTATTACTGTAATAGTAACTTCAATTATTGATGTGATCTAAGGCCTTAACTTCACATTGTTAGTCTAACTGAAACATTTACTACACAGATTAATTCCTTCGGCTTTAGTCAATACTGTGAACTAGTTTCCCATTGATGTTGGATATCAGCCTTTCAACGGAAGGTAGTTTCAAATTGTCGTGACGAATGCTAGCTGCTTTACTCGTGAGCAAACTTAGCAATCACAGCTATTCCTCGGGACTTTATGCAATTATTTTTTACATATTAATTTCGGTAGTAGCTATGATAATGGTAATTCTCATCACTGTATTTCCGGTGCGTACTCCTGATTTGTAATATTAACTAGCAACCGTGATAAAACCTATACTTGAGATTATCAAAGTTTTCTGACATAATACTTATCACTAAAAGTTCCGTTCAATAATTACGTTAGGCGCAATGTATGGCAACTCAATCATTGGGGTTGTGGTTGTCGTACTTCTAGTTTCTTTGTGCACACTTGTGCAGAAAAACCAATGTATTTACTAAACAATTTGCTTTCTTAAATCATACAAATGTACGAAGTACATACCTTGGTACCTCGTATTTGCCTTTTAGCTTCCTCATTACAAGAAGGGCGTTCAAGTGTAGTTATCGAGCAGTAGGAATCTAATTTCTTTTGATATTTGTGTCAACAAATTAAAAGTTTGAAAAGTGTTCATTACTTGGAATTTTATGACAGTCTGAGCGCCAAAAGCAGTAGTGCTTGTTGTGCCTTATGTAGTTTTTAAAGCTTTTGATATACTCATTGTCCGTCTTCAATGTTGCATATTTAGCAGCATATTAAAATATTTACTTTGCCGCCGCCACAATTATAAATGAATACTTGAAAGATTTTGTAAATTTATGGTTTATTTACATATTTGTTAATGGTTTTTGGCTGTGTTTAATGAGGGGAAAATGTTCTTCAGCTCTTACCAGTTCTACTGGTACGGGGATCTTTTTCATTTATTTTCGGAGCTCGATAATTAACTCCTATTATGATTTGACACCGCTGACGACATGCGTAATTGCCCATCAGAATTTGATCTCAATACGTACAAGTTTGTACAGCAATGGAAACCTTAATATTTGTTTAATAAATCTGTCTTTACAGTTCAGCTAGAAGAACCCAGTTTCGTAGGTTGTGAAAACAGTTGCGTTAATACTACAACTATCACCTCTGTAGCTATTAAATATGGATGTCATCTTTTGAAAACCGTGAAAATGGATACTCTTAATCAAGTAGAATTGTTGTATCCTAAAGTAACCAAACTTCCGATTTCACTCATCATTTTCATCTATAACCCTTTAAAGTCGAATGTATCCAAAGTAAAGCATTTGCGATATTTTAAACGTTCAGGTTCTCCTCGGGTCTATATACTGATTTGTTAGTTGGTAGTGCCAAGTTGAATATAAAATTGAAAATAATGATTAATTATTTCCTGATTTTAGCTGCTATTTATAATTTTAAAATGCTTACATTTTGACTCCTTTGAGAACTTCTTCAGTACGTTAGCTACATTATATTATCCACGTTGAATCTTATTTAGTTGTTAGATATTCAGTTATTCATAGTGTAGTTTGTGCTACCTGAATAATATGCTACTTTGTATATCCTTCAGCCGAATGTAGTAATTCATGCTTCAGATTGTAAAGTTATCCTGCATCTTTCATCTTCATTCAAGTGGATATATAAACTCCTTCCTGCTTATTTATTTAAGTATTGTGATGATTGCATTATCCAGGTGATTATCCCAGAAAACAGACACTCTGTAATCAACTTAGGCATCAGCTTTGAAGTCGACCCGGAAAGGGTGCAACCACGCTTAATTTTACTCAGCCAGCAATACTAAGCTTTTAAAAATTCAGAATGAAAGTCTTGCAGCAAAAAGTGCAGCAAATTAACTAATTTAAGTAGAATTTTGCCAGGGTGTGCTAAAATGTATTCGCCTACAACAAAGTTTGGTAGCGTCCTTTAGTCCTTATGTAGATTTTACTGTTCAAACGGTAATTACAGCAAGTATACACGTCACATAACGAAACATAGGATACGATATGATTTTGAAAAATGGAAATATGGTGCCAATTTGTTGGATTTGGCCGCAAATTGACACGGGCCTTCCGGAGGCATTCCTGCAAAACTTAAACATTTTAAGTTTTAATAACGAAATATTACAGTGAAATATAAAGTGGTATAATATCTGCGAGTGCGAGCACCATTTTTTCCTATCACAAAGAATGACCTCGGACAATTTCCTATGCCAAAGTTTCAAGCTTCATCGTAACGCTAAAATAACCGCTTTCACTAGCAATAATCAATCATTTGGTGCAATATTTTCCCAATCAGACCTACTATTCCTGGAAACGGAAGGCTTTGCAACTTTTTTTCCACATGTCGCGCATAATTGGTACATGGACGCAGGTCACTAAATAGTACCCAAATCGCGAAAGAACAGCCCTTAAACATTAATAAATCAAAAATTATGGACATTTTTTCAGAAATCGTTAGTGTGCTCTATAGCCCACAAAACTTGACCTACAAATCCCAAATTTGGCACAGTGGTGTAAAACACAATTCCCCAGAATGCGATTTTTGAGTTTTTAAGAAACGCTAAATAGACAAAAAGTTTTGGCGGGAAAACTATTTAATTCAAAAACGGTTAGGAACTAAAACTACGTTTTGTGAGTTATTTAGAATAATACTAAACTCAGTAATTTGCCTAGAATTTCAAATTAATTTTAAAAAATCGGTCGCAGAACACAATTTTGACACCAAAGTATAACATAACTGCTGTGGATTCTAAGATATTGTAGCACTTTGGTGTCAAAATTGTGTTCTGCGACCGAATTTTTTTATTTAATTACAAATTCTAGGCAAATTACTGAGTTTAGTATTATTGTAAATAACTCACAAAATGTAGTTTTAGTTCCTAATTATGCTCCCGTTGTCGGATATTCAAAATGTTTTACCGTTTTTGAATTAAATAGTTTTCCCGCCAAAACTTTTTGTCTATTTAGCGTTTCTTAAAAACTCAAAAATCGCATTCTTGGGAATTGTGTTTTACACCACTGTGCCAAATTTGGGATTTGTAGGTCAAGTTCTGTGGGCTATAGAGCACACTAACGATTTCTGAAAAAATGTCCATAATTTTTGATTTATTAATGTTTAAGGGCTGTTCTTTCGCGATTTGGGTACTATTTAGTGACCTGCGTCCATGTACCAATTATGCGCGACATGTGGAAAAAAAGTTGCAAAGCCTTCCGTTTCCAGGAATAATATACTGTTCAGTATGTTCTCATTTATTAAACAACAGTGCTTCGGAAGCCCAACACCTGTGACTACGTATTCAACGATCCGGGCAATTATTACAGCTTATGGTGTTAAGCTTAACACATGGGATATTTAAATACGTTTTGACTCTTTTAGAAGTAAATCTATGATTTATTGTTCGAACAATTATGAAGTAAAAATTACGCCGACATAATAACAGTAGCTGTGTACTATAGATAATCAACGAACTTCACTCAAATTGTATTTGTATTTTCACCCAAACTGTCATCCCTTTGTTCATAAATAATTACTCGTTTTGGTGTGAATGCATTCAATAAAACTGATAGCTTCTGAAACGGGCTGCCACTTGTCAGGGTAATCATACGAGATCTAGTGGAATCCAATTCTTGTCCCATTGTCCAAAAGAGGGCAAATTTGTAACAAGACAGAAACATGATGGTTTATGTGAAAGTTTAAGTAGCGTTTTTATTTTCCCGTGTGATTTCAAGTTAAGTTTTCTAGCAGTACAGGTGAGGCGATTGAAAGAAAAATAATTTTAATTGTGTGTGCCGTTCTTTGACGGAAAGTATAAAGATGTACGGCTCAACTTCTTTACTATGAATTGAAAGATAGTTTGAGCCGTGCTTTATTTCCTGAGTGATTTTCGATCGTTCTCGTGGTCTGCGTTGGTTTTAAGAAATACAAAATGTAAAAGTGCTTGCCATCTACTAAAAAATATTGTCGCTTTGTCGTAAGCCGTCTGAGATTGATTATAATTTTATTAGATAATCCGATAACTTATTTTGATCCAATGCATTCCACCGAAGTAAATGAATGATAAAAGTTATCATTATTTATTGTTCCAGCAATAACGTTTTTTACTGTCTCATTCGATGATTCATAATCCCACATTCCATCTTTCATGGGTGCGGACTGCAGTCCGCACCCATTTTCTTTTAAAATTCTCATTATTACTACCGTGCCTTCATATTCAAAGGGCCAAGATATGCACATTTTTATATTAATTATATACAATTTTAACCTGATCTTTCCAATTGTGAAGGTTTCAGGTCAAACTATTTCGAAATTATGCCCGATTTTTTCAAAAAACCACCAAATATAGGTACTTTTTTCAAAAAAAAATTGTTTTACGGAAAAGTGCGAGCCTGGAGCGCCAAACGGTTAACAGATTCGAAATCAGCGTCCTTTTCTACCCTTAGTTTCATGAACACATTGGCGCTCTAGCTACGCAATTCTGAATAAGTATTTAATTTGTGTAGTGGTTTCGACACTGGGTATGGGGTCCTTCACCATGTTTGTACACTACCTTGATTGCAAAGTGCAGAAAGTGGGTGGAAATCAGGGGTCAAATTTTCAATTAAATTAAGCTCCAAAATTTTGAGTTCCAAAATCTACAATTTTGTCTTCCACCCACTTTCTGCACTTTGCAATCAAGGTAGTGTACAAACATGGTGAAGGACCCCATACCCAGTGTCGAAACCACTACACAAATTAAATAATTATTCAGAATTGCGTAGCTAGAGCGCCAATGTGTTCATGAAACTAAGGGTAGAAAAGGACGCTGATTTCGAATCTGTTAACCGTTTGGCGCTCCAGGCTCGCACTTTTCCGTAAAACAATTTTTTTTGAAAAAAGTACCTATTTTTGGTGGTTTTTTGAAAAAATCGGGCATAATTTCGAAATAGTTTGACCTGAAACCTTCACAATTGGAAAGATCAGGTTAAAATTGTATATAATTAATATAAAAATGTGCATATCTTGGCCCTTTGAATATGAAGGCACGGTAGTAATAATGAGAATTTTAAAAGAAAATGGTTACAGAGTGGACTGTCTGGAAATGCATTGTGCAAAATGCCCGTTTGGCCAGCGTGTTAAAATTAGAATCTATCCTAAAAAGTTGCTCAAATAACAATTCTTCAGACGACACAGCTTATGATGCAAAATGGAGCGATATGACTAGTCTGTTTATTGCAGTGTAAAATGATAATTTTTGTCATTGCCGTAGATATGATAAAATCTCAAGATTTTTTCCACTTGTCGTATTTGCCAGAACCACGGGAATGCAAAACGCGTAAATTTGGGATACTATGCTTTATGGTTCGACGTCTCTATGGTGAAGAGATATCGGAGATAATGTGCAACGTGGGTAAGAAATGGCTAGATTTGATAATTACTAACAATATGAAGTTTTAAAAATATGTGTGAAATAGTTCACTTTTATAAATTTTAAATAAGCGATTCTGATCATTTAATCCAAAAAAATACTTTAATTGTCATTTCGCATAAAAGGTCGCTTCTGGAAAGACGAACAAGTGTTAATTAACACTTGTTCGTGTTTCCATTTATTTAAATGTTTGATCACTTTTCCAGATATGAAGATTCGAGGAGCTAAAAACTTCCTTTTTAGTAGGTAATTTTAACTGTGTGCGTGTGCCTACTCAAAAAATTATTTTAACACATATACGTCATACACATACCATGTCATGACTTTTGCATACCAGCCACTTATGGAGGCTTGCACGTCGATTAATATTATATCGGGTCATATGGATTTTTAATCACTGCAGATCGGTTATTCGGGAAGTACCAAAAATCCACAAGTCCAAAAATTCACAATCGAAAAATCAACAAAATAAATTAGTGTTTAAGAGTGGCTAACTTTCTTCAAGTTAGGTTAGATTGCTTCCGAAAATTGAAAATTGAAAAAAAAAATTGATTGATTATTTAATAATTTCAGTTGCTACTGATTATTTTAACAACAAATGTTAACATTTTATTTGGCTTAAAACTGCTACAGTACGACGTTAGCTGCATTATATTTTCCAGCTTGAATGTTATTTAAAGTTGTTAGGTATCCGTTTCTTCAACGCGTAATCTGTGTTAACCGAAAATATCGCTGGATGATGTGCTGCAATGCTTGTCCTTTAGCCGAGTGTAGAAATTCATGCTTCAGATTGTAATGTAATTCTTCACTTTTCACCTTCATGCAAATTTACATAAAGCCTCTGTCGCGCTAACGTATTAAATTTTTTTGAGAATTATCCAGTGGATTTGATCCCAGAAGAGTCAATTTTTAATCAACTTGTACATCAGCTTTCTTGTTGACAATGGACCATTTCACTACTTGAAATTAAACTAGATACTAGTTTCTAGATACTTGTTAGTAGTTGTAGTTCTAGATACAAGTTATTGTGTCAAACCTGCAATAAGGGGCGAATATTAAGACTACCGAAACCTGATAGTATTCGAGTTTGAAGATTATGTACGTCAACGGAAAATTTAAGGATTGTGTACAGTTAAATTATAATAACCCGAACCGTTTTAGAGTTTCACGCCCGCGAAACGATTTGCCCCAACACTGCAACCATCACGGCGGTCGACATTAAATATCCATAAATCATAAAGTATAAAAAACCTTCAAAATCGGTTTTCTTAATCAAGATAGCATTACAGTATTATAAACTAGCCTTTTTTAGTGATTTCTCATAACAAATTTAATCTGAAAGACTTTGACGTCGTGCGTAAACAAAGTCAAGCATATCTGCTATTTTAGAAGCGTAGGTTCCTCCGTCCGTACAGATTTGGTTTGGTAATTGGTGGAAAGTAGTTGGATGTAACCGAAATAAATGTGGAGAAACTAGTGAATTAAATATGATTATTATGACGACGGTGCAATAAGTATGCAATAGATTATACGAAAATATGTATACATGATATGTTAACTTATACGATTTTACAAGCCAAATAATTGTTAAAGTGTAAGATGCTTGTGTAGTAAAAGACACGTTGGCCATTTATGCATGAACATTAGATTGTTCGCCAACACGCCGAACTAACTTTTCACTTCGACACCATATGTTTATTGTTGCACCAATTTGTCGAGACACTATTATGTTGTTCACATCCAACAGATTTTTGCAGAGATGATGAAGTGAATAAATTATCCGAATAAGTTCAAGAGACGTACGCAAGTGGTTCAATAGCTTAATAAAGCGGGTTGCTTAGTAACGTCATGCCATTTGAAATCTGTTATTGCGGGATTTTTATATGTGATAGTTTGGCCCAACAGTTATTGTCTTCTAGCCACCAAATAAAGTTTTGATTACTTTACAAACGTCAAGAATCTGCTCAAATAACTAATTCCATGTGTGCTTTCCATTCTTATTATAATGAAAAATTCGTTTGAGAATATATTGATCTTTCGCAAAAAACGGCTAATAAACTATTTCCGTGGAGTCTTATATGCATAACAGCCATAAGTAAAGATTAAATGGGAAGTCTTTATAAACATTAACACAAATCGTGATGTCAGCCTTTCTGTTACTTGTCAAGTTTCTGAATTGAACAATCTTTACATTGAAAGATATATGTATGCTAATTATATATAATGAGCATTGAATTATTGTCAAAGAGGCCAGATTTCCTATGCACTTCAACATCATTATATAAATTTTCGGACTAATTCGCAAATAACTCTTTGCTAGGTTACGATGCTCCAAAGTTCGGATGGGGTGACAATGGTAAGAAGGGGTTATCCGTGTAATTCCAATACGGACAAACATGTGTAGTAATTAAAAAATTCCTTAATTCACACGAATCATTATTAGTAAGAATGAGCACGTATTAATATAACACGGAGTTGAGTATTTCATCCTAGCCAAATATGTAGCAACCTCTGACTAGTGATTTGTTGCTTGCAAGTATTTGCTTTTGTTCGTTGACGAAATATTTTTGCATTATGAATCGTAGATTTGATCAACATTAAAGTATTGTTGATGCTGAAGCTCAGAATAAATGCCGGAAATTGGTGAAAAATGATGCGCTTATCATAAGTTATAAAATCACTCAAGTCACACTGCACAGGGTTAAAATTTTTAAACGTTTTTATTCAATTGGCAATTAACTGACGAATTCGAACAGAAAAACTCGACAGTTACTTATTTTACATTAAGAGTACAGGGAAAACTAAAACGACAAGATAACAGCGGCACCGCAGATCGCACTCCCTTTTATATTAAAAATTTACCTCTTTATTTGACCTCTGATGACCTTTGATCTGACGGCGCGCTCGACGGGACTTTTACATTTACAATAAACAACTACTTTCTATAGTAACCAGGTTGCTACCAAAACTAACCCTAACGAATATTTATACATGAGCTCTAACCAATATTCATGCTGAGCCCTCACAAATATTCAGGCCAGCCATAACAATTATTCTACTTAACATTTATAATAGAAATAATACTTAAATGCATCTTGCACGCTCCAACAATTGACAGAAATTCTCAAACTTATGTACTTTATAATTGATTTGTCTAAAGTTTTCAACAAATTGTCAGTACATCTCAGAAACAATAAATGTTTGATCACTTTGTCAGTTATGGAGATGCGAGCAGTAAAAACTTTCATTTTAGTGTGTGCGTATACTTACTCGAAAATAATTTTCGAGTAATAATATTTTAGTAATAATAAGATTCGTTCTTCGACACAATAACATTCATTACTTTGCATACCAGCCGCATATAGAGGCTTCCACGACGATTAGTTGCCATACCAGGTACTACTTCATTATATTTACCGGAGGTAGGGTGTCGTCGAAAATCGTTGGATAAGTTGTAAGCAAAACTAAAGCAATCCAAAAGACCGACTTATGTATAGCTGTTATTTGACAACTCTGACGACAAAAGAACCACTATTTCTCAAAACGGGACGTGTTTTCACGAAAATTTTTTAATGTTCTGATTTTTTGGATAAGTAATTGGGACCCCTAAAGAAGTCCCACACAGGTGTGTGCGTGTTACTGGAAAATAATTTTAAAGGTTCACACCTCAAGAAATGTTTACCAGCCAAATATGGAAGCCTGCACGTCGACTGATTGCTATATCAGTTCTGAAGTTATTATAGTCAATGCAGATAGGAGCAAGCCATGAAAACTTGTCTAGTTACCGAACTGCGAAATGTAATTGCCCACAATGGAACATCGATGGTACTAACTATTTTTTGTTGTGAAATCAACCTTTTATAACCACCTCACCAGTTATTAACTAGATCTCCGACTAGCATATTCAGAACTGGCCGGTATTGCTATCTATATTTACTGTTTCTTATTCAGTGTTTCTTTGTTAATTTGAATCGAATTTTCATGCCAGTAATTTTACTTTTGGTACTTGGTTTAAATGAATTGAATCTAATTTTGGCACATTTGGTTTTCAAACTAGACTGCTTACTCACAATGTAATTTTATTTCGATCATGACGTACTCTGCATCACGAAAAAACAAATACAGTCAACATATGCATAAATTTTCCACCAGTTACCAGGTAGCCCAACATAAGTTTGATGTATAAAAAGGAGAAGTATTTGGAATTGCTGGCTGCTGTAAAACGGTGCCGATTGTAAATTATGATTAAATATTTTGTACCCGTATGCATTTAAAAATTCGAATAGCTAATTGTTACTTTGGAACAACCGGACAACGAGTTAACATTTTCGAACGATTGAGAGAACCAATGGTTTAAGTTTAGCTCCGTAATCATTTATGTGTTCCAGGGTGCTGTCTATCCATTTATCAATTGTTTTTAAGCTGTTGCCGTAATTGTTGCCATTTTGTACTACAATAGCAACGTAGGAAAAGTATAATGTCATTATACTATAATGCATCACAATTTTCAGTTCAACGCCGTCAGTACTTATACGCACTGAAAATTCTGCACAGCAAGACTTGAGATCGGGAGATAGTGGTGGTTGATTTGTTTATGGATTTAGTGTTCAGAAGATTGCATAGGACGGCAATAAGTTGTATATTATTAAACGCTCATTTTCTATTATCACCAAATGGTGCAGCAATGTTGTGATAATTGGTTGTTGAAGGTTACAATGGATGTAGTTGATACAGTATGGCTAATTCAACCAGGAAATTTCAAAACAATGTGACTTTGTTACGCTCAGGCATTCTGGTATCTCATTTTTTAAATTTCAAGCAAATTGGAAAGGGAGTACTCCTTTCAACACACCAATACATAGAATAGCTCCTTAAAAATAAATTGTCTTGACAAATGATGGCAGTTTTATTCTTCATAACTTTTCGGGAATTCTTCAGGGAATAAATGTTCTGGACTTGCATTAGCTGCCAGTTTTCGTGCTGTAATCTACACAAGGAAACAGATTTTGAATTGAGTTGTTGTAACTAACATTACGGCAGATGTTCAGAAGTTATAATATTTGTACCTTCAATACAGTAATTCAGATTTTTTCACCAAATGTAGTCCAGATTAATTTCTCTTGTCTGATCTAAAGAAGCATCAATAAGGTAATCCTTCAGCAGCTTGTCAGCTATGTTGGTACATGTTTAGGTCATTTGTCTTGGACTGACTTTTGACTTAAAGTGTCGTAGTTCCATTACACTGTACCTTTGTTTAGTAACGCTGTTAACGACTACTACTTCAGTAGGTGTTTGTTAATCGACAGTGGAGTTGAGTGAAATTAACGGTTGTATAGAAGGGTTGTATTAGGCATATTCCCCATTTTTGCGAATGTATTAAGCCCGTTCAAATTTGAAAGACATTTTAAGTCATCATTCATTTAAAATTCACTGGCCCTAGTGAATTCTCCACTTAAACCGAATTAATTAAGCCCATATGCAGTTTAAAATGCAGTGGTTGTGCAGCGTGTTTATTAAACCCAATCACACTAAACGCTTTATGAACGGATACAGATTCCGCCGGAAATCATATATCTACCCAAATCGGCATTTAAAACGCATATGCTAAGCCCAGACCCCATTAAAAATTATTGTGTTAAGCCAAGATTCCATTTACATATTCGTCTAAAATCCAAATTGCATTAAAAATACCCGTGCTAAGCTAAAACATATATAAAACACCCGTGTTAAGGGAAAACCCCATTAACCTTAATCTCATTAAAATAAATTCTAACCCTAGTCATGATGTGCAATACTTGTCCAGTTTCTATATTTTATACCCTTCACTTTAATTTATATGCTCATATAACACATAAATTATAACTCAACTTTGTTCTCAACTCAACATAACTTCACAAATGCAAAAGATTACAGCAAGAAGGACAGTAGATGCTTTCCATGGAAAGTATTGTACCTATATTCAATCCCCCAATTCAAAAAATCGCATCGAAACAACAAACTTGCAAAAGTTAAAAGCGCGTGGAAACTGAACGTGTATGGATACTGGATACTAACTGCTCGTGAGAAAAGTAAATGCACACCGCATACCGACAACTCGCTCTTATATGTGATGATTTAAGCCGATACGAATTTTGTCTTTCCATCGATGGCAACATATAATTCGTAAGACATGGAAAAATATGCGATACTATATATATAATGCTTGCCAACTAACATTTGGCTTACTTCGCATTTAACTAAAGTCAATGTAATCGATATTAGAATAATATAATACTTTTGAATCGTTAATCATGGCAGATTATTGACAGGTAATTAACACTGCTACAACAAGAAATGGGAATGTATGTCGAAATATGTTATTATTAGTCAAATGAAAATATTGCTTGGCTACTGCTAAAACCAGCATTAATTTCGAGTTTCCAAAGCTGGTGAGAAATTGAGAGATAATATTGAGAAAGGGAGAAATAATATATTCACATACATTTTGAAATCCGTTTTTAAAGAACACATTCACCCTCCTGCCTTCAAACAAGAAGGATTAATACTTCTCTAACATTATACTTTATACACATTATACACAATCACATTTAAACTTAATTTTGCTAACATTTCCTACATATAATGGCACGGAAAGGTATTGGTATGGACACGCAAACTAGTCATAATGATAGCACAACTGATTAAACTTTTAATCTAAAAAAACTCGCTCGAAGTTGCAAATATAGACAAACGGGGAAAAATTGACGATATTGATCGGCTGTTACATGATTCTGTAAAAAACGGGACGAAAAAATATTTTCTCTCGAAGAGAAAGAATTAAAAAGCAAAGTCTTCCCAATAGAAGCTCCCAAAGAAATATTCCAAATCGTATGCAATCTGATCATGTTTATGAGGTCGTATGGGAGACCTGAAGCAAATAGTTCAAAGCAGCAATCCCATTACAAATGGCATGTAATCAAACCCTTAATCATCATCACAAATTGCCAAAGACGTCAAAAAATGGAAACACCACCAAGGAAGCGTTACCATTCCGATCCCCAATTTCATCAACATAGAAAACCTAAGAAGCTCAACGGCAAAATTCAGAAAAACTACAGAAGCAGGAGAAAGCTAAAGCAGCCAATTCCAGTTCCAGCAAATTCCACCAAAAGGCACCGGAAGCTAAAGTTTGGTCACGTTAATATTTTATCTGTAAGAAATACGTTTATTCAACTATAAAGCCTACTTTATCAACACGAGAACGATGTTTTCTGTACTACTGAAATCAACCTGCATTGCCTCAATCAGCAACAGCGGTTAGCAGAGACCTTTTGAATCAAATATTCACGATAGCTAGGTAATAAATGGAGTGTCGTTGACGCTTACTACCAGAAAATTGATACGCCAGAACAAAAGTTGCAGAACATATTCTATACGCTCACAAATCAAGTTAGCAACATTGTGTAATTGCATTTGCGAATTGTTATTCCTTTCTTGACCCATGTTCAACAAATTGTGCACATGATATATAACGGCGCTTAAAATTTTATCAGTTCATGCAAACAAGATATTAACATGATTCAGGAATAAGCAATTAAAAATACAAAATAAACCGAACAATCGAAATATAGAAAAGTAGCGAAAGTGAAAGCAGACAGCAGCGTTTAAAAAATAACTGTGCGATACTACCATTTGATCATAAATCATGCGTACAGCTCAATATATCAATTTGAAATTATAAAGGTCACCAACGGTTAAAGTTAACCGTTGATACCAGAATTGTAATCATTTGTAGTCGTTTGTCGAAATCTGGCTATCAAAATTCTTGTTTGTCAAGTAGTAATCGTAAAATATCAAAAAATGGCCGTTTACCGTTAAACCGTTAGTCATTTTCAAAATCTGACTTCAAATTCGTTGTTGCGGGAAAAAATCAACCTATATTCATGTGTCACACATGTAGGGTCAAATGTTAAAATTTCGAAATCGTAACGGTTTCTAACGGTTAGCGTTGACCTTTTTTGTTCAAAATCAATACCGATCTTCCCCAGTTGACCAGTTATCGATTGGTGAAAACAGATTTGAAATAGCTGCTATAGTTTTTGAAATATCCTGCCGACAGACGGACAGACGGACAGACACAGACATTCACATAAAGTAGCTCAATAGCTTTCGCTACTTAATAATTAAAAAGACCCAACAATTGTATGACTCGGAAATATTTAAAGCATCCTGGTGTCCAGCAGACAGAAGGTATTGATAACCTAGATCTATTGTAATAAAGAAGTATCACAATTAATAATTTCGTAAACAAAGCTGGAGCTATTTAGGGACATATTTAGATAATTTGGTTTGGTAAAGAGTCAGAAATCCTTTACAACCATACCTTTCTGTGACGCCTGCAAGCGGGAGCGGGCGTGGGTCCATGGATGGTTAGTGGTCCATAGTTAATTTCTCCTGATTTGGAATTTACTGCATATTTTGTGTCGTCACTCTGCCCAATCAATTTTTATATAGCAGGACATTATCATATAGTCCTAACCATTGTCACAAAAGTGTGTCCATTCCTAATACAATTATGATCACGATGCCCCACATTGAGTATTTGCAGAGATTAGTTACTTTACTTCAACGCTATGACAACTAATATGTCCTAGTTTTGAGTAATATTTATTACCAGGTTATGTGGCCATGTTTATGTTTGATAAAATGTAATCTGAGGATTTCACATACCTTTATGGTAACGTAAAATGTTGACGCGATCTAACGAGTGAGTCTCACATTGTGAGTTACACCGACGAAAAGACCGTTTAGGCAAATCCCTTGTCGTTTCCGAAATGGAGATTTCAGGTGTTTTAATTTCATTCAGTAATTGCATGCTTGCAAATATTTAGAATCTCATGCTTTTTTCATATCGTTCAATGAACAGCACAGTTGATCCAGCCTCAAGGACAGGTAACTAATTCATTTATAAAATATTGTCATTAATAAATATTTCAAATTAACAAACTTGTATGTCATGGATTCATTTTCAATCGAATCCAACAGACATGCCCGTTTATCGTTACTTTAAGCAATTAATTTTCAAATATTTTAGTGTTATTTAAAAGTATAAAACTCACATTCACTTAGCAATGAGACAAAAGGAGTTTATAAATTATATTAATATATTCAGAGTTTGAATCTTTTATTTGGCATTTTAATGAATCAGCTTAATGAAGTGCTATGCATTCTCCATGTTACGCACTATGATTACCATTCTGTGATAAAGGCGATGAAATGAGAGTGATCGATCACCTCACAGTAATTCTGATGCACACTCCTTGTTTTCAATATTTACTAACGTCGATGGCTAAGCTGATATGATTTTAAATTCTTTCCTTTCCTATTTTGCTATTCCAATTACTATCTCAGCAAGTCCGATGTTGACCTATCACCTCGTGTCGTCGTTCTGTTTTCGATTACAAATGGACCGTCGAACTTTTGTAATTACATTCGTTATATTCCATAGTATGAACTTACAAGCGGAAGTATCATTGCAGATTCTCCACATCTTATTTGACAAATGAATGTTCATGCTGACAACTACTACCGCAGAAACTAAACTTTAATATATATTGACATGCCAATGTATAATATGTATATTCAAATTTCGTTGAACATTTCATGTTTGTAATTGTATCTTATTCCAAGCAGTCTTTAAATTGACGGTCCCAGATTTTAAATCTGAAAAGTGCCTATTATTTGAAATTTTACTGATTTCTACAAGAGACCCAAATATTATTGGTTGCCGATATTAAGAAGTATATTTTCTCTTTTTTTCAACAGGCAGAGACCATCTTTATGTTGCATACAATGCAGTTGTGTTTAAATATTTACTTAGCCGCCATATAACTGATAGTACTGTGCTTGAATAATTTTGCGGCTCGAGGTTCCGTGGAGTCGGTGGAGTGGAGTACTGTTCTGGTAGTTTTGTTAACGATTTGTGTTGTAACATGAATTTGCCACTCTTAATTTGAGGGCTTGATCAGCAGTACAGCGAATGGTTTGATTTTTAGTACAAGGAAGCTAGTAAGGCATTTTGGAGGAAGTGTGTAGAACAGCATGTCAATGTCAATGGAAAACTGATGTATAGCGTAGTGACTTCCACTTTTGTGATAAACCATTCTTCATCAAATTGCATGAAGTGCTTACCTTCTGGTAGTAAATAATTTCTTGTCACGTTTTATATATTTAGTTATCTATTTATATCAATTCTTTCGTAGATGTTGTGATTACTCAAGATCAATTGATGATTGATTTAATGTCGCCAAAGCTGAGAAAGCATAATATTATCGGGATATTGCTTACAGGTCATATCAAAACAACATTACAGCTTCGACGCCAGTGTATTGGAAAGTGACGCACTGCTTGTAAGACAACTCTTCAGATTTTTGGAGGCTGAGTTTCTTTTGGAAATTTTATCGACAACGATCAATTTTCGTATCATGAACATATGGTATCGAGGTATTGGTTTCCGTTTTCAAAGTTGCTTGAGCTTCAGCGGTTTGTTCCTACCGTATTTGTAATTTGTTTTGCAACAGACCAAAGAACTAAGATGTCTTACCTGGATGGATTAATTTTATAGACACTGGTAAAGACAAAGGTATTGCATCAGAAATGTAGCGTGATTTACACTGACAATAATTGAATCGTTTAATTCATCGAGTCTACCCA
Organism: Sinella curviseta; assembly: GCA_004115045.4. Lineage (NCBI taxonomy): Eukaryota > Metazoa > Arthropoda > Collembola > Entomobryomorpha > Entomobryidae > Sinella > Sinella curviseta. The sequence continues at coordinate 20,718,951 of CM023199.3, read as the reverse complement.
ATTCACAATTCTTAGCAAGTCGTAACATTCGTCTGTCAATAATAAACGCTCTAACGATTTCGAGAAAAAAGCCGTTCGTAAAAAATTATTATTTACTTACTTTGTTGATTGTTGACAATACGCTGCATTATGTATTTTCTAAGTCAACAAAAGTGCAAAATTAATTAATACGGCACTGCTGATTACTCACATTTGGTGGCTTATTTTTTTAAATTTAATTCCTATAAATTTACTATACATTGTAAACTTAAACATTTACATATACTGTACAATACAATCTGTTTAAAAATATAAATATTCGTACCATAAGTTCGACGTTGCCAGTTGCTACCATGACGATTTTCCTTATTTAAAGTAGCGGAAGGTATCCATGGATTTTCCGATCTTAATGTGAGGTTAAGTGGTGTTAATTGAAAAAATGTGTCCAACATTTGAAGCGGCTCTAGATAAGAAGAAATTCAATATAGGTAATTCAGATGAAATAGATGATGACGATGACGACGATGACGACGACGACGATAGATGATTCTTTTTCATAGATGACGATGAACTCATTATGCTGATTTCCAAGTACAACTGACATTAGCAATTTTAATTTGTAGATATATTGCATTAATGATTTTATGTATGACTCATTTGAAATTGGACATTTGAAAATGTTCTTATTCATCTATGCGAGAACAATCCTCAACGGAATGCTCGAAGTGAGAGCTCTGCCGAGAAAGATGCCTGGTTATGTTGCAAATATGTTTGTAGAAGTGGCTGATTATTAAAGGTGGAATATTATATCGACGGCGCAATTATCAATTTGGAATTCCCTGCATATCTAGTTTCATCACTTATGATCCATCATTTTTTTTGAAAGGACTTGTTTCCATGAATCATTATCACAAACATTGTGTTCATTCTGAATGCAATTATGATTTCAATCTCCCCAAATTAAATTATTTATAGAAATTAGCTTCTTGACTTCAACGCCATCAAAATTATTCTATCTCAATTTTGACAATAAACTTACTTTTAGCTCGTTATCTCTAATGCGGTAAAAGGAATCTTAGGATGTACAAACAATTAAAGATAGGTCCTATCAGGAAACTGTATACCTATATAGTTAAATCTCAACAGAATCCGTTTCTTAATATCAATGGGTTGAATTACCTTTATGGTAACTTAAAATATTGACATGAGATAACGACTCCACTTTACATTGTTAGGAAAACCGACGTAATAAACTTTGCAGGTGAATTGATTTTCATTCCAGCAAAGCGTTTACTTCAAATTTTAAACTCATAGATTATATACATGCATACTTCCATCTCATATTTGTTCATATCGTACTGAACAGCACATTGATTTAAAATGTCGCAGTGATAGCTTTATGATTTAATCGTAACCTAACTTGGCAATCACTATTGTCTCTCCCCTTTTTAAGCAAATAATTTCATAGATTAATTCGGTAGTAGATATTATGGTTGTATTTCCCATTAGCCTGTATTTCTGATTATGTTTTCAGTCATGCAAGGATTACTAGATACAATCGCTTGACGGATATCTGAAATTTTGCATATGGACTGACAACCAAAATTCTCCTGAATAGAATAATAATTCAATAGTTTTTGTTGGGCACAATGTATGGGACTTTATTAAATTGTAGTAACTTTGTGCATTATTGTGCCGGAAAACAAACTTTGCGGACGGAACAAACAAACCGGAATTTCCATGAACATTGTTTTACTTACAATCGCCATAAATGAGGAGGTCACCTTTGTAACTGTTTTTGACCCTTGCGCTTACCTTTACAAACAGGTCGTCGAAGTGTAGATTCTTTCTTCAAAATGATATGATACGAAAATGTGCTAGTTATTTTAAATTTAATATTAGCCTAAGCACCCAAATTATTAGTGTCAAAGCAATCTAATATGATATATTTCTGCTTTTATATCTTCAAACCTCTTTATAGATGTTAATGCAGCAACCTACTGACGTATTTACTTTGATATCGTTATCTGTAGTTATTATACATTATCTAGTTTTAAATAAATTAACGTAACAATGCTCATTATTATATTACTGAAGATTAATTCTTTCATAGTGATTAGTTCACTCCGGAGAAGCACCACACTCTACGTATACTGATTATAATTATTAAAAGATCATCTCAAATTATAATTTAATTTATTTAATCTTTATATGACTTTATTAAGAAGCTAAAACGTTATGAAAGTATCCCACACTGTGTGTTATTTATTTGCACCCTCAATATCAGATAGGTTTCTAAGGCTTGCCGTATCTTCAATTTAATTCGTTAATATTAGTATTTATTACATTTATGTATTAATATATTCACGGTTTCAATTAAAAATATGTTACTCTAGTGCTGATTCAAGTGCACGCACTTGGAAGCCGCATTTCTTATAATTTGGTTTCCAATTCGTTTTTAATATCTTAGGTGCAATGTACTTTATGACTATGTATGTGTATCTATAATATCATAATTGATTTGGAATGCAACCTACTGTAAAAATTTGTAAATAAATTCCAAAGTTGAAAAATTGGCCGGTAGTTAACATTCCGGACAATTTCTCTACGATAATCTTCCACCGTATACAATGCTAATTACAGCTGTTATTGATAACTTTAGATGCATAAAATATTAACATGTATTTCAGTGACATCTGCTACAGTACCACTCACATGCATTTTACCTTTTCGGTAGAATTGTATTAGAATATCTGGTGTCCACTGCTTCGCAGCGTGTTGGCTGTTTTGGTAGCAAAAATCGTGGGACTTTGTGCTGCAGTACTTATTTTTCTGCCGAAACCATCACTCAACACGATTGAAAATATTGTTCACGGATCGATCTTCATTCAATTGGACAATCGCTCGTTCCTGGTTGAAAGGGCGACAACGAGTTGAATTAACTTATATAAAAAATAGTAATTATTGTATTATCATGTGCATTCGATTTCATAGTGGTGTCATTTTGTACTTATTTCAAATGTACCCTTTAATTAGAGAACATGTTTACTTGAATTAAGCAATCGACTAACAGTTTCCTCAACAAATTGACCAATTGATGCATATATAAAGCAGTAAACAAATGACTACTGGAGAAATAAATAGATATTCACTGACAGTGCCCTTTTTTAATAAACACTTTTCACATTCGCATTGAAATAGTGTAACGTTTAATGATCTGAATTTTCCCTTGTTAATTGTAATTAAAGCAACACAACAAAGCATCAATTGAACACAATGGTGTTACTTTGAGCGTTTTTATATTGTATATACAACCAACTTGCAAGTTTCTTAGAATAAGTGATTGTGAACATTCACGCTGATCCACAATCCAGATGATAAGCAATATGTGCAACCCAAACGGACAAACCGTTTTGACGTCGTCGTTTAACTTTGGACAGCAGACGTTGACAAATATAACAAATATAAAGTTATTTATCTCTGGTGGATGGTGTGTCAAATTTCGTTGTTGCTAACAACGCTAAGCATTGCTGCATTGCATGTACCTCTCCTTGTTAGTATTAAATGTAATATAGACTTCGACAATATACTTATATGCTGATTGCTGAAAATGTGAGTACGGCTTATTCAATAACCTCAAAGGATATTTCGAAATGTTCGTTTTTTCTACGAATTAAATGTACGAAAATGATGCATTTTATATATTTACGCGAATTGAATCTTCATCCATGGATTATAAAAATGACCAATCCATCGGTTCTCGTGCGGCGTTCCATATCGACATTGGCTCTTTTATTTTCATTTTCCCTTTAAAATACAGTTTGGAATTATGATATTTGTGAACATATTTTGATTTGTTTTCATTGTTTGTATTGGGATAGGATTGGTTGATTTAAAAACACTACTCATAATCATTATGGATTACTTTGAAGTTCAAAAGTTTATGAATTGGTCGCCAGTTTAATTACTAAAAATCAGCTATATCCATCAGGTCATCATGTGGAAGGCGCTGTCAAAATTTGAGAAAGAATTGAAATGCGGTCCCAGATTACTCACTGAAGTTTTATGTTTAAGTTTTACCGTTCTAATAACAGTTAACCGGAATAATCATCCAGTAACTAATCCACAAACTGGATAATGTCCCTTTTGCCTACCATAAACTTCAACAGTAAACATGCTAAGTAGAGCTTTTACTAATAATTTTATTTTATTTAACGCACTCACTTTATGGCTTCAATCACAATTGTCACACTACGAAACCAACACTGTTAGTTTTTCATGATCGAATATTATTTAGTAACAAGGTGTCATCCTGTCTATTGTGATTGGATAGTTGGCAATCAGAACCAGTTGAACAAAGTTATGGTAATCAATAAATTTATGATTTAATTTGTCGACTGGATTCGATTCAATAAACACATTCTGTACTCATTTAACATATCTGCTCTTTAGTGGATATTCTAATTTGATGCTTGAAATTAGGGAATCAAATAGCAGATTATCTGAACACATTAAGCTTTGATTATTTTCTTGAAATGTGATTACAGAAGTAGAGCTTTTAAAACCAGATAATGTTAGATGAAATGACTGCATGATTAATCAGATTGTAGTTCTATTGATTGCACCAGAAATCATGAAATGTTCGAATGGCTCACGGCGGATAAAAGCATTCGGTATAAATCGGATGAAAGCATTCGGATGAAAGATATATAGCTCCTAATTATATATTGAAGATTGAATTATTTTTAAGGAAGCCAAACTTCTTATCCACTTCCGCACCATTATATACATTTACGGACCAATTTGTGCACACCTCTTTGTAAGGTTAAAATCTTCTATACCTTCCCAGATGCGATGATGTAAAGGGTTAATTATCCGTGTAATTCCAATACAGACAAACGCATTTTGTAATTATGAATTGCTTTATTTCACCGGAATCATTTTTAGTAAGAAGGAGTATGTATTAATATAACACGATGTTTTGTGTTTCATCTTAGCCTAAATGCAGAAAATTCAGTCCATTTTTCAGTAGTTTCTTCCTGCAAGCATGTTCTTCTGTTCGTTGGCGATATAAATCTTTTCAGTAATTAATTTTCAAACAGCTGAAAACATGTTCCATTTTAACTGGGTGCGTATGCTTACTGGAAAATAATCTTAAACATTAATATATCAATAGTGTATAATATTCATGACTTTGCATACCAGCCACGTACGGAGGCTTGAACGACGACTAATGTCTATGTCAGGTCTTATGGATTTGTAATTACCTCAGATAGATATTTGCCGAATTATTTATGGCTATTATGTGACAACTGTGACGACAAATGTAATTCAACACGATGAAACATCGGTTGCTATAGCAGATGTTGTTGCCGCCAGGTCGAGCTTATAACCACTGCTTAATTAACTATGTTTGTCACGTGCTGATAAATTTTCAAATATTGAACTGGGCGATATTGCTTTCTATATTTACTGTTTGCTATTCTGTGTTTCTTTGATAATTTGAATCAAATTTTGATGTTATTATTTTTACGTAGGAAACTTGGTTTAATTAATTTGATCTAATTATGCGGTAGGTGGTTTTTAAAACAGACTGCTTACTGACAATGTAATTTTATTGTTTATTGTTGTCAAAAAGCGACAACAATTAATTACAAATACTGTTAACAAATGCATAAATTATTCACCGGTTACCAGTAGCCCAACATATGTATGTGAAATACATAGAACGGAAAGGTATTTCCGATTTGTGGGTATGGTTGTGCAAACCAATAGATGATGACAATTGCAAATTTATTACCATTAAGATAATCACGAACTTTTGTTTGTCAATTGCATACTATTTACATAAAAATCAAGCAAAAGCATGTCAAGGACACCACTAGATTTTGTGTTTGCGTATGAGCTTCCCCTTTAGAAATAGGGTGTCGAAGTTTCGTCCGAAATCGTGTTTAATGGGAATGCGATTTTGAGAACTTTTACTACCTTCAGTCAACTTTATGTTAAAGACTTTAACGTCTGATTCTCCCATGCCAAAGTATATTCGAAATTTTAACCTTACAGGTTCGTCAGAATCAGAGGAATAATAGAAATGTGAGGTTTTGAATTTCGTACAAAAATATTCCTCATTAACTTAATGGCCCATTTCAATTGAATAGTTAAGATATTATTTATTTATTCATTTCCTATAAGCCATTGAGTGAACGAGGGCAATTTTGGAACGACATTCAGAAAATCGGAAGTGGGGTTTTCCGCTCATCAGAAGGCGCACTTCAGGCGTGTTACTAAAAGATAAAAACCCTGTAGTTTTGCCACCCATGTTCTGATGCAACTTTATATTATCCCAAACACAAAAGCAAACACAGCATTCTCTTACCTGTTCCTGTGGTTGCTTTGAAGAGCTAAGTGAATATACTGAAATACAATAATTGAATGACCAGATATCAATGGAACATTTAGTTTAGGCAGATAAATCTGAGATAACGGCATCGTTCCTGAAACTTACCAATGCTTACTAACCATATGTTTAATTGCTGTCTAATTTAATTGTCAATTACTTTCCTTCATCCAACAACTACGGAATTTGGTGAGGAGAAATCTTTGCACCTTGTGCTGACATTTGAGCTTCGCTTAACAAATAGGACGTCAAAGTTTCCATAATTTTATTTCAGTAGCAATATAAATTTCGATTGGTATTTCACAGTGTTAGTTCGACTGAAGCAACGACAACGCAGGTCAATTCATTTTTATACAAACTAATGGGTTGTTTAGAATTTAAATTCATTTACTGCACTAGTTTCCCACTAGTTTCCCTCATCTCGGACGATTAACAGCACGTTCAGTTAAACTGTCTCAGTGAAAGCTAACTGATATCTTAGAAACCAAACTTACCAATCCCGGTCTTTCCATAGTATTTTATGCAGTTATTTTCAAAGATTAATTCCGTAATTCCGATTAATTAAATACGCAATCGTAATTTGATTTTTCTGTCAAAACGAAATATAAATATGAAAATTGCTCATTATTTCGAATTTTATACCCGTCTAAGCGTTAACAATATTAGTGTTTGATGTATCTTCAGTCTAGTCTAACTTGATTTTACCGAGAGCTTTTGCTCTTTAAATAGTATTACTTGGTTTCTTTGTTGTATATAAATAAAGCCAACTATTTAAATATTTACTCTGTCACCGGATAACTTATGGAACAATTTTTTAACATCAAGTTTACTGAAGTAGTAAAACTGAGTATAGTTGAGCTGGATGATTAGGTACAATTTTGTAAAGCAAGTAAAAACTGTAAGTTCGTTAAGTATGAATGTAAGCTTATCCATATAATTCCATTTGAACGACTCAAGCTGTTTTTTATTGCTTAACCGCTACAAAGAATGATCACATCGGTCGGTGATGCCAATTAACTATACTACTTACCTAAAATTCAAAAGAAAACCTTGACAATTGTTTTCTTTATCAAAATAGAATTCCAATAGCCTATACCCACCCAACTTCCATCATTCATTTTCAAATGTAAGACGTTAACGTCAAATGAACAATAAGTACTGTGTATGAACAATTCTAAACGTGCAGGTCCATCCACTTTGTGTTGACGTTTAGGTTTGGAAAAATGCATGCCATGCATTATTATCAGTAATCATTCCACCTTCAGCATTAGCTTATATGTTGATAAATACGAATCTTGTCAAAACATTGATTGTTGGTCACTTCAAAAAATATAACATATTATATTTGCCATGTTAATGAACACATTGTTTGTTTGCCATTTAAGTGGAAAGTCAAGGTGTTCAGAATGGAGTTTAGAATGTATGTAATTCTTAGAGATTACAAAGATTTGTCGTTTTTGTAAGTATATTATGTTTACCAAGTGAGACACTTGTCTCACATTTGTTCAATTCAAGTAAGCCATAATGTAGAATATATATTTCTTGGACTGATGCCCGTGTTATGTATCAATACCTTTTTATGTATATGATAACATGCTGGTGAAATATTCTCACTTTTATCATTTTATACAAGGCAATGGAGACCGTGATCGGTCGTCAACAAGAATCATCATTCTGGAGAATTTTGTAAACAAAGCGGGAGCGTATTTAGATATACATTTAGATAATCTGATTCAAATATTCAGAGATCCGTTACAAGCCTACTTTTTAATGACGCTTTTAGGAGGGTGATTTCATGAATGGTATAATTTTAACTTTCTCCTTATTTGGAATTTATTGCTTGTTGGACCTGTTTCATCGCTCAGCTAAGTCGATAAATTTTTCTAAAACCAAATTCATTGGCCAATTTTAATACATTTATACTTGGCTGAAAGATACACAAAGTTTAAAGCTTAAAATTGTATTTTATTCCACAGAAACTATTACATATACACAAAGACCTTTTTTGTTGCTTACTCAGCGGTTTTGTTTAAATATTTACTAAGCCGACGCAAACTGAAAATTGGGTATTTGAACGATTTATAGTCTTAAAGGTTTGATGAGGGATTGATGCATAGAGGATTTTATTCCGTAGTTTTCGTGTTTTCATTTTCTTCCAGCATTTTTGTACGCAAAGAAATCTGTATTTACTTCTTTAAATTGTTTCCTCCCTTAAATCATAATTAGAACCAACGTATGAGAAAGAAATATTCTTATCTTTGGTTTGTGTTTGGGCTTCCTCTTTATAAATAGGTCCTGGAAGTTTCCTACTTATAGTAGGAATGCAAATTTCGTTTGATTTATATGTCAAAATAAAATAAGATATATGAAACGCGTTCACTATTTGGAATTTCATGGCCACTTAAGCGTCAAAAGTATTAGTGTTTGCGGTATCCTGGAGTTTTTTAACCGTTCTATATATGCATAGTCTTCTTCTTTGTTGTATATATAGCGCCGCTATGATAGCGGTATTTTTCAATATTTATCTCGCCACCACAAAAATTATAATTGGATGCTTGGACACATTTCAGAAATCTAGGTCGTTAACTACTGCGTCTACTGATGTTTGGTAATGATTAATGATGTGCTTTTATAGATTCAGGATTTTGCAGTGTTATTATTTTGGCTCCTTCTCAGTTATTTCCTCTAGAATGTCGTCTGTACAATTTTTTGTAACAACTAGTAAAAAACTACCTCCTTTCTCCAATCCCAATGAAGCAAAATTACAACGATATCAACGGATTTTCTGTTTGCATCTAAGGCTCACCTTTAGAATTATGGCGTCGAAGTTTCGTTCCTAATCACTTTAATGGTAGTGGAATTTTGAACCTCTGACTTCTTTCAATCACCTAAACCTATATCTTATAGACTTCAACGTCGGATTGTACCATGCCAAAGTAGATTCGAAACTCTAAACTTACAGATCAGAATCAGAGGAATCATCCGACTGTGATTTTCTGAATATCTTTCCAAAATTTTCCTGATTCACTCAACGGCTTTTTGGAAATGAATAAACAAATAATGTGTTAACTATTCATTTCAAAGAAGCCATTGAGAAAATGAGGGATATTTTGGTACGATATTCAGAAAATCTGAATTGGGGGTTTCCTGTCACAATGCTCACTTCAGACGTGTTAATAAAAGATAACATCCCTTAACCTTTGCCATCCATGTTCCGAAGAAACTTGTAATAATCCAACCTCAAACATAATTGATTTCCAGATAGCTGGGAGAATAAATGGAATGACGTTTCAGCATATTATCTATGCATAGTAAATCGTGAGCTGCAAAGATGTTTTTAATTTAGCAGATATCAAATTAGACAGTAAAATATATTCATAGACACGAGTTGCAAATTTGATCCCATATTTGTCACTGTCCATATTGGTCAATCACATAAAACGCATTGGTAAATAGGTTCATTGTAGTAGTGTCCTTTATTAGTGTTTTTATGTAGCAAGCAGAAATAATGTAGAGTAAGTACTGCAAACTGATTCATCAAGACTTTATGACTTTAAGGCGGTATCATATTTTGGCATCATAATTCAACTAATTGCTACTCAAATACTGATGACCGAATTAATTTTTGCTACCTAAAATTGTCAGGACCACCTAGTAGGTGGCACCTGCTACATCAATTCTTGAAAGAGCTAGTATGCTACTCAATTAAATGATTTAACGAATTTACTTTCATGATCACTGCGAGCACTTTGCTGTAACGATTTTTGTTCATATGTGTGTCCTGAATGAGTTGGTCGCGTTATTAAAATATTGTTCTAACTGTACAGTTGTGTCCTGAATTTCTCGCCAAAACGCGGTCGACAAAATCCTAGTAGGAAATTCTGGCCCTTCGTTTGCTTCATAGCAATAACTCTTATCGCCAATTTATACAAAAACGGTGAATAAGACTTATACTACCCCTATATTTGAGCAAAATTGAAATATTGTTGAACGAAATTGCCAAAACATATATTTAATACTAGGTTTGCTAAACGTCTTTCAGATAATCTCAGAAACAATAAATATATGATTACTTGCCTGTAATGGAGATGAGAGAAGCTAAAATCCGTTACATTTTTTAGTACCTAATTTTACCTGTGTGCGTGTGCTTACTGAAAAATTGTTTGATAGATTCATTCCTCAAGACTGTGCAACGTTCATGACTTTGCATACGAGCTACATATGGAGGCTTACACGTCAACTCTTTTCTATATCAGTTGTTATGGAATTATTATCATAGCAGATATGAGCTGCCCATCAACACTTGATAAGCTGTAATATCTTTATACTTAATACAAATTGGATTTTTTTCTTTGTGATTCCTAAAACTTTTTAGTTTCAAATCGTAGAAAGACGTGCTAGGTATCGTTTTGAAGCTAAGAAGATGGGGAAGTGCAATGGGGGTATCACATTTTGAATTAAAAACCGTGCACTGCCAAATTGGAGGTCAAAGGTCAAAAAGTGAAAATTGCATCCCTTTCGTACGTCAACTCGAAACATAATGCATCAAGTACCACAATTAGTGCAGAAATTACAACGGTCAAGTTGCCACTGATAACTTCGTTAACCGAATTTTAAAACGTTAGCGGTTGGTAAAATTATGGAAGAAACTATGTAACGGATTGTAAAGTTACTCTTTTTTGAATTGCGTTGAAAACTGTTTCGCAGATAGATTTTGATGCGTAGAATCAGCATTTGTCATTTTTATTAATTAACATTGATTGTGGCGCCCTCTAGAAGATAAAATAGCGGGAATTTTTTTTATATCAGAATTAAATAAAAAATTGGTAGTTGGTTCAATTAAGCACGCCGATAAACATGGTGAAAACCGTTTTCAAACATACTGATTATGACGCACCCAAAAATTTAAAAAGGCGGGAAACTTTTTTCATTAGAATTGACTAAAAAATGAAATTCGGTTCTATCCACCATGCTGATTAACATAGTGAAATCTTTAAAGCAAAAAATGAACAACAAATTTTCTTCGCAATTCCGCGTCTGAGTTATTGTGTATATTTTATTGACATGTTATCACGTGAAGCCCTAAATATGTAGTACATGTGTATTTACTTCACATGTATATTAACAGAATAGACGTTCACGCTCTCTAAATCTATACCAACGTTCCTATTTAGGGACAGGTTGCTAGTACCAAATAATGCTCGCGAAAATACTGACGTGTCTATAATTATGATTTGATGCCACTAATGACAAATTGCGAACAAGAAATTGATCTCAATACGTACAAGTTAGTACAGAAATGGAAATCTTAATATCTGACTTTTTTCTGTCCGTCCCTACAGTTCAATTAAAACAACTCAAACAGTTTCATAGTTTGTGAAATGAGTAGCTTTATTTACTTTAAAACAATCACCTCGGTCCGTAAAAACTATACATGCCCTATTTTAAAATACCCTCACAATCGATACTCCAAATCAAAATAGAATTACTATTATAAATCAAAAAATAAATCAAAATATCCTTAAGTAACGGAATTTCTGATTTCTCTCATCGCTTTCATCTGTAATACTTTAACGTCGAATATATACAACGTAAAGCGTATGCGCTATTCCATACGTACAGGTTTTTCATGCCCTTAACTGATTTGTTAGTTGGTGGTGGTGGTAGCAAGCTGAATATCAAATCGAAAATGATGATTAATTATTTAATTTTAAAAAGAATAAAAATGTTAACATTTTCGTTCCTTGGAGAACTGCTACAGTAGGACATCAGCTGTACTATATTTTCCAAGTTGAATCTTTGGTTATTAGGTATCCATTTCTTAAATGCGTCCGTTAGTCTTTGTCATCTCAAAAATCGTTGGATGGTGCTTATCCTTCAACCGAATCTAATAATTCATGCCTCAGATACTAAAACATGAATTACTTCAGAATCTGCAGAACTTCGGATGGAAAAGTAATCTCCTATTTTTGATACTCAACCAAATCTGTATAACCTCTTTTGTGCTCATGTATTTAAGTATTGTGATGACTGAATTATCCAGTGGATTTGATCCCAGAACGTTGTCATTGTGGAATCTAATCTACTTCAACTATTTGGAGAGACTGCACCAGTTTTCGAATGGAAATTGTGCTAGAAACTAGATTCTAGATACTTGCTCATATGAGCGACCAGTTATGCTAAATTTTGTTAGTATAAGGAACTGTGTCAAACAGGCAACAAGGGGCACATATCAAAATGAATCACACCTGATATTAATCAAGCTGGACGTTGGAGTACAAGATTGTACAGATGTGATGATTTTTAATGACTTGTATACTGATTATCCATTTATGTGACTATTCATTACATTTCGAACAACATATGCACCATTCACAAATATAACGCCTTGTGTTATCGATGGTCCAGGGCCTGGACTCCAGGCATTGTCATTCGTCTTGTCGATGAATTAGGTAATTATGTGATGTAATCTATTACTAGTTTGTTAGGACGTCGATTAAGTGTTTAGATTGGCATACTATTCTACATTATTGATGATTAGTTTTGACGACCATGAAAAATTATTATTTTCAGTAGGTTTTGGACGTTGCCCCGTATTACGAAAAATCAAACATTCTTGTCGATGACGCATAAAATAATTAAATTTTTGTCGAGCGCGTCATTCGTGACAGTTTAGCAATTAGTTAACGTCGAAGATACGATGGACACAAATTTGTATTCAATGTCAAAGACTCTGTGACTGTCAATCCAGTTCGTTACTTATTCATGTATACAATGGATGTTACTGTGATTTGAATGGACTGCAGTATGCCATCAATACTGTTTACATCGCTAAGAGAAATAGGTTTCCGACTAATCTTAAACCGACTGATAATATTCTGTGCCACTTTTACAAAACAAACAGCGTAAAATGATAGCCACTTTAACCACCGCCAAATGGGATTATGAGCTTCAAATAGGTAAACCAGGGCAGCCGCACCAAGACCCGAAAGCCAAACATAGAAAATTACAACTATGTTTCCACTAATCGAAACTGGTCTCGGTAAATTTCGTTGACTTTCCCGACTAGCCTTGTAGCGATATGTATCGGATTTCACGGATGAAGGCAAACTATTCTTGTGTCTGTTTGCCCAAAGCTTGGAGAGACCCGAGTGGGTCAGTGAACGAATCCGCTTGGAGAACGCTTCAGCTGAGACGGGTAACTGAAAAAAATTCCAGGTATATTGCACATTTTCGTACGGCTCACTGCTGATATGCAAATCACTTTCAGATATTTCTTTATGATTTCGGATGGTATCCGAGTAAAGATCAACAACCTTGTTGTAAGAGGCCACATACGCACTTCTGTTGCACCTCCTAAATACTTTGTGGATATTCGAATTTGCAAGATTTTCGTAAATCGATTGACTTGGAGGTCGATAAACTAGTTTTGCAATAAAGTTAACATACCGCACATCGTCAAACAGGATAATTTGTTTGATCAGAAAATATAAATCCAGCTCAGTTGTACACAAGCTCCAAGTACACCTGGAGGTGCTGTTGCGCATTTCCAATGGTACAAACGGCGCAAACTTAAGTGAGAACAGCGTAAAATTGTGCTCTATCAAGTCGTCAAAAGTGTCAAAAGGCTGTGGGAGGAGTCGGCTCACAAGTGACGTTATATTATCGCCTTGATATTCGTTGGACAACAGCATGCCAGCCAATACCCAAGGAAAGAGCAAACATTTGTGCTTGTCCAGGAACTCAATATTTTGTGATAGCAGCAATTTATACGAAAACGTGAGCTGACGCCACAAAGAGACATTTCCAGAGCGTGTCATGACGAACATGGTCAACAATGTCAGTATTACAATACAAGCCCAAATGCCGGAAACAAATGCGGATATTAAGCCACTCGCGGATAAATGTTGGATCTTCCTTAACTTTGTACATGACAAAAAGTGTAATGGATATGGGGCATCGGTAGCAGAAATGGTCAGTGTTGCTGGACTCTCAGCTAAATATATTTTTGGAATTGGTAAACCAGCGGTTTTGTGATCCAGTGACCACTTTAGGATTGTAGAATTTGGAAAGAGATTATCAACGTAGATGCTAACCACATGATTATCACCAATGTGATTTGCTTGCAAGTAGAGACCCATCAGCATTGAGACAATTTCCTTAGATTGCAGATCCCAAATCACAACCATTTTCTGCATATTGGAAATAGGAAGGATTGTCCATTCCATTGTCGCATGTCGAGAAAATATAGAGTTTGCATTGGCAAATAGTGAAAGACTTTCAGAATCTGTTGAGTTAACTGTCGAGTCTAGCAATTTGTGAAGTTCTTGGTGCAATCCGCTGCCCCTTGAAAATGGGAACGTAACCAAGTACGAGGAATCCACAACGAAATTTGACTCCACTTTGCAATATTGTATAGAAAACAACAGTTGCATTGGCAGAACCGGTATCACTTGAGTTATGTACGAGTTGTAAAGTGTAAAGAATATGGAACCCCAGTTGGAATTATTTTCACTGCTACCCAACCGCTTCCGGGTAACATGAAGGAAGAACCAGTAACTTCTGGCGACTCCAACTGAATCGTCAACTAAACCGTCAGATGCGCTGCCATAAAAGATTTTTGTAATATAAGAGAAAGCGTTCGGCAAGATTTCGTGTGCATTTCCTCCAACGGAGTTAAGCATGTTCTTCATTTCCCATTTTTGGCAAGGTCTGGGATCCACGTAAACTTGAATTATGCAGGTCATTCGTGGGAGAAGTTTTGGCCACAAGTGAAACTCTGATTTCTCCCAAAGTAGTTCCGTCGGATGACCATTGCAGAGTGCAAGTCCCCATATAGAAGACTTGTAGTGGAATACGGACCTGATTACAGGGGTAGGTAAAGCCTTCAAGTTGTAAGACGTTTGGGAATACTTTGTGTCTAAACCCGTCACGTAATTCTCCATTAGTTGAATCGTACAATTTTCAAAAGCTGATAGATGCCTCCACAAATTGAGTCCAACGAATGACTCATTTTCACTGTCCGAATATTCGAGATTAGCGGAAATGAATGGGATAAGCGACAGGAAACAAATTGTCACTGAAGGCTGGAAAGGAACTATAATATTCGAGTTTGGCATGTTATCCATATATTTCGCTCACGAATTATCAATTGAATGATGCGTTTCAAGCTGTGTTTCTACTTGAAATGATTTCCTTGGCTGCTAGGACACCGTAGTATCCGGTAAACTTGTGAACATTTTTCTACGCATTTGCTGCCATTGATCGAACAAATGAAGCGTTTAAATTTATGTACAATTTATCTGTTCTGCTATATGTTGAACTTGTGTAAATGTAATCGATGTGTTTTCATACTCGATGTATTGATGCAGCTGCTCCAGCTCGTGTAGTTGTTAACGCCCAACAAGCAAACGTTCTGTTGTGTCAACAGTTTCCCGCAAGTATATGCCATCGTCTCTTAAGAAATCGAAAAATTTATGTAGAACATCGTAATTAGTATCATCAATTTTCCCTAGTGACGTATGGCACATATTGGTAAGCGACGTTGAAGGGTTATCATATGTCTAGAAGGTTAAGATTAACTATCTGTTCAGAGAATTTAACTAGCGGTTTGGAACACTATTGAACAACTTTAATATTTTTGAGTGTATAACATCGTGAGCTTCCGATGTTTATTATGTTTTTCAGAAAGGTAGGCTTAACTGTCCGTGAGCACACATAATATTACAAATGTTATAAATTAGAGCAAAATGATGGAATCGTTAACCGAAATGCTAGGTTTAAAACTCAGACTGTATGCCTATTCGAAAACAAGTAAAAGGTTGATTTTACTTTTGAGCCTGAAATTATTTTGTCTATGTCCGTGTGGAAGCCTTTATGGAGCATTTCAAGAATGGGTGATTTCCTTATCACTCACATAACACAGTTAAATATTTGTCTTGGGTTTGGAACCGTGCCCTCTCTTCCTACGCCTATAGGAATTTTTACTTTCCTCAATTAGCTTACTTTCTTCCCTGAAGTAGCAAAGTTTGAGCTCCAACTGCTTTCAAAGCATTCACCTCTCCATGTTCCAGGCAAATATTAGGAAATACTTCCACGCCTGCAACTTCATTACAATACTTGTTCAATAGCCCTTGATGAAGCCCAATTTTCTGGTTAGTGTTTTCAATCAGCAACTTGTATACCTCTTCATAGGTCAGATCAGGTTGCCTCACCTTCAACAATGCAACCACACCAGCAACATGAGGGGTCGCCATAGAAGTTCCAGACATTACCGCATAGTCCGAATCCGACTCATGATGACTAGAATAAATATATGCCCCAGGCGCAAAAATGTCCGGCTTTATTGATCCGTCCACCGCAGGCCCTACTGAACTTTGATATCGGTGGATTCTGGTCGGCTTAGACGCCCCAACTCCGATAACAAACGGCTTTTCTCCTGGTGACGTGGTCGTCTCACAACCTGGTCCAGTATTCCCAATTGCAAATACCGGAATAATTCCCAAAGCTGGCCAATTCAAAATGTCCGCGTTAAATTCGTCCTCACCGCGCGGAGCTGCCCATGAATCATTTATAATATGAGGTGCTTTGGAGCAGTCAGGATTGGAGCCGTCTGGAAGCGTTGGACAACTCATCCATTGAATGCAATCCAAAAGGGATTCAGCAGGACACCTATTAGAGTCACATGCCAAGCACGACATCCATTTCGCGCCTGGAGCCACTCCGAATCCGTTGCCACCAACCATGCTCCCGACGATATGAGTTCCATGGCCATTGGTATCGTATGGCTCCGGTTTCTTATTAATTGGGTCATACCATCCGTATTCGATGCCAACAAAGTTGTCCTTCAGAACCGCGTGAGTATGACGGACGCCGGAGTCTATTGAGCCGATGAGCATTCCTTCCCCTTTGCTACCCAACAATTACCATGCCTCCGGAGCTTGAATCCGATTCACACCCTATAGGCTTGGACTACTTCTCGTCTCGATCTCTGAAGTCTCTTCCTGTTCATCTTCCACTGTTGACGGAAGTTGGAGTATTGGCTCCTTGATAATTCTTTGCACGGCGGGATCCTCAGATATGCGTTTGACTAATTCCGCACTCGCCTGCTTGAGGAAGATTTTGTTACTGGTCCAGTAGTGTTTGTAGTACTCGAATGCATTTCCGCTGCGTTAGGATAGTATTTGGCGAACGCCGTCTTGTGAAATTTGAGCTTGCTGCTGAAATATTCAGTTAGTGATATTTTTCTCCAACCATCGAACAAACTGTTTTAATGATCGTTCATAATTTGTTGAAAATAACATAGGAGAGCACTACATTCCGAATAGTATTGTTTGCTCGAGACGATGGCTTGATATAATTTTACATAAATCGTGATTTGCTTTCCTTTCAGTTAAATGTAAAATGATTGAAATCAGGAATGCATGTGTTGCAAGACTCATTCGCTAATCATGTATGTATGTTTATCTCAACATTGAGTTGTTCTTACGGAAGCCGAACTAACTTTTCCCTTCGACACTATCATATTCAATTGTAGCAGTGATTTGTCGATGAGGCCTTGGCAGGTTAGGTATAGCTGTTCTTTCAGAGATGATGAAAAGGATAGATTCTCCTAAATCCTAATCCATCTAAATCCATAAATCCTAAACAGACAAAAGATTTTACTTGTCAGAAAATGTTTAATCGACGAGGTAATTACCTACTGTCTATAGATAGTTAATAATTGCCTATTATCAATCAACGACATAAATAAGTTGAAAAGCATATGCTGTTGGAATAAACCCGGCAAATGAAAACACATAGCAAAGGATTGAGATTTTTCATGCGGTTTTCTTTTATTTCTCATGGATGTGTTGGAAATCCAGTTTTTATCGCAAACTGTTACTAATATTCGAAATCGGACAGTGAATTGTTACTGTCAGTTTAAAATGGTACTATATCATGTGCCAAATTAATTCGTTACTTTTTAAATTTTTCAAAGTTGTAACCAATTCCTGTAGTTGCAGATGACGAAAGTAGGCTGTCTTCAAAACAAGCGGCCGAGTGCTGGGGATTTGTAATCGATTAGCGAAATCAGACTTCAAAATCGTGTTCTCGAAATATCGTTAAGTTAATATCTACAATGCCCTTGTTATCCGTTTGGACATAAATTTAGCTGTAAATAATTCTAACAATTTATTTTTAGTTGATACGTTAAATATTACACCGTGATCCTCAACATTTATGAAAGTTAACTGATTAGTTGCAATGATGACGTGGTGGAACGCCCATTGCAGAATTGTCAAATCCGTGATCGGAATAACATAACAGGTTAATGAGTCGTAAATGCTGGATGGATAATGCATTTATTATTCGATAATTACATCAAAGTATCATGGTACAGCTTATGTTCGTTCCCTGTCATTCCATGATATATCGCCATAAAACAAAACCACGACTGTTGATTTAAAAAGGAGTGGAAAATCCAAAAAAATACAGTAATAAGTAATAACTTTTTCAAACCTACTTTCAATTTAATTATGTGTAGCAATACATTGCATGAAGATACGATACATTATTTCTACTGAACAATCTATTAATGGTTCAATGATAAGGATGATGGTGCATTCTATTAGACGAAATCTTTAATTGTTAAATGTTTGCCGTTTATTTTCTGAAATAAGCATAATATAAATATTGATTGCAATATGATAACATTCTATCGTGAGATACCTGCCTACCTGTTATACATGCATATCTCAACCGATTGAATTGAACAATTCGTGTAGTGAATGACATCGTCGATAATTATATTTGGACATTTGATGGTTGTTAAGGAAGCTGGACTAATTTTTTCTGTCAACACAATAATAATTATTGCCGCACAAATTTGTCTATGTATTTTGTGTTATTTTAAGAGAGCCTTTAATATTTGCAGAGTTGTTGAAGCGAATAGATTCTCCATATCAATTTAAGACAAAAGCATGTGGCTAGCAATAAATGTCATAACTCAAGAATTAGATTGTCGCTGCCAATACATACATTCAAGTTTATGAAGTCTTATTCAGGCGAAAGAATTCAGAGATTGGAAAGGTATTTCCTACTGGAATAAACCCTGTAAAAGCCAAGTGATGGAATATGTCACATAGTTTTCGTGTCTTTGTCATGGATGTGTTAGAACTCAGTTTTGTCGGAAACGTTATAAATATTCGAATTCAGACAGTGAAACTGTGTGTTAAAAATGACACGTAAATCGTATGGCAAATGGATGCACTCCGTTGGAGCCCTGGAGATTAATAATCGATTGCGGAAATCGGACTTGAGAAATCCTAACGGTTCTAAGGTAAAAAAGTCAGTTCATAAAATGACAAGGAGCACTACTAATCTTTAACAATACTTTCATAGTAAAGTTGATTATGAGATAGTATTAAGTTTTAAAATATTTGACAATTTATTATTTGTAAATACGTTAAAATTTATACTGAGATATTGTATATTTTACAATTAATTACCTGTAATGATGGCGTGTTTGAGCGGTTATTGTAGAATTGTCAATTGCACGATTGAAATGATAGCAGGTAGGTTTAATGTAATACCTTTAGATAATGAGTTTGATATAAGTTTCATGTTCTTGGTATATCATATCATCTTATTGTTTGCACTATTCATTTTTCGGCACATGTGCTGTGTTTACTGTAAAATAATTTCAAAGATTAATACATCAAGAGTGTGTATTGTTCAATGGTTCTGCAGGATGCTAGCAACATATGGACTCCATATTATGGAGGCTTGCACGTCGAGTGTATGTTGTATCATGTCCTATACAATAATGATGACCGCAGATAGGTCTAGTTCCACATCGCTGGATAAGTTGTTAGCAAAAAAACAAAGCAAGGGTAAATAAGACCGAGTTATTTATTATTACTTGATGCCACCACTGACCACAAACGTAATTGCCTACAAGAAAACATCGATTGGGCTAACTTGTATTTTTGCCGCCAGATCGAGCTAATAACTAGATCCCTCGGATAAATATTCAAATATTGAACTGTGCGATATTGCTATCTATATTTACTGCATGTTATTCAGCGTTTCTTTGCTCATTTCAATCAAGCTTTGATGGTAATTTTATTTTGGGTACTTGTTTTAAATTAATTTAATCTAAATTTGGGAGTGGCGGTTTTTAAAACCGACTGGTTACTCACAATGTCATTTTATTATGTTTATTTTAGGCAAAACCCTACATCGCTAAAATACAAATACGGTAAGAATGCAACAATTTTCCACCATTTACCAGGTAGCTATACATAAGTTAGATGCAATACGGAAAGGTATTCCCGATTTGTGGGAATGGAAGTGCAAGATATGACAAGTTTATTACAATTAAGGTAATCACGAACTTTGGTCCTTATCAATTAGATTCACGAGCCTATTTCCCCAACGGTCTCAAAATCTGCAAAAAATACATAGATATGGCATTGTTAATAAATACCATTTGATGGGAAAGAAAAGCCAATTCTCTAAATTTACTTTATAGGATAAATTTAAAGTTTGCACTATGGCATACATTCAGTTTAAAAATATGATTTTGAATATTCGTACAAATAGCTTGACGTTGTTGTGCACATATATACCAAGTCCATTTCCCGGATTTGAGAAGACAAAAGGTTACATATGGAGCTGGAATGGAGCAATTGGAGAGGATTATTTTGCAGGAAAACAACTGAACTTACATGCTATTATTATTTCTATCTTCCAATCTCCATCATGGTAACTCGAGCGACCATATCTTTGTACTTTGTGTTCACGTTTGAGCTTCCCATTTACAATTAGGGCGTCGAAGTTTCGTAATAATATTTCAGTACCTACGAATATAAATTTCGTTTCTTTTAAATAAAACTGGTATGTCTGTCAAAATAAAAATATGAAAAGTGTTTATTATTTGGAATTTTTTGCTCGACTAAGCGCCGATAATATTAGTGATTGGCTGAATTTTTGTAGTCATTATAATGCAGTAGCAATAGAAAAGTGCACATTATTAACTACCGGAAGCATAAAATGCTTATATATGTAGTTATTGCGATTGATATGTTTGTCTGCCTGTGTGTCTGTGTGTCTGAGTGTCTGTAAACACAATAACTTTCCTCCACGTGTACCGAATTGGTTCAAACTTGGCATAGAGGTACCTCAGGTCATACCAAAAATTCGGTATTGATTTGGGGGTTCCAGGCCCCACCCCCGGAGGTACGGTGGGGGGTAAGGTCCCCCATGCATCCTTATGGGCAAAAATCTTTTATCGGCTTATCTGATAGAGAAATTTATGCTGATCATTTTTTGTCACGACACCATGGGTCAATTTGGCCAACTGTCGGAGTGGTGGCTCCATGACCCTTACGGGTCACAGGGTCACGAAAGGGTCAAAATATATTATTTCGGAAATTCATCGACTTATTCAAGATTAGTGTTTGGGAAGGAGAACTGAGTGTCAAATGTCTCAATTTCACCCACAACACGTTTCCGGTAGTTTTTTATTTCGGGTTTACACCCGTCCTACTTTAGAATTTCATGACCATCTAAGCGCTAAAAGTATTAGTGCATGCTGTGGTATTTTAAAGATTTTAAAATGGTAATATCCCTTTTTGTTTGCTGCATACAACAGCATATTTGAATAATTACTTTGCCACCACAAGTATTATAATTGGATGTCAAAACACATTTAGGAAATCTAGGTCATTAACTCCTGCTAGTCGTGTATTTTGGTGATGTTACATGCTGTGCTTTTTATACATTCTGAATTTTGCCTGATTGTTATTATTTTGGTTCCTGCTCAATTAAGAAGGTAAACTAAGATTTGTTGACTAAGGGAAGAAATAACGTTTAGTGTGTAGTTGGTTTGCGGTACAAAATTATGGAATTACTGGAAAATTGAGGAACCGACTGCTTCCAATTTTGGGACAACCCACTTTTTAATAATTTGTCATTAGTGTTTACATTTTCGTAGTAATCTATTATTTCATAAAGAAAAGCTGAGAATGCAGAGCTCGCATCAAAACATAACGCTGCAGCTTCGAAACCAGTTTATTTGAAATTGACACGCATCTTTCAAAATATTTGTTAGCTTTAAATTTATATATGCAAATGTATTCTCTTCGATGATTAATACCAGAAATGTTCTCAAGATTTTCCTTTTTTCATTTGTATTGTCAATTATTGATTGCGGGTTAGAACATCTTTAAAGCTCATTGACCCCCCTAAATTTTTCATCTTTTCGATTTCATTAATATTTTGCTATTGGATGGTGGCTAACATGAAACCGTTAATTGCAAAGTTTCAGCCCTCTTCTCCGTCACTGGTGACCATAGCGCCGACATGCATTTTTGGGGGTACCCCATTACATGCTTTATAAGTTTATAAGTTGCATCAAAATTACAATTTTCAGCCAATTTTTAAGATTAATAGCAATTCTGAATCTCCAACTCAAAATCTAGGATGGGTATTTTTTGGATTTTGGAAACTCAGTCACATATTAAAATTTCAGACCTTCGAAATTGTGAGATTGACCAAAATTGCACGATTTTTCGGTTTTGGGAAAATACTGAAATTTGTAATGTTTAGGGTCCTTCTGTTTATAAACTAACAGGTCTAGCAAAATTATGAGATATACGTTTTGAAGCCCTCTTTTTGCGCTATCAGAAACATGCTTAGTAGTTATGTCACATCTGTCCGTACATGATGAGGAAGCGGTCAAATTTGAAGCATTTTGCATTATCGCTTTGTTTAAACTTAATGCTACCCAAACTTATAAAATAAGTTATGCACTCTAGATCAAAAATGTACTAATGGAGGTGTGTAATAATTGACGGTTTTGTCGATTTTGGCTCAAACTTGTTGATTATTGCACTGCAACGTATTGTATCAACTGCCTTCAAATCAAAACTAATGTTGCATTATTGATCTTGATTCGAATGATTATATTTACTCCTTGGTGTCGTAATTAGTACAGTGCCTATTACAATATAAAATGAACTCTATCCGAGAATAAATTTCTCAAAAACCTTGAAAGTCGCTTTTCTTTATAAGAATAGCATTACAATAGGGTAAACTCACCCAAATTCAGATTCTTCTCATCCACTTTCACCTGGAACACTTTAACGTCGAATCTACTCAAACTAAAGCATTTGTCCCACTCTAAACGTATAGGTTCTTCCTCTTCCAGTACTTTTTTCACTGATACGAATAATGTACACTCGGAAAGAGTATGTCCGTATTAATAATCAATCTGTATTAGATGACAATTTTAACCTAATCGTGTTGTGCCTTTAAATCCATTGCAACTTACAACTTCTAAGTCATGAAAGAATATATGGTATTCTATTTGAGATGCTTGCTAATTAGCAATGTGCTTAATTGACATTTAACTAGAAAGTGAACGGAAACGATACCTGAATAATATAATACTTTTAATCATTAATCATCAGATATCATTTGTGGGTGGCATTTATGTGCTTCCAGCAGTTTATTGATATGTATGTAACACTGTTATACCAAGAAATGGGAAGGTATGACGAAATGTGTGATTCTTAGTAAAATTAAAATATTGCTTTGCTATTGCTAACGCTAGCATTATTTTCGAGTTTCGAACGATGATGAGAAATTGCTCGGTCTGTTTAATCTGTGACAAAAAATTGTGTTCTCTCAATACCATAATGGATGTTTTCTGTATTTTTATGGTGACATGGTTCTAACGCCGGGGTTGTCACTTGTCAACCAGCATCAACGTAGCTAGTAACTGTACAATTTGGAACTCTCACTAGGCGTTCGTTGTGACATTTAATTTCAATGAGGGTATATTTTGTTGTGTTTAACAAACATCAGCTTTAGAAAAATAGTATATAATAAATGCACACACATTTAGAAATCCGGTTTTAAAGATAATGTAAATTCCTTCATGATGCTGTACATATAAAAATATTTACAAAAAATCATATGGATATTATTACACGTAATAATATCCATATGATTTTTTGTACATACTTTTTTATGTATTTGCATATAGCTGCAGCGTTACAGTTGTAAAATTACTTCAAATTTTGGCTGCGATAACTTTGTACGCGGGAACTATAGTGGCATATTGTTTCATTGTATGGTGTATGTTATACTATAAATATTATATATGTATTTGACAAGCATAATCGGAAATAATAGTAACAGAGTGTTACTAACACTCTACATAAGATTAATTATTATCGGTAATTCTGTGCCTTATCTTCATAGTGTTAGATAGTAGGGATGTAGCCCACTTCTGAATCAGGGTTTATTAGCATCGCTACTTCCATGAAATAACTTATTCAAAATCACAACCCTAAACCACACAGTTAGAAGTATTTCCCATGACTTCTTCAGAATATCGCCACAATGTTCTCAAAATGTTCGAACAAACTGATAACCATACGAGTGACATTCCAGCAGAAACAGACTCACGGCCAATATACCATAACGCAAAAATATAGTGGAAACATTACAACAATTGAATTACAACAATTCAAAAGGTAAGGATGACAGAAAATATTAAAGAAAATGCAACGAACCCTAGCCGAACGAGTTTCCCATTTTCCTTTCCTTACAATCTAAGAACGTAAGTTTGCACTATTATTTTGTGATACAAAGGGCATTTTTTTCGGATCTCTCTAAATATTAATTATTTGGTAAGGTTAAGTACTTTTAAATTATCTAAACATACTAATACTCATTCAGTTGCCCTATGACTCGTTACTACAACACAATATCTTCAACTTTCGTTTTGATGCAATTGCTCGCAAGCGATTCAATAGGAGACGTATGTATACACCAAGTGACTTTAATAAACTTGCAACTAATTCTAAAATGGCTCGCCTATTTTCTGTGATAAAACATACCAGTGAAACAGCCAGTCCAAGTGAAAGCAAGGCAAATATAAGTAGTGCATTTCCCTTCATCGTGGCTGGTGACGGCTCTGCTCCGTCTTGCTTCAATACCGTGTCGCCACCAAGTATCTCTGACCACCACGTCAGAATAAAAGATTCTTGGAGATATCTCGCTCGTCTGAAGAAATACGGCGACCCATATCCGCTAAAATCCATTGTGATATCAAACCCTCCAAACACTTCTGTCCCGACGGATATAAATTTTGTTCCTTTATGTATCAACTCCTTTGCATAATCGATGCTTAAATACTCGGGGAGCACAACAGCAGTTTTCTGGCAATCTGATAGGTCGTCTAGAAACCACTTGGATTCCAGTTGTCGCAACAAATTAAACAGTTGTGTTCCAACTTCTCCTCCAATCGTTACCAGGTCATATTTGTTCATCATGGTGCGAAAAATTGGCACCAATGCTCCTGTGAGATTACTAATTTTATCCAAAGCTTTAGGATGCACTTGGGTCGTTTCGTTAGAGATAAAACTACCCAATGTTGTATTGCAATATTTTTGGCATTGCTCGTTTACCTCGGACCGAATTATGGTGTAGTCGGTATACCAGAAATCAAACGCATTCATAAGTTGATACTCGTAGCTATAGACCGCAACCCTACTGTAAACCGTAAACATATCCTGCCTGAGTTGAGCAATGGTTTTATACAAAAGCGGTTGCCTATCGGTTATGATATTGTACACGTTGGTGTTTTTATATGCGTTGCTTAGCACAAGTGCACTAAGCAGAAATCCTGCCAATAACCACCGAAGCGACATGATATTGGCGACTCTGTTAGGAAACGGGTCGCTTTGCTCCAAAAGTGCTTTCACCAGTGAAACAAGATGATCAGCTGCCCTCAGTTTTGGTGCCTGTTTTAGAGATCCGCTTATAGCGGATCGACTGGAAGGTCTGATCATTCCTATGGTGATTACAGAAAGGAAGAGGCCAATACTAAACCAAACGTAAACGTCGTATACCTTTGAAAACTCTTCCAATGGAAAGTGGCTGATACCTCTTTGTCCGCAGGCGAGGATTCTTAAATGACTCAACGGGTAGTTCATAATCATTGCGTGCTCCATATGAGTAGAGTTCCGTTGTAACCCCGATTCCCCAAATATCCATTTAAAATGAAGGGGGTAGTTATAACCGAATCCATCAGAGTGTTTGTTGCGGACGACTATGCCGTTTTCACAAAAGTAGTCCCCGTGTTTCAAAGAGTATGAAAAATTGCCCATAAAAGTCTGGATCAGTATTGCCACAGCGAGAATAAATTGATCATGTTTGTCATCGCCAACTGCATCTCGCAGATTTTGGACGGCGGCTGCATTCAAGGTGCATTTTGTCAGATGCATGTTTATACGATCACTAAATTTCGTAATGTGGTTTATATATATGCCCTTCCAATCATTGTATTGATCCCTTGGAAACGCCATATTGGAAAGTTGTTCCCAACCTAATCGCCCAGCAAAATAATCGACTAATGGAATTCTGTCAATGTTAAAAAACAAAAGGGCAGAAGAAGGCGAGGTAATTAATTCAATTCTAACGATTTGCCATGTCGTGGCATTACAGTTCATACACAGTAAAATTTCATGGGAAATTGGTGGACGAATGGGATAGTAGTTTCTGTGATTATTGACGAGCCGCTCATTTATCCAGTTGTATATCAGATTCCGAATTGGGTAGCCTCGAGGATGAATTGTGTTAACCATGACGAGAAAGGAGAGACCAGACGAGAACAATGTGGAAGCTCCAAGAATGACATCCGGCTTGGCAAATATTTTTATGTGGCCTAGTTCTTTATGGTTTATAATGTTTGCGGTAATTATTAGGTCAACGTGAACTGTAACGTTCCAGGGCTTAGAAAATGCTGAAATGTTGAATTTGTGAATGCGGTAACAATGATCGAATCTATCTACGTTTTCAGTCGCAAAATTACTGTCCAAGTACTTGGAGTGCTGGCAGTAGGGGGCAAAGGAAATGCCAGAGGTATTAAGCAGCATCGCACCTTTTGAAATCCACCATACTTTGTTCACAAATTTTAACCGTGTAGTATTCTCTGCTACAACTTTGAGTGACGGCACAGGTTCCCTGATAATTACTGGGTATCGTGGTTCTTTCAAATCTATCCCAAAATAGTTGTCGATCACGGTAAATGAGCGGGAATTCTGGATTTGTTGCAATGCTTCATTTAGATTTTCTATGACGCTTGCGCCTGACCACCACACATTATTCTGCCATGATCGTCGCATTTTTTTCAGCAAATTGTATGTATAGTTTTCGGCTTGCTTGGAATCTTCTGCCGTAGTGGCTGGTTGATTTCCTTGACAACGGCAAACAGCTAAAATCAATAATCCAACGACGATGAAACCAGAAGTTAGTATTGGAACTTGTGAAGATAAGGGACGCTGGTCCCGTAAAAAACATGAACAAAGCAGGAGAGAGAAGGGAGCGAAGTTTTGAATGATTACTTAAAGTAACCAACATTGTAGGATAGCATCAGGTGAAGTTTGTTGACAAGCGACTTGTCAAAAAATAAATATATAGTTAGTATAGGGAGAATGGAAAAGGAAAACGAGAAGAAGCATTCATTATTGTTGTAGCAAGCATAGAAGGAGGAAGCAAGTTAGAGGAAGGAGAAGAAGTAGGAAAAAGTAGTAGCGTCTTCGATTTTTCCAGTTTTGAAAAATTATTGTTTTGTTTGTTTGTGTGTGGAGAAAGAAGATATGGACAGTTAAAAATATTCTTACTTATGTGCCTATTCTGTTTGCATACAAATATATGCATTAAATAAAAGTTAAAGTTGAATCGTTCCCTGAAAACTGTTGTGTACGTGCTTCTTGTTGATTGATCATCATCATCATCATTCTCAACTAACTATTACTACTGCTACTGGAGTGTTGTCGGTTGGACAGTGACCGGAAGAGAAGTGTGTGTAATCCGCTGGTGGACGGGAAACCTGACGCTGGAAGAAAAATAAGGTACCTACCTATTATTGTAAGCGTTAGGGAATGAATAGCAGTGCATAATAATTAAAAATATACGCCCACACCAGCATACGACATCATAAAAAATATACATACACCACATTACGTTTTGATATGGCGATCCAAACCAGTCTTATTTGCTGAAAAGCATTTTTTTTTGAATTTGGGAAATTCAGTAGTAGTAGTGCAGTGGTTTTGTTTGTATTTTTTTTTTTCAAAAAAACGGGAGCTTATGTCAAAGTGACTGAGCTATCCCATACAAACACTGCTAATTTCCTTTTGTATGCTCATGGGGCTGCAACAATGGGTTACGTCAATGTGACTGACCCAGGAAATAACTACTAATTATTTTTTTTTTGATGAGACTGCACACAACATCACACATTTTCAGAAAAGGGAAATATTTTTTTTTAGGGATAGTAAGTCCATGGGACTGTTATCCAGGCACATCATTTTTTTTCAGCTAAAATAGTATGTCCATGGGACTGCTATAAAGCATCAAAATTCCTAATTAGTATGTCCAGGGGACTGCTAATAAACAAAAAAATTTCTAATTAGTAGGTCCAGGGGACTGCTAATAATCATTTTTTACTAACATTCGTGTTGGTAGCGCCACCTACCCACAATCACATAACATAAAAAGGACGCTATCTCTTTTTCGTGGGAAAGTTAAAATAGGTGCATTGGATTGCAGTAAACGGTAGATAGGCATAAAGGAGCAGTTAACTTAAGTTTAGGCTTCATGATAATATGCTTATATGTATGTAATGTTATATACCTACCTACCTATATAACTACCTACCCAAACCTACCTTCCTACCTTGAAAAATACCTATGGAAAAAACTAATGAGAATATAAAGTGCTGGTGAGTGACTAACGTTAAAGTGAATTAACTAGTGGAACATTTAACTAAACGAACCAATACATGTTTTTGTCGTTATGTACTGTACTTTCGTGAAGATTAAGCTAGAAAAATCAGACTTTTGAGTTTTTTCATTTTTTTTTCAAAAATACTAGAAAGCCCGTCGTCAGTGCTGACCGACGCTTTCTAGATGAACATGTAATCTGTGATATTGTGTATGTAGTGCAACCAGCTCACTAGACTTACTTATCTAAATGAGTAAACGAGACCTAAAGCATTTAGATACAAAAAATGTGATAGACTCTGAACTTCGGAGAGGTAGAAACAGGGGAAATAGTTCGAATAGTAGTACAACAGAAAATTCGGAGAAATCACAACTGGACAACAACAGTACTACAGCTACACAAGATATTGCGAAAATTTCAACCGAAAGTGAAAACAGCGACTCGGATAAGGATTTATTCGACGATTGCTTTGAAGAGACAGAGAACAGTACAACAACAGCAGACACTAAGGAAGTTGAAACAAAACCCGAAATAAAAACCCCAGTCAACACTAGTTCACCTTCAACACCGAAGATGGCACTCACGAAGGAACAACTAGCAGAAGTAGAACAACTCTTTAAGGATCGATACGATGGTCACATCGGATTCCTGCAAAAAGAGAACACAGCACTCAGGAATGAGTTGGCAACGCTAAAAGCAGCAACATTTGTAAATCCCAAAGATGTCATCGATAAACTGGACTCTTTAAAAATGGTGTCAGTGACAACTGACCTCCCGAAACCGTCATACAACCCTAGAAAAATTACAGCTGATGCGTTTCTAACGGAATGCGAGAGATACTTCTCTAGTCTAGGTCATAAGGACAATAACCATTACATGACCATGATTAAACAGCTGTTGAACGAAACACAGAAAGGATGGTACGACCATCTAGGCTGCTCTGCAAAAGATTGGAAGGACTTTAAAACTCAATTCATCGACCGCTTCGACGGAAAACATGAAAAAACCGTCAGACTTCAAGAGGTCACGACCCGCAAGCAGAAACATTATGAGGTGACCGAAACTTTTATCTACGATATGGTGAAGCTGGCAAAGTACTGCTTCCCAACGCAATCAACCGAAGAACATGTGACTCTGGCTCGGAATGCCTTACACCCAAGCCTTGCTAAAGTTTTTGGAACAGGACAGATTAAGACAATTCCCGACCTCGTATCCGCTTGTCGCGATGCGACAAAGATATTGCAGGATGGAGGTGAAGAAGATATTCCACCAATGACGGAATATGATAAGAAGTCAAGAAATGGAAAGCAGAATAACTTTAGAGGTTTCGGCAGAGGCCGTGGGAATTCTAACCCGCCACGAGGTGGGCAAGCGTCACGTGGTGGGCAGCCGCCACGTGGTGGACAATCGTCACGTGGAGGGCATTCTGGAAGCTTTAGGAGAGGACCTAATGGAGGAAGTTTCAGAGGAAACGGTCGTGGTAACTTCAGAGGCGGCAGAGGAAACGGTTATCAGAACCGCAACCGACAAGCTCAACAACAGCCTGGCTCGAGTGGCACGAGTTCCAACTCCAATCCACCGAGCAAACCAATCCACTGTAACAAGTGTCGTGGAGCAGGACATAAGGCATTTGAATGCCCAAGTCAAATGGGAGCAACCATGTGCATCTTTGATGGTAATACTTGGATTCCAGACCATGGGTCGGTAGATTCCAAGTCGGATTTAAACTCCAGCGGGGAACTGTGAATACCGCAACACAGTTCATCCCAGTTATAGCTGTCTTAAGCGGAATTGACCTCCCACTCATTACTGTCGACTCAAACTTAGCGCCACTATCAACTTTATTAGATTCTGGCGCATCATTCTCAGCAATTAAACTTCATTGGGCGGAAAGATTTGATCCAAACTTCACAATCACCGACAGTGGCTTCATCATCGTAGCAGACTGCGGAAAAGTGAAGAGATTAGGTGAGATCGAGATCAACCTAATCATCGGGAATCGTAAGATGCGAGAACGATTCTCAGTAATGAAGAAAATACCTTTCGACGTGATAATAGGACTAGACATAATGAAGAAACATAAAATCGTACTTGACTTAGGAAATGATCAATTCTGGTTCAGCGGAGAAGAAGATAAGAAAATCCCTATTGCGGAACGAATCGGAGAAGACAAAGCGAGAATCAACATGACTATCGGACTTGGGACAGAAAATTATACAGAGAAGGTTAAAGCCTTACTCCGAAAATTTCCAACAGTAGCGCGCACTGACGGAAGAATCGGAAGAACAAACTTTGGCTATCATGTCATAGAAGCCAGTGGTCCACCAGTCTATAGTCCCTTTAACAAATATCCACCAGAAAAACAAGAATTCATCAATGAAGCATGCGAGAAGTTACTCGCTGAAGGATTGATACAACCATCTCAATCACCTTATTCATCACCAGTCGTTTTAGCGCCGAGTAAGTCGAACAAGTGGAGATTATGCATCGACTACCGAAAATTGAATGAACAAACCATACCGAACAGAGCACCGATGGAATCAATCCATCATATGCTACGACTGATACCACATGGATACATATATTCATCGATTGACTTGGAGAAAGGTTACTGGCAAATGATGTTGGCGAAGGAATCCGTAGAGAAGAGTGCTTTCACAACTCAAGATGGACACTTTGAATGTCTTGTCATGCCATTCGGATTAAGGAACGCTCCAGCTTCGTTTCAACAACTTATGAGGCGTGTCCTCCATGGATACATCGGAAAGTTCCTGAGAGTATATCTGGATGACACTTTAATCTACAGCAAGACCAAAGAAGAAAATCTACACCACTTGGAGTTGGTATTTGAACGCTTGAAACAAGCAAACTTAACGATAAATGAGAGCAAATGCATCTTCATCTCGGACGAAGTTAAATTCTTGGGTCACATCATTGGTCCTTCGGGACTGAAGAAAAACCCAGCTACCATGCTGGCGATCAAGGAATATCCAGTACCCACTTCAAAGAAATGTATTCAGAAGTTCATGGGACTTTGCCAATGGTATCACTCATTTGTGAAAGATTTAGCAGCGATCGCAGAACCACTTTATCGACTAACGCTACACGATATCATCTTTAAATGGACAAAAGAACAACAGAGAGCTTTCGAAACACTGAAGAAGAAATTATGCGAAGACGTGATGCTCTCAGCAATCGACTACTCCAAACCTATCGTTTTAAAAACGGATGCATCCGAGATTGGCGTAGGCGGTTGCGTATGCAACACGATCGACGGAAGTGATAGACCAATTGCCTTTACGAGCAAGTTGCTCACGAAATCTCAACGTGCAGCACACATTTACGAGAAGGAAGCTTTCGCAGTGATATACTGCTACAACAAATTTAAAGAATTTCTGGATGGACAACACTTTACGATACAAATCGACAACAGAGCTTTGCAATTCATAAAACATATGAAGGAAAGAAAGCCCAAGATCATGCGTTGGGCGATTGAAATGTCAAGTTGGGACGCTGAAATAGTCTTAACCAGCGGGAAGGATAACCTGGAAGCAGACGTGCTGTCTAGAAACCCCATTAAGCCTATCAAGGGCGAGCTGGATTTGTTCAATGACGACGAAGACTACAAATACGTTCCTGTCCTATCTACAATCTTTGGCAATACCGTAACGTCAGAAAGACTAATCGAAGAACAGAAGAAGGACACAGACCTTCAGAAAATTATCTTGGCCCTAGAATCAGATCAGAAATCGGAAATAGAAGAAAAAGGCTATAAAGTCATGAATGGCATCTTGATGAAGAAGATACTGTTTGATATAAGGATCGATCCAGAAGAAGATGAAAATATTGGAATCATCAACGCGATGGGGAACGCGGATGACCAAGAGAAACCTGTGGAGGCAGCGGTGCTGGCTGAGGGTTTCAGCCTTAACATGATTTCAACGATCAGAAAAGAGATTAAGAGAAAATCAAAGGGCAAGAAGCCACAGAAGAAAAACAAGTACAGAGGATCAAGATCAAGACCGTAATGAAGAAACCAGAAAGAAAGTACGGAGAGTACTATGTGCCGGTGATACCGAAGTCACTAAGGCAAGAAATGTTGCAAATGTTTCATGACGCACCAGAAGCAGGTCACTTAGCAACGACACCAACACTTAAAAAGATCAAGGACCGAGCTTACTGGGAAAGCATGAATAAGGACATCAGGAAGTACTGTCGAGAATGTCAAGTCTGTCAAGGAAGCAAAGCGGTAAGACAAGTACCGTATGGACTTATGCAGACAGTCACGCCACCGTCACACGTTTTTGAACACGTGTATACGGATATCTTGGGACCTATGGTCAAGAGCACCAAGCAAAACGAATATTGCTTAGTTGTGATATGTGGATTGTCAAGATGGGTAGAGTTATTCCCAATGCGAAAAGCGGTCACGACAAAGATCATTGAGCACTTAGAAGACTCAGTCTTTTGTCGTTTTGGATTCCCGAAGGTTCTTGTTTCGGATGCTGGAAGCCAGTTTACATCAAAATTAATGGAGAAGTTCTGCCAACAGTGGAACATAACACAGCGATTTACATCGCCCTACCGTCATAATGCCAACATGGCAGAGAGAACGATCCAGACACTGAAGCAGATGCTCCAGGCTTACGCGTCAGACAAGCAGACCAAGTGGGACGAGCACATACAGAAATATGCTTTGGCGATCCGTACGACTATTAATTCTACAACAAAAGTGACCCCAGCTTTACTCAATCTTGGAAGAGAGATACCATTCGCATTTGATCGCGAAATGTCAACTTTAGAGGACTTAGATCCAGCCACATACGCAGCAGAATTGAAGTTGTTACCAGAACGACTGCGAGAAGTTATCAAGGAAGTTCGTGAGAACATCAGACAAGCCCAGATCATCCATAAACAGAGTTACGATAAGTCCAGGAGACCACACGATCTCATGACTGGAAACTGTGTGATGATAAAGAATCACCAACTATCCAATAAAGCCGCGCAAGTGATGCAGAAGTTGAACAGGCGTTGGATAGGGCCATACCGACTCGGCCGGATGATAGACGAAGTGACTTTTGACATCCTGACCATCCCCGAAGATAAGTCAATTGGAGTAAGACATGTTGCAGAAATCAAGAAATATATTCCACGAACCGGAATAGCAGCAGAGGAGTTGAAATCTCCCGAATGCAAGGAGACAAGCCCGAGTACTCGTTCAGATGGCGCAGAGAAGCCAAGAGTTAACTATGGGACGATGTCAAATTATAATCTACGGAAGAGAGTGTCAAAGTGAACTTCTTCCTAGAAAATCCTTTTTCCCCTTATAACCTTGTACATATGTAAATAGATTCAGGATAGCGTTAATTATCCTACTCATAAGAAAATTATACTAGTATTTAGAGTTAACTGCGCAGATGAAGAGTTAGTTATAGGAGTCATGTCGAGAGAACTGAGGCTATTGGTAGTTATGGCTTATAAGAAGCATAAATTCATAGTTTCAGGGCATGTTGCTCCATATTCATACCGATCGGAGACGTGAAAAATCAATGTTATGACAAGGTGTCTGGCATTGGCATAAGTCGTTATGACAAGGTGTCTGACGGCGTCAAAAAAACCATAAGTCGTTATGACAAGGTGTCTGGCGACGAAATTATGTCATTATGACAAGGTGTCTGTGACAAAAGTCCGTAATTATGTTCAAGGAACTGATTACTGATTATGTTATTTTCCAGATGGAGGAGTCTAAAATGGATTTTGCGGAAAAGCGGAGATCTTGTGCAAGAGAGTTTGGTCGAGCTAAGTTCAGACCGTTTGAAAGACCGAGTTATGAGACGGTCAGAACAACAACTGGTGGAAGTTACGTCAAGAAGGGATATATGTATAAGGAGTTTCATCAGAACAGGATCCGGGTAAACCATTACCCTCTCTATCAAAGAGAACATCCTCATAAGGACGTCATCAAGCGATGGACGATCCCTGATTCCATTTTAGAGCCACCTCAGTTAAAACTCACCCCTAACACATTCCCAAATACGAAATGGGTGAATGCGAAATTCATGTTCGACATCATGATGACGGACATCCTGCAGAGCAAGCAGATCTTTGTTGATACGGAATTCTCTTTGGATCACGGCTACCAAGGCCCTTATATATCACTCATACAGATAGCAACAAAAGGATCTGATTATTTGATTGACGTTTTTCCACTCTGGAATGAGATTCAGCGCTTGAAGCCAGTTTTTGAGGGCACAAAAATCCTGAAGGTCTTCCATGCGGGCGTAAATGATATCCAGTATCTACAGCGATTCTTTGGCATCTTCACCGTAGCTTGTATTGACATCCAGATTGTTCACGACATCTTAGAGGATGAACAGCAGAAAGGGTTTGAGTGGCTGGTTGCGAAGTATCTACCGATTGAGAAGGAACCGGAGATGAAGTACATGCAAGGAGCAGACTGGACTCATCGTGATCAGGATGGCAACATCCATGAGAAGCTGAAATTTTATGCGAGGCGTGATGTGCATTATGGTTTGCGCATCTGGGAAAACCAAAAAATTGAATTGGCAAGCCGAAGCGGCGGCCATTTTAAGTTCCTGACCGATAAGTCACGTCAACTCGCAATGACCCTTGCGAAGCCAATAGGAAAGCTACAGCCACCAAAATACCCTGAGATGGTGTGACAGTTGAGCGGTTGTCGTCAATACCTGTTCGACGAGCTACTGGCCTGGAGAGATGAAGTTGCTAAGAACCAGGACTCAAAGCCACGATTTATCGTGAGTGATGAAATTTTACTTGAAATCGCCCAGAAACGATGTCTTCCAGATCTATGGCCAGAAGAAGAAAGAAAATACCGTTGGTGTAGTAAAGCAGTGACAGTTGACATTGATGCAGTGCAACGTCTTGTCATGAAATACCAAGCAGAACACAAGTCCCTCACTCACTCAAGTGAAAAAGTAGAAGAGAAGCAAGCTGAATCTGCCGAGCAAGAAGAAGATGAATCCTTTGAAGTAACGATCCTGAACGAACACTGTATTGAGAGTGATATGTTGGAGCTGATGGACACAGAAGCTGAGAATCCAGTGACCAGAGAAGCAGAACCTGAAGTCGTTTCAATGATGATGGACGAGACAAGGAAGGAAGAGACCCCACCTCATGTGGAATCCAATAATATAATTATTGAAAATGATAATGATAATGATGATATTATGTCTGTTGAGATGGAGGGAAATGAGTTAGAAGAGAATTTTAGGAATTTAGAAGTTTCAGTTGAAGGCGAGAACAGAAGTGTTCAGATAGAAGAAGGCATAATCTTACATGCAGAGGAAGATTTGGAGTTAGGAGTTTGTAGTATGAATGATGTTTGCACAAAGTGTTTCCGTCCGGGACACCAAGTGTTTCAATGTAAAGTAAATGTTCAAGAGAATAAGTTGGAAATCCAAAGACGAAAATATTATTATTCAGAGAAATTTCCAGAATATTTTGCAATGCGCCGTAGAGAGAGGAATGTGAATAAGAAGGAGGCGAAAAAGAAAAATAAGAAGCGATTAGGTCGAAGGGGGCATAATCCGCCCGGAGGGTGTCCCAAAGGAGGCCGTGTTGGGGTGCATTGTGAAGATAAGGGACGCTGGTCCCGTAAAAAACATGAACAAAGCAGGAGAGAGAAGGGAGCGAAGTTTTGAATGATTACTTAAAGTAACCAACATTGTAGGATAGCATCAGGTGAAGTTTGTTGACAAGCGACTTGTCAAAAAATAAATATATAGTTAGTATAGGGAGAATGGAAAAGGAAAACGAGAAGAAGCATTCATTATTGTTGTAGCAAGCATAGAAGGAGGAAGCAAGTTAGAGGAAGGAGAAGAAGTAGGAAAAAGTAGTAGCGTCTTCGATTTTTCCAGTTTTGAAAAATTATTGTTTTGTTTGTTTGTGTGTGGAGAAAGAAGATATGGACAGTTAAAAATATTCTTACTTATGTGCCTATTCTGTTTGCATACAAATATATGCATTAAATAAAAGTTAAAGTTGAATCGTTCCCTGAAAACTGTTGTGTACGTGCTTCTTGTTGATTGATCATCATCATCATCATTCTCAACTAACTATTACTACTGCTACTGGAGTGTTGTCGGTTGGACAGTGACCGGAAGAGAAGTGTGTGTAATCCGCTGGTGGACGGGAAACCTGACGCTGGAAGAAAAATAAGGTACCTACCTATTATTGTAAGCGTTAGGGAATGAATAGCAGTGCATAATAATTAAAAATATACGCCCACACCAGCATACGACATCATAAAAAATATACATACACCACATTACGTTTTGATAAACTGTCATGGTGAACTTTGCCAAAGATTGGACAGGACTCAAGTATGTACTTCCTAGTCTTAGTACACCGTTTAGAATACTATTACGCTTACGATTACTTGGACCAGTGGACTTGGCAGAGTGGAAGCACGTCAGCTTTACTACCGAAAACTGCTAGGAAATGTGCACGTATGCCAAAATGTCTACCTGGTTACATCCAAAGTTTCAAGTTAGACCAAAACTTATGTGCCTCAGTGTAATGACAAATAAGCATGAAAATGCTTCCTGTCGTGCTAATATTTATTGAACTCATTTTGCTCGGTTAAAGGCGTAGATGGTGTCGGTCTACAAAAAAATCAATTATTGTTGGTAATCATTTTCTTACTCAAATGTGCCAGGTGCCAGACCAATATATTCAATAAATTAATTTCTCCTCTAAAATGGGTATAAGGCGACATACATAGTATAAAGTCAGCTATATTATATAATATATTATATTAACGATTTAAATTGGAGCTTGTAGCTTTTCTTGTGGTTATGTATGCGTACATGGTGGGGAAAAGCTATCAATGAGGCGACGTTATTTGTGCGGCAGAATAATATTTAACTAGGCATGTACATTTTTCTGTAACGCATCATCTCATTATCGCGTTAAGAGAGAACAAGAACTGCACTTGGGCAATTCTAATTATAATGTTAACTAGACATTTATATTGCAGGTTATGACCAATTTCCGCCATAGTAGTACTGGCATCAAGAATATGTTTAAAAATATCAATATTTTAGTAGTGCTGGCGCCGTGTGAGATGTACAGACAATAATCCAGATTGAACTTTTTATTGACTATGAGTAGGTATATTTATATTCGGAAGGTCAAATGCAACCAAGGTGGAAACAATTCCACTTTAACGTGAGAAGGAACGGCTCAGATGTGGAAACCCACTGGCAACTTGATTTTATCTCTGACCAATACAGTCACAACTTCACATAAAGCTTGAATGCATCCAGCAACTGTTCAACTGGAGAGTTCACCTTGCACTAATCTATCTATATACTTAATACGCATTATTTTTTTCTTTGTGATTCCTAAAACTTTTTAGTTTCAAATCGTAGAAACACGTGCAAGGTGTCATTTTGAAGCTAAGAAGATGGGGAAGTGCAATAGGGGTATCATAAATCGAAATTTAAAATCGGTCACTGCCAATTTTGAGGTCAACGGTCAAAAACTGAAAATTGCATTCCTTTCGACGTCAAATTGAAACACAATGCTTTATTAGTGCCCTAATGAGTGCAGACATTACTACGGCAACGTTAACACTGATAACTACGTTAATCAAATTTTAAACCGTCAACGGTAAACGGTTTGTAAAGTTACTTTTTTGCATAACGGTAGCGCAATAAGTTGACGTAGATTTCGCCACAAATTGGTACGGAGATATATTTCGATGCGTAGAATCATAATCAGCCATTGTTGTACATTTTCGTTGATTGTGGCGCCCTCTATAAGACAAAAAGCGGGGAAATATTGTTCACATCAGAATTAACTGAAAAACAGGTAGTGGGTACAATTAAGTACACTGATTAACATGGTGAAAACTGTCTAAAAAATCTGGATCGTGTCCCCCCAACAATAAAAAAAGATGCTTTATTAGATTTGTGTAAGTATTTGTAGTTGGCGCTGTGGGGTACGTAGATTTACACAGTAAAAGTTGTTTAAGCCAAAAACTCAACAACAATTTGTCTTGAAAATTCATGCAAGTATGTATTTACTACAAATTCATTCAGCACTCTACCAATGTCCCTATTTAGGGACGGGTTACTAGTGCTAATTAATGTGATTGCTTTCGTGTGGTGAGTAATGGCATTTTGATAATTAATTTCATTCCTTCCGTCACGAGCCCAATCAGTTGCCCATAGATTTACTTGTATAAGTGGTTAGTTTTCCATCACATTTGTCAGTAATTGATACTACAAATAAATGAATATAATATCAGAAATCTAAATCTCGCGTCTATGGAATTTCTACATGACTATCCTTTAACTCCACTGAAATGCATATTTTTGGAAACCTATGTGAACTAACCTGTGGTTACCAGAGAATTAGATTACATAATTCAATTAAATTATTATTGTCTCAGGCGGACGTTTTGATTGGAAAGCATCGACAACCGTTCAAAAACACTGCATTATTGCATTATTCAACGCAGCAGCTAATGTTAAAGGAACTTCCTGTTCTAATGAATATATTTATAACATATGCCTGATAATATGAATACTTATGCTATGTCTCGTTAATTAACGTTCACCTGGGCATACGTCCGTATCTCTTATTTGTTTCACACAATTGCCTTAGAGCTGGTTCAATATATTGACCAACTCTAATGTCCATCTTGCATGCATATTTTCACGAGATTCCAATTCGGTATCGGCGAGATGCCAAAACTTTTCCAAACTGTGTCAATTAGGAATGTCTCATTAATATCGTTCACTTTTGATAAACTCTACAACATTAGGCACTGTTTGTGCGACAGATGCTGCGAACTGCCGGAATTCACTGAAAATTTATCTCACGACGTATTTTTATGCAAAAAATTCCATACAAAAATCTTCACTCATTGTCAGTGCGGTGGTGGAAGGGGACGGATGAGTTGACAGGACATTGGGACACTCTCACTTTTTGTATCAAAATATTACCAATGTTTAAAAATAGTTAAAAATTTCGTGTGAATAAATAGGAATTTAAACGTTTTAGACTAACTTTGGAAAAGACGGCTCCATTCACCAAGTTTATAGTATTACAGCGACAAACTGATCTATTTGATGCAATATTACAACTATCCCCGCGTTTGTTGTCAATTATCTACAAAACTAAAAAAGCTTTGAAACCCGATTTTCGTAATGCAAATAGAATTACAATAGCAAAAACTAACCAAATCTCCAGTTTTTCTGATTCAGTTTCAACTTCGAGACTTTAACGTCGAATTTACCAAATGTTAAGCATTTGCTCGATTCTTAAAACAAAGATGCTTGTAGGCTTTCGTTGATGTTCCAGTGAATTGTAATTTGCATGTTAAAGGGAAAAATATTAAAGAGTGAATGACACTATCGAATAGGCTAGCATGCACTCTTAATCAGGTAAGCTAATACTAATACTTTGAGTATAATAGCTAATACTGCCAATACGAAAAGTCAATTGTAAGCCAAGGTAAAAGATACAAGTGATTAATTCTAATTTTAATATTTTACTTATTATAGTTATTTAGTTTTTAACCACTATTTACCAAAGTATGCTTTGTCTTGTTTCCAGTAAACGTTTACCAATTTACATTAAAATCCACGATTGTTTGACAGTGTTTTTTAGTATATAAATCAATTATGCTCGTTGAAAATATTGAGTCCCACGTAATAATGAATATTTTTAAATTACATATGAAATATTAATCTTGTTCAGTATCCATGTACTTGTTTGTAGCTGTAAAGTTATTGCACGATCTTCCGTTGGAATCATGGAATATAGATCATCACTTAGCAACACACAGTTATCAACGTAACTTAATCTTTTCAAACAATAATGCTCAACAGCAAATAATGTTGACGAAAGCTGCTGTTATCTGTATTAATATGAGCGTATATATTTTTACATTTTGTTTTCAATGACACTTGCTATGGTGCGACAACTGCTCAATTATTCTATTATGTTCGAATTCCATTTTGGAACAAAGTGTCATCGGTTGCATGTGGTGTTGTTCGTTCCAATAAGAAAATCGTCATGGAATGTATTGAACTGTGTAAATTAACTCTTCAGTTGAATGCAACCTCATGATTAATCAAAGCCAATGTTACCGTATTGATGATAACTCAAATTCTCCGGTTTATGTTATTCTGCTTTCTTGTGTGTGGCAACCTATGGAACCAACTTGTGAAGCAAGTATGATTTTACTGACAATTTAAACAAACCTGGAAAGCGACATAATTAAATATTATGCAATTGTAATAAATATTAGTCAATTCTTCAAATCGAGCTCCCCCTCTCGCCACAAGTAACAAATCGCATTGCGTCCAAAGAATTTTCATAATAGATTCCAAATTGCTTTTTAGCTTCTACCATTGGGGATATTATTTGCTTATAAAGAATATGTCAATATAAAATAAATGCTACAATTATTTTTTAAAGGCAAGCTAAGCTATTATTTTGACCGGTAAAATAAATTCAAATGAATTACCATCATAAACATGAATTAGAAGTGTCTGTGCTAATTGCTGTACAGATTTAAATATCGAATTACAACACTAAAAATTCTGCTGACTTTGTGTGCTTTTCTTTCGCCCTGAGTAAAATAGTTTCTTCACCGTCGAATTACACATGATTAGTGGGCATATAATTCTGTCCGCTGTATGCTTCGACGAATTTAAGAAGCGTGTAGCTCAGTATGTTTTCCGGATTGAAAGTTGAGACCAAAACCAATGCATTTGTGTAGATTAGCGTGTGCTCGAGCTCTTTACATTATCATCAAGCAGAATTCGACGAAACAGCATAAAGCGGTTTATTGTTGAAGGAAAACAAGATTTCAGCAATTACCGTATCCGGGCACATACAGAAAGCTCCTGTCCTTAAACTGCATGTTCTCCTGCGAAAGATGTTTTGTGGGTTTAGGCACTCAAACTACTCATAAAATGTAAGCATGACTGGAAGAGTGTGTACACATTCATGCGCAACATCCATCCTTGCTATAAATAGGAGCAGATGTTTGTGGATCATACATGTGGATACATATGTAAATGCAAGTATGATACCTTTCCGAGTGAATATTGTGGCACATACTACCTACATTACTACATTTATATAAACGATTTTTACATGTGAGGATGTTTACTGTACATTACAAAGACTGTTTTTGGAAAGTGCTGGCAATTAATTAAAAATATACTTGTGAAAAGTTTGAATCCAATCTGGCCATTTTACAGATTGAATATTTTAGTACGAGGGAAATACAGCAAACAACAAATAATTAATTTTCACTGTTTTTTTCTGAAACATTACTCAACGAAACTGATCCGTTTCTGAAACGGTAAAATATATATTATATAATATATAAAATATAAGCATTCATTAACACATAATTTGTGAAACCATGAGTTTAAGATAACTTTCGTTTTTTTTAAACAGGACCTGTAAAAGTGATCCCGATTTTTAGAAAGTAGAGACCTTTAACAGCAGCACAGCGCTCCGCGAAATCATATTTAAGGCAAAATGCACAATAAGCCAAAATTCTGTCAATCCACAACTCCTTCCCGACGCAGTGCTCGCATTAGCGAACGTTATGAATCCCTCCAAAAGAAGAAGAAACGAGTCGACGCTGAATTGGAAGGAGGTACATCTAATGTGGTCTACGGAAATGACATCATTATCAACGCACAAAAGGCAATTAAAGTGGATCCCGATGCAAGCTTTGACGCGCCCATCAAACAGGAAGTTGATCAAAGCAATCATAGTTATTCGGATTATACTTGTGCGGTAGGAGAACCTGAATCTAGTTTCCAATGTGAAAGCAGTTTCAAGTGTGAGGAAGCGACCGAGCTTATCGTGAAGGAGGAAGCGGACATTCCGGCAGATGAGACATCTGATTATATGATGGGCACTGAACTGCAACAATATCAGGCAGATATCATCAATGAAACTTCAGACGATAATCCTATTATAAGCTGTACTTCTTCCAATCAGTGCAAGCATTGTAGCAAGGTTTTCAAATCAGGACGGACACGAGAACATCATATAATTTGCACACACCCAGAAACACTAGTGAAGTCAACCCGAAGACCGGAAGTTTCCAAATCAAAATTTCGCACCATCTGCAAACATATTCTTCTAGACGAAAGCAAATCAACAATGGCTGAGCTCAGCGCATACGCAAGAATTTGCCCGTATTGCCAGAAACTGATAAAAAATTCAAATAATGCAAAAGTACATGTCATTGAGCAGCATTTTGACAAGTTTATCGAGAGGCTGGAACAAGTGCAGATGGACAGCGCGAAAATGGAGGAAATGCTTCAGAATGTTCCATTCAGGAATGTAAAGCCAAGAAATCTGTTTGACGAGTTGGAAAAGGATTTAAATAAATGTAAGTTGGACGCCATTTTATGTATCTGTGAGTGGTTTTGGCTTAGTTCCGAATAATATCTTGAAAATTTTAGGTGGTGACGAAACCGAATCCACGAACCAAATGCCCTGGAAAGAAATTATGAACAAACTGTGCCAAAATGCAGCAAGCGGCAATGGCCCCAAAAGTGTGATTTGTCCTCTGTGCCAGGAAAACGGGACGAAAATATCATTCTCTGCCACTCAACAGCTCCAATTCCACATGTTCAACAGACACACGGTGGAATTCTTTCGTTTTGTCAAAAGACCGGAAGTGTCAAGGTACGATTTAGAGAAAATCTGCTGCTCACTCTTTGAAGTTATGTTCCAGCGTGTGCGGAGCTCCGTAAAGAATCGTCGGAGTAAAGCGCGTTTTCACGAGGATATCGGTGACAACATGATTTGTCCGTTTTCATGTACCGGGCAGACTGTTCAAGATGCCGGTTTTCTAAAGGTACGTATTGTCAAGGTACACATGGATATTATTAACGAGAAGTTGAAGCGAATGCAAAGTGAGTCATGTGAAAATATTACTGAATGAATATTACTGTAAAAATGTGTTGAGCAGTGTCAATTTGCTAACCTGAAGAGATCTGCTAAATGCGTGCCCACTTTTATTTCACCTATGTACAAGTAACTCAACATTGGGATTCCTAACGCATCTATGCTCTTGGCATTAATGGTTTCTGTTCTGGACTTTCGAAAGATGAGTAAAAAATTTGATAAATGAAACCTTTAAAAATTAAATTCTTTTGGCAGTTTTGCAAACTTAAACAATCATTAAACAATACAGAAAGTGAGAATTACAGTGAATAAATTCACAAAGATCCTGGTTTTCAGTGAAATTCAAGTTTTCTTTTCTTTTGAAATTTCATTACTTTAAAGTGGTATAGAATAACGTTTTGGTGTGGCATATCAAACTATTGCTCTATACTTTTTGCTTAATACTTTTCCCTTATGTTAACTCGGCAAATCTTTTCGCCCACTCTGTGAATTATTGCATTTCTAAGAAATATGCGTTCGGCTGTAAAGAAAATTTAATTGCTCTAAAATTGCTGTATTGGGTAAAACCTAAATTTGTACAAACTGGAGGGAACAATCTGTTGAAAAAATCTGCTCTTGAAAATTCTTCAAAACTGCACCAGTTCGACGTTGCATATAATTACAATATTGATTTCTCGGAATGGAAGCAGGAAAAGGTTGCGCACCATTTCGTCTGGAAATACATTGATACAACTTATACCAT
Organism: Sinella curviseta; assembly: GCA_004115045.4. NCBI lineage: Eukaryota > Metazoa > Arthropoda > Collembola > Entomobryomorpha > Entomobryidae > Sinella > Sinella curviseta. The sequence continues at coordinate 20,674,108 of CM023199.3, read as the reverse complement.
TGATCAATATGGTGTTTGTGTTGATGCATTGTATTTCGCATGTCTTCAATGACTATTAAAAGATGGGAGGCTTTTCGATGGAGTAATTTTGAATTTATGCCTGTTTTTAATTTACTGCAAACCAAGTTTCATCACTTCTGATTTTGTATGATTCCCTATGATTTCGTGAATTATTTACTAACATCGATGGCTAAACGGATAGCACTTGGAGTATTGCAATTTGAATGACAACACTTTTGATTAGACTATTTATTTTTCATAATTATGGCTTCTAGCAATATCTTTTGTGCATAAAAGTATAGTACCAAGTATATGTGAGCCAACGAAGTGACCAAGGTACGAATTTTACCCCCTCAGCGAACTTTTATGGTTCACTTCATATCAGCTGACGATGAAAGTTTTGATGAAGGGCTTCATGTTTCAACAAACATTACTTACTGTAACCGTTAAAAACCGTTACAACACATTTTATTAACTACCGGAAGCATGAAATGCTTGAAAGGTAGTTATAGCGATTGATTTGTTTGTCTGTCTGTCTGTCTGTCTGTAAACACTCTAACTTCCCTCCACGGTGACCAATTCGACTCAAATTTGGCATAGAGGGACCTTTGCCCAAGGGGACGTTCCCTATTGATTTTCAGCCGGGTACCTGATCATTGACCGGAAGTACGGGGGTTGACGTCTTTGAGGTGGTGGGGGTGACCAAGTCGCCAAAAAATTGTATTGTATGAATCGATAGAGGAGTTCAAGACGATAATTTTTTGCCAAGGCACCATGGGTCAAATGGGTCACCTGGCGGTAGGGTGGGCCGTCGAAGTTGGGGGTCCCCAGTGGTCAAAAAATTTTATGCCATAAATCGATGGGGAAGATCAATTTGAGACCCAAAAACGTTGTGTAATGGTCAAATATGTATCCACATTTGCTATTTTTGCATTCACTGCTCTTCCGGTAGTTATGTATAAAGGTTTACACCTTACTAGTTCTTAAATAAAGTTATAATTTTTTATTTAAAACTCTTAAAAATGTATTTACAGAAATTATATTCTTGACTTCACCGCCATCAACGCTATTATGCCGCAACTTTGACTTAACTAAATGCCAAGGTGGGGGTTTTCTTGGGTGTTAATAGGAATGTGAGGATACGAAAGGAGTTAAAGGAAAGTGCTATTGAGCAAATATTTTGAACATCGGTTTTCAACTATATATGCGACAACCCTAGTAGCAATAGCATATTGATGTTCATGTTGTTCCTTAATTTGTATTGAAACCGTTCCAGCTGGTTCCGGGGGAACCCACACAGTAGAAAAAAAGTCGTCCAGTTTTGCCATTTTCGAAAGGTACGCCATAAACTCTTTCAGGAGCTCGGTGTCAAGAGGACGTCGCTCATGATTTATAAATATGTGTAGCCTAGGTATAACTGATTGCACTGATAGATGAAATTGTTGTGCAATTTCCTGTTCGACGGTCAGATTAAAAAGGAATGGATGCCACGAGGTCCGATCGAACGGTCGTGGAACATGGAGATCTATGTGGACCTGACAATTCCAAGGGCGTGCATTGATGACATACTCAAAGAAGTTTAGTTTCAGGCACAAGCTTCCCCCTCCAACTTCCAAAACAGTGGAGTCAAAGCCTGATAAATATTTCGAGATCGGACAGTCAATTTTAAATCCGTCGCCTACTTTTGCACTCTTATTCTTGTGGAGAAGGTTGGACGGGGTCCAAAATATTGAACGGAACTCAAGCTTAAATTTCTCGCCAAAACGGTGCAAAACTGCCAATGATGGTTTTCGATGCACAACGCCTATCACTGTCGGGCTCAAATCCACGTTATAAAAGTTGTTGATCGTTATGTGACAATGTGACGCTTTAAATACGGTGACAATTTCAGACACTTTGACATAAATATCGCGAATCTGGGTTTCGATTGAATTTCGATTCCTTTTGAAATATACGTAATCTCGGATGGGACAGAGTCTTTTTCACCATCGGCGGCAAATCTTGTAGTGATAGTAAGGAATATTTGATGGTATGTGCACAGGTTGAGTGTTGCATAGAACAGAGGTACAAAATCACAGGCAATATCACGTAAGTCATTTGATTCATTTTGCCACTGTTTGTAATTTGAAATATGCGGTTAAACTCAGTTGTAAGTTTGCCGTGGTCCCGAAAGACGAAATATTTAAAAGGATTTTACGTCTAAGTACTAAACAAATATACGTTTTCAAGAATAAAGTTAACTGACATGACTGTTCACTAGCTTTTGTCGGAATGTATTTCACGGCTACATGATCGATAGAGATGTTATCGATTAGAGGGATTCCAACAGTCGTTAAGCTAAAGAAGTATTTTTAGGTGTATTTCACCGCAACAGTCGCAACAGCTAATCTTAAAGAAACTTCCTGCTCTAATGAATATATTTATAACATATGCCTGATAATATGAATACTTAAGCCATGTCTCGTTAACTAACGTTCAGCTGGGCATATGTCAGTATCTCTTAGTTGTTTCATACAATTTCCTTCCAGGTGGTTCAATATATTGCCCAACTAATGTCCATCATGCATGCATATTTTCCCGAGATTCCAATTCGGTATCGGCGAGATACCAAAACTTTTCCAAAATGTGTCAATTAGGAATGTCTCATTAATATCGTTCACTTTTGATAAACTCTACAACATTAGGCACTGTTTTTGCGACAGGTGCTGCGAACTGCCGGAATTCACTGAAAATTTATCTCACGACGTATTTTTGTGCAAAAAATTCCAAACAAAAATCTTCACTCATTGTCAGTGTGGTGGTGGAGGGGGACGGATGAGTTGACAGGACATTGGGAGACTCTCACTTTTTGTATCGAAATTTTACCAATGTATAAAAATAGTTCAAAATGCCCCTTAAATTAATTTCGAGCGAATAAATAGGAATTTAAACGTTTTAGACTAACTTTGGAAAAGACGGCTCCATTCACCAAGTTTATAGTATTACAGCGACAAACTGATCTATTTGATGCAATATTACAACTATCCCCGCGTTTGTTGTCAATTATCTACAAAACTAAAAAAGCTTTGAAACCCGATTTTCGTAATGCAAATAGAATTACAATAGCAAAAACTAACCAAATCTCCAGTTTTTCTGATTCAGTTTCAACTTCGAGACTTTAACGTCGAATTTACCAAATGTCAAGCATTTGCTCCATTCTTAAAACAAAGATGCTTGTAGGCTTTCGTTGGTGTTCCAGTGAATTGTAATTTGCATGTTAAAGGGAAAAATATTAAAGAGTGAATGACACTATCGAATAGGCTAGCATGCACTCTTAATCAGGTAAGCTAATACTAATACTTTGAGTATAATAGCTAATACTGCCAATACGAAAAGTCAATTGTAAACCAAGGTAAAAGATACAAGTGATTAATTCTAATTTTAATATTTTACTTATTATAGTTATTTAGTTTTTAACCACTATTTACCAAAGTATGCTTTGTCTTGTTTCCAGTAAACGTTTACCAATTTACATTAAAATCCACGATTGTTTGACAGTGTTTTTTAGTATAAAAATCAATTATGCTCGTTGAAAATATTGAGTCCCACGTAATAATGAATATTTTTAAATTACATATGAAATATTAATCTTGTTCAGTATCCATGTACTTGTTTGTAGCTGTAAAGTTATTACACGATCTTCCGTTGGAATCATGGAATATAGATCATCACTTAGCAACAAACAGTTATCAACGTAACTTAATCTTTTCAAACAATAATGCTCAACAGCAAATAATGTTGACGAAAGCTGCTGTTATCTGTATTAATATGAGCGTATATATTTTTACATTTTGTTTTCAATGACACTTGCTATGGTGCGACAACTGCTCAATTGTTCTATTATGTTCGAATTCCATTTTGGAACAAGGTGTCATCGGTTGCATGTGGTGTTGTTCGTTCCAATAAGAAAATCGTCATGGAATGTATTGAACTGTGTAAATTAACTCTTCAGTTGAATGCAACCTCATGATTAATCAAAGCCAATGTTACCGTATTGATGATAACTCAAATTCTCGTGTTTATGTTGTTCTGCTTTCTTGTGTGTGGCAACCTATGGAACCAACTTGTGAAGCAAGTATGATTTTACTGACAATTTAAAAAAACCTGGAAAGCGACATAATTACATATTATGCAATTGTAATAAATATTAGTCAATTCTTCAAATCGAGCTCCCCCTCTCGCCACAAGTAACAAATCGCATTGCGTCCAAAGAATTTTCATAATAGATTCCAAATTGCTTTTTAGCTTCTACCATTGGGGATATTATTTGCTTATAAAGAATATGTCAATATAAAATAAATGCTACAATTATTTTTTAAAGGCAAGCTAAGCTATTATTTGGACCGGTAAAATAAATTCAAATGAATTACCATCATAAACATGAATTAGAAGTATCTGTGCTAATTGCTGTACAGATTTAAATATCGAATTACAACACTAAAACATTCTGCTGACTTTGTGTGCTTTTCTTTCGCCCTGAGTAAAATTGTTTCTTCACCGTCGAATTACACATGATTAGTGGGCATATAATTCTGTCCGCTGTATGCTTCGACGAATTTAAGAAGCGTGTAGCTCAGTATGTTTTCCGGATTGAAAGTTGAGACCAAAACCAATGCATTTGTGTAGATTAGCGTGTGTTCGAGCTCTTTACATATCATCAAGCAGAATTCGACGAAACAGCATAAAGCGGTTTATTGTTGAAGGAAAACAAGATTTCAGCAATTACCGTATCCGGGCACATACAGAAAGCTCCTGTCCTTGAACTGCATGTTCTCCTGCGAAAGATGTTTTGTGGGTTTAGGCACTCAAACTACTCATAAAATGTAAGCATGACTGGAAGAATGTGTACACATTCATGCGCAACATCCATCCTTGCTATAAATAGGAGCAGATGTTTGTGGATCATACATGTGGATACATAAATGCAAGTATGATACCTTTCCGAGTGAATATTGTGGCACATACTACCTACATTACTACATTTATATAAACGATTTTTACATGTGAGGATGTTTACTGTACATTACAAAGACTTTTTGGAAAGTGCTGGCAATTAATTAAAAATATACTTGTGAAAAGTTTGAATCCAATCTGGCCATTTTACAGATTGAATATTTTAGTACGAGGGAAATACAACAAACAACAAATAATTAATTTTCACTGTGTTTTTTCTGAAACATTACTCAACGAAACTGATCCGTTTCTGAAACGGTAAAATATATATTATATAATATATAAAATATAAGCATTCATTAACACTTAATTTGTGAAACCATGAGTTTAAGATAACTTTCGTTTCTTTAAAACAGGACCTGTAAAAGTGATCCCGATTTTTAGAAAGTAGAGACCTTTAACAGCAGCACAGAGCTCAGCGAAATCATATTTAAGGCAAAATGCACAATAAGCCAAAATTCTATCAATCCACAACTCCTTCCCGACGCAGTGCTCGCATTAGCGAACGTTATGAATCCCTCCAAAAGAAGAAGAAACGAGTCGACGCTTAATTGGAAGGAGGTACATCTAATGTGGTCTACGGAAATGACATCATTATCAACGCACAAAAGGCAATTAAAGTGGATCCCGATGCGAGCTTTGACGCGCCCATCAAACAGGAAGTTGATCAAAGCAATCATAGTTATTCGGATTATACTTGTGCGGCAGGAGAACCGGAATCTAGTTTCCAATGTGACAGCAGTGTCAAGTGTGAGGAAGCGACCGAGAATATCGTGAAGGAGGAAGTGGACATTCCGGCAGATGAGTCATTTGATCATATGACGGGCTCTGAACTGCAACAATATCAGGCAGATATCATCAATGAAACTTCAGAAGATAATCCTATTATAAGCTGTACTTCTTCCAATCAGTGCAAGCATTGTAGCAAGGTTTTCAAATCAGGACGGACACGACAACATCATATAATTTGCACACACCCAGAAACACTAGTGAAGTCAACCCGAAGACCGGAAGTTTCCAAATCAAAATTTCGCACAATGTGCAAACATATTCTTCTAGACGAAAGCAAATCAACAATGGCTGAGCTCAGCGCATACGCAAGAATTTGCCCGTATTGCCAGAAACTGATAAAAAATTCAAATAATGCAAAAGTACATGTCATTGAGCAGCATTTTGACAAGTTCATCGAGAGGCTGGAACAAGTTCAGATGGACAACTCGAAAATGGAGGATATGCTTCAGAATGTTCCTTCCAGGAATGTCAAGCCAAGAAATGTGCTTGACGAGTTGGAAAAGGATTTAAATAATTGTAAGTTGGACGTCATTTTATACCTGTTAATGGTTTTGACTTGTTAGTTCCGAATGATGTCTTGAAAATTTTAGGTGGTGACGAAACCAAATCCACGAACTAAATGCCTTGGAAGAAAATTATGGACAAACTGTGCAAAAATGCAGCAAGTGGAAATGGCCCCAAAAGTGTGATTTGTCCTCTGTGCCTGGAGAACGGAACGAAAATATCTTTCTCTGCCACTCAACAGCTCCAATTTCACATGTTCAACAGACACACGGTGGAATTCTTTCGTTTTGTCAAAAGACCGGAAGTTTCAAGGACCGATTTCGAGAAAGTCTGCAGCTCACTGTTTGAAGTTATGTTCCAGCGTGTGCGGAGCTCCGTAAAGAATCGTCGGAGTAAAGCGCGTTTTCACGAGGATTTCGGTGACGACATGATTTGTCCGTTTTCATGTACCGGGCAGACTTTTCAAGATGCCGGTTTTCTAAAGGTACATATTGTCAAGGTACATATGGATATTATTAACGAGAAATTGAAGCGAATACAAAGTGAGTCATTTGATAATATTGCTGAATGAATAAAAATGTCGAGCGGGGCCAATTTTTTGTTAAAACCTTAAGAAACCTGCCATACCCATTTTTATTGTACCCATACGTAACTCGACATTGGGATTCCTAACGCATCTGTGTTCTCGGCATTAAAGGTTTTTGCTCTGGGCAACCGAAGGATTAGATCAAAATTTGATAAATGAAACCTTTAAAAATTTAATTCTTTCGGCAGCTTTGCAAATTTAATTAAACAATACAAAAAGTGAGAATTAGTGCGAATAAATTCGCAACGAAACTTGATTTTTACATGAATTGGATACATACCGTCGATAACATTGAAACTGTAACAACGAGTAATCCATATATTACTTCAAAATAATTAACGCTATGCTAATCATAATATTGGGTTTAGAAAATCTAAAAAGAATTGTAACCAATATGCATTCGGCGATATAGAAAATTTAATTGGTCTTAGTTGGAGTATTAGATGGAACTTAAGCTTGCAATTACTGGAGAGAAAAGTCAGATGAAAAATCTGCTCTTGCAAAATCCGATGTTATGCATAATTATAATAATGATTAAACAAAACAGAGCAGAAAATATGGTCCATCGTTTCCCAATGAGATGTACCAATGTGGCGTTTATTAACTTGATGGATGGAATTTCTATAATCTGTAGCTTTCGTAGATGTAGCAACTTTGTGCACTATTGTTCAAGAAAACCAACTTAATTGTCAAGAACATTACTATACTCACAAACCCAATAAAAAAAGAAGTGACCTCTTTATTTTGTTTGGCGTATGTTTTGGTTTTTATATATTTATAACTCTCTATGTACAAAGATTAACTTCTTGACTTCAACGCCGTATAAATTGTTCCATCTCAAGTTTGACTAACATTTTATTCCAAGGTGCAGCTCATAATCTGTGGTAAAATTAATGTGAGGATATTAGTGTAGTTGAAGCTTATTGCTACCCAGCGACTATGTAGATAATTAAATCACAACAGACCTATAGCCTAATATTCAAGGTTTCAATTGCCGTGGCTTAAAATGTTGAAATGAGCTAACGCCTGCGTTTCACATTTTCAGTTATACCGACGTAATGACTACGTGAAATTCATTTTCGTGCCACCAAACGGGGTTAGTTTGACTATCAAATCCATTCAGTGTATACATACTCACCGGTACCTCATTGTTATATCATTTCGCAGTAAACAGTACATTCATTCAAACTGTCGAAGTTATAGCTATCGGATCTTTATCTAAGCACGGTCGTCTTGGCAATCACGGTCGTCTCTCGCCACTTTTTGCAAGTATTTGTGCAGATACATTCCGATAGTAGATAATATGCTTGCATTTCTCAGCACTGTCTTTCTAATTTCCACTGTTGGCAGGCAAGGATTACTAGGAACGATCGCTAGGCTGATATATAAAATTTGGATATGGACTGACTCACAAAATACTCATGAATAGAAGTTCCGTGCAATGATTATTTTGGGGACACTGTATTCTGTCATATTGTAGTTTTCATACTTGTAGTATCTTTGAGGATCATTATTCAGGAAAAACCAACCTTGTTAACTTGCTTTACTCAAAAACCACACAGAGAATCAAGTTATCTTTGTACTTTATTTTGGCGTTTGCGCCTTGCTTTACAAATACGGCATCGTTGTTGTAAAATGAAATTATGCTTATTATTTTGAATTTAGTATCCGACTAAGCGCCCAATTAATTACTGCCTGTGCCTATGCAATCCGATATAGTATTTGTTTTCATGTAGTCAGCTTTTTATCACATCGTACATCATTTAATGATGTACGATGTGATAACAGTAAGAGCTGATTGTCATTAATAATGACAATCCATTCTGTGGGACAATGGACAGTCCATACCTGTCATGTCATATCGGGTACCCAACGACCGGATAAAAGTTATAGACTTTGTATATTAAAATAGTAGAAATGTGCTCATTTATTATGGGATCTGCGGTGATAATGAATGGCAAATTCAACAAAACACTTAAAATCAGGGCATTGGATGTAAAAATTGCTTGTATGATACGCACTCGCCTTGAATAATACATGCAAAGGAGAGATACTTTGTAACAACGTGCGAGGTTCTTGGATACGTGCTACGTATTACGTAGGTTTCTGAATGATATAGTTCTTGTGAAGCTAGAGTATGCTTTAAAACTCCAGCTACGTTGAGCTTTGTCTAACAAAGAAACAAAAGTAGCACATTCTATACCAATTATATAATCCCTCCATATTTTGTTTTTTGAAGGTTATCAATACATAACAACAAAACATAACATCCAGCCCATATATATCCTAGCTGACATTACGCTGCATGGTTATGTGGACGGAATATTACCATAAATTTGTGGAGCATTCTATCAACGCAACGTAGCTGGGTGATATCTATATAATCCTGAAGTATTAACCCAATACTAATATAAATAGCAGGTACGGCGGTATAAGTTCAGAGTGGGTAGTGTGCTTCCACGTTGAGAGCTCTTTCATACCTAGTCATATTACTAGTATGTATGGACTCTATAAATAAACTACCTATAAACGTCCTTTGAATGGATTTTTGTATGTTTGGGTGAACATGCATCGATGAATGTAAGAAAATTGTTGCATTTTATACCCGACGTTTAAAACTAAAATAGTTTCTTTTTTTGTTTCATATACATGATATCGAGGAAGGAGCATTATTGTATGCATGTTAAAACTGCCAGCGTTAGTAAAGCTTTAGTAAGCTTAGCTGGCAGGGTTTTGCTAACTCTGTTACACAAACGAAATAAGTGTTTCCTCTGAACATCGAAGAAGCATATTTCGAAAACACAGGTGATACAATATTTACAGTACGCACGTTAAATATATCATCTCAGCACACATATTTTAGCTGCAAGTTATTTTGTTGCTAAAGTTCTCCAGTAGTAAACACGTGAACAAGTACAAAATCTGATTTGCTGTTGTTAATATTTGTGAACATTTATTAAGATTAACTCAAAATGCCACGTAAATACATCTGTAATCACTGCAACAGATGTTTCAGTCTCGAGTCAACACTTACATTACACAAGAATGTACACCTTGGAAAGGACATGTACGAGTGTTTGTTCTGCCTCAGACCATGTTCAAACATTTCAAAACTATTTGCGCATTACGGACGCATATTGGCGAAAAATGGCATTCCTGCAAACACTGTGATAACAGCTATAAAGAAATCAATCACCTCAAAACCCATATGATAACGCACAAGGGATTGCGATCGCATGCGTGCAATGTTTGTCAGAAAACATTTGTTCATCTTTCCAATTTGAGGAGTCACAAAAAACTGCACACTGATGGAAAACGACACAAGTGTAATTTGTGCGACAAAGCGTTCTCCCGGAATGAGCATTTACACGAACATTTGTTACGGCATATTGGCGAGAGACCTTTCAGGTGTGATGTATGTGATAGACCATTTTTCACACAAGACGCTGTGTCAAGGCACAGGATAACTCACAGCGTCGCCAGAAATTTCAGGTGTGATCAATGTACCAAGTCGTTTGGAAGCAAGGCCAATCTGGCCAAGCATCATTTACGGATGCACTCAGACATTAAACCATTCGAATGCGATTTGTGCAGCAAAAGATTCTCCGAGCGTGGCCACCTTAAAACACATTTAAACGCTCACCTTGGAGAAAAACCGTACCAATGTACAATATGCGATCAACGTTTTGGCTACCCTCTTTCATTGAAATTGCATATGAAAAGACACAGTCGCATCAAAAAGTTTGGATGTAAACCTTGTGGTATACCAATTTCAACTAGAGAAGACCTGCATCATCATCAGGAGATTGTTCACGGCCGGCAGAAGGACTTCCACTGTATATTTTGCGAACTCTGGTTTCCGTCACATTTCAGCCTATCCGTGCACATAAAACGACACATTAAGGAGAAGGGGTTTGAATGTAGCTTTTGTGGGAAGGAATTTGTCTCCAAACAGGAATTACTTCAGCACTGCAAGGTACACACAGGAGAATGTCATTTTAAGTGTGGTACATGTGGCCGATACTTTAAAGCGTCTGCTAATTTGAAATCACATCAATATAGATGCAAACATGACAGATAAGGTATTTGAAAACGCATTCCATTTTTACTAATGAACGCGCCATCAAGCTAAATCCCTGGAAGATATATAAGTGTAAACGCTGTCGTATGGAGTGACGATCATATAAAAATCTTCCATGTTACAGATAGTTTGAATCTGTAAGGACGTTGTAAATTAGGTCAGGGCCTGAGCATATCCTACAACATATCATTTTGAATTAATTATGTTTTCTTGTGTAAAATTTTCATGTGAGTACTTCTCTGAAATTAATGCCTTGTTTCGTTTTAGCTGGTACACTTTACAGTAAACTTACAATTAGCATTAGTCCGTTGTCATTCTATTTATTGTGTATATATTCAACTTAATATAAATGTTAAAATAAAACATAAAACAATGAACCACTTTGTGTATATTGTCCGAAGAAAGGAGATTTGTCTGTATCAATAACCATTAAGATATTGTATGACCAAGCAAGCGACCATCTCCGTCGCGAAAACATAACTGGATTTCTGTCCGTGCTGTGCAAGTGCCAAGTGCAAATCCTACAACATATCTTTATGAATTAATTACACATATTTTCGCTCGTAAAACTTGTATGAAAGCTACTTCTCTTAAATTAATCACTTGTTTCGTTTTAACTTGTACTATTTATAGTTAATTTGGTATTACTTCGTTGTCATTCCATTCGTTGTACATGTAAGAGATTTAATATAAGTGTTAAAATAAATCGTGCGATAGAATTGGCTGAAATTCGGTACTCATGGTCAACTGAATTTGTAAATTCATATATTGCAATAAAACGTTCAGACCATATCCATCCCGAGGCGATACGGCAACACTGGTATGGCGATGGAAATATGTCAATTTTTGATCCATGATCCAAAGTTGAGTAAATTATGTACAAGGAGCACTTGGCAATTTATGAACAAGAAGCATTCATGTCCATTGGATGCTACTCCATTGCAAAGATTTTAATTCTTAAAATAGTATGATCGGGTTGACAAAATTAAACATGTACTAGGAATTGAAAAATATATAAGAACATTTAATATTGTTTTGGTACAATGATCGTTGGAAGCGGAACGGTTAACTACATCAATCAGGAGACCTAGTCATATATGTTTCAATGCAATTTAGCTTAAAGTGGTACTCGATTCTAGCATGGTTCCATTCTTTAATCCACCCCACACTGCAGCAGGTGGTAGGAACGGGCTCCACCGAGTTCTCGTTCGAGAAAATGTATTTTTCTTTGAAATGATAAATATTTTATTTTTGTGAATTTTAAGAAATACGTGACTGTCAGAAAAGTACTTATCCACACTAACAGCCGCGCCAAAGATTAGTTCTCAATGAATTTTTAATACACATTCTTATGCAGGTCTGAGAATTTGACATTCTAAAGCTAAGACATTTGGATTGTAGCAACTGGAAACTATGACAATAGAACTCATTCGAGACTATCTTGCATCAAAATCTGCATTCAGCATAAAAATTAAAGCAGTAATTATAGCTGTGTACAGCAGCTATATGCTTTATCTTTGTGTACCATTTCATATAATATTGAATCGCTGACGTATCAGTTTTCGGTTATTCTCAATTATTAACTACCGGAAGCATGGAATGCTTATAAAGGTAGTTATTGCGATTGTTCTGTATGTGTGTCTGTTAATCTGTTTGACTGTAAACACTATAACTTTTGTTAACGTGGACCGATTTGGTTCAAATTTGGCATAGAGGTACCTCAGGTCAAACGAAAATTCGGTGTTGATTTTGGGACTCAGGGGCCCAATACCAAGGGTACGGTGGGGGGAAAGGTTCCCCATGCATCCTTATGGGTAAAATTTTTTATTGGCCTATCCAATAGAGAATTTTATGCTGATCATTTTTTTTCACCACGCTATGTATCAATTCGCCCAACTTTCCGACTAGCGGCTCTGGGAAAGTGGGGATGGGCCAAAGGGCAAAAATTAAATTATTAGAAAAGTTCAAGATTAGGGTCTCGGAAGATGAAATATGTGCTTTATTTCTCAAAATTTCGCACATCCGGCTTCCGGTAGTTTTTTAATTCGGGTTTACACCCGTCCTAGTTATTTATCGCAAAGGACAATGTTACAGCCTCATTGTCAGGTTTCTAAGGCTCATCGTATATTCATCAATGTGCTACTATTCCTGTTTTCGGTACGCTTCGTCAAAAATTTTTGGAAATTAAAAAAGTTGTGTCAGTTAACAAATAATACACTATTTCTAATAGAATGGCACCAATTTCAGACCAGTATTCCCCATTTTGGTTGAATTATTGCGTCAAAAAGTACTAAAAACTCGTTGTGCGGTTTCGCCTGTAAATCACGCAATTTTATAGATAGCGGCAAAATCTCTTCTGCATTATAAAGATAAATGAAATATCTTTGTAGGAAATTCAGGGTTTTTTATAATTCGTTTAAATAGACTATAAAAATTACTTTCCAATTTGCATAAAAATGGCATTATTTTCGAGGGAGAAAAAATGTTTTTTGGATCATACTTGCAACTATTGGCGTTAAGATGCATAATATGACACGTTGACTTGGTTGTCGTTCTGTGTTCGGAAATTACTTGCGTTCCGTGAACTAAGATTTACTGTTCAGTTCTTAAGGCTAACGTGTTATATTATGCATCTTAACGCCAATAGTTGCAAGTATGAACCAAAAAACATTTTTTTCTCACTCGAATATAATGCCATTTTTATGCAAATTGGAAAGTAATTTTTGCAATCTATTTCAACGAATTATAAAAAACCCTGAATTTCCTACAAAGATATTTCATTTATTTTTATAATGCGGAAGAGATTTTGCCACTATCTTTAAAATTGCGTGATTTACAGGCGAAACCGCACAACGAGTTTTTAGTACTTTTTGACGCAATAATTTAACCAAAATGGGGAATACTGGTCTGAAATTGGTACCATTCTATTAGAAATAGTGTATTATTTGTTAACTGACACAAATTTTTTAATTTCCAAAAATTTTTGACGAAGCGTGCCGAAAACAGGAATAGTAGCACCAATATAATTCGTTAATATCGAAGTTTATTAAATTGATGTATTCATTACTTGGAAGCCGCATCTCTTATAATCTGGTGCCCAATCCAATTTTATAACATGTGGTGCATTAGTCTTTCCATATATCTAAATATGATAATTAATAGTTGATTTCGAATGCAGCTACCTGTAATCGGCTAAAGTTTTGTAAATTTCGAATTAATAAAATTGACCGGTATTTGCTACACAGCCATTGTCTCTACGATAATCTTCCATCGTATAAAATGCTAATCGCAGCTGCTATCGATAATTTTTTATGCATAAATTATTAAATTTTTATTCCAATGACAACTGCTACAGCACGACGCCAGATATATTTTACATCAACGGTGAAGTTTTATTTAGTAAACAGGTAACTAGTGCTTCAGAGTGGGTTTATCAGTTTTGGTAGGAAAATCATGGATTATGTGCTGCGGCATTTCTGCTTTAGCTGAAAATATCACTCGACAAGATAGACAGTATCTTTCACATACCTATCTTCATTAAATTGAACAATCACTCTTTCGTGCCTGAAAGGACGACAACGAGTTGAACTAATTTATAAAAATAGTAATTATTGTACAATCACTTGCGTTCGATCCCTGAGTAGTGTCATTTTGTACTTAATTCAAATATACCATTTTAGTGCAAACGCATCATTTAATAAATGAAATTAAGCAATTAACCAATAGTTTTATTAACAAATTAACGATTAGATGCCATGCGATGCGATTAGAAGAGATATTCGCTGACTCTGATCTTTCCTGGTGAACATTCTTTATCCTAGCAATAAAATGCTGTAAAACGCAGTGGTCTGAATTTCTTTTTGTAAATTGAAGCGCGTTTTTAGATACTGGCAACAAATAACTTGTGCGTTTCGTAGAATAAGTGATTGTACGCATTCACGTTGATCCACAATCCACATGATAAGCAATCTGCGGAACCAAAATGGACGAACCATTTTGACGTCGTTTAACTTTTGACAGTATTTACACAGGACACATTTAGTAAATGCAAATTGGCTTTCGGTGGTGGTTTGTGTGGCAAATTATTATAACGATTTTGTCATTACCACCAAATGTGTATTTAAACAAATTGAAGATATAGGTGCAGCAAAGAGATTGTGGCTTGGTAATCAATAAATTCTATGCCAACATTCAACATTCGTTTCTGAAAAGCTGAAGCTCAGAACCAATAACCAAAAGTAGCAGAAATTACCTGTATGTAGTCGTCCAGAGCCTGGAACCCGCTCTTTCAATGAAGGCGTTTAAATTTTGCATCTCTTTAATACATTGATCAAATTCATTGATACAATCATATATGTAAGAATTCGGATGCGAAAATATAATAATTTATTCCTGACACAATAGATTTTGGTTGTTTTTTATTATTGATGGATATTTTAAAGCACCATCAACGATGTCTATTATAGTTAGTATTGAGATTGATGCTGGTAGTTACTTGCATCTTCCGTAGCAATATTCCGTCCCTCTACTGTGAGAAAAAGTGGCCGAAAAATTAAACAAAACGAAGCCAATTAACATTACCATTATTATTCAAATCAATTTACATTTTACTAACCATAGATACATGCGATAGACAAGAGACCTTAAGAGTCATATTTTCCATAAAGAGCCGTAACAAATAGAATGTCGTTGACATTTACGAAGAAAAATTTGCAATTCCTGAAATATAATTACAGAACACATTCTGTATGAACACAAATCAATTTAAGAACATTGTACCTTACAATTTGCTCGTTCGTGCACATGACAAATAAAGACAACTAAAGTTTTATCAGTTCCTGCAAACAAGATATTAACATGATTCAGTAATAAGCCTAATTAAGTATAAAATTGTAGGATTTTTTAAGGGCCCAACAATTTCATGACATTGAATCCATTCGGAGTTGCTTAAAGCATCCGGGTGTCCAGCAAACACAACATCATTAGTACCTTGATCGGTCGTGTAATCAAGAAGAATCGCTATGGGAAATTTTGTAAATAAAGCTGAAGCTATTTAGGAACAAATTTATATAATTTTATTCAAGAGAGATCCGTTGCAACATAACTTTTTGGTGACACCTGTAACAGCGGGTTTCATGGCTCGGTGTAATTTTAAATTTCTCATGATTTGGAATTTACTCTATGGCATTAATAAATATTACTAGTAAACTTGTATGTCAGGGATTCATGAAGATTTCACCTTCAATCGTAATCAACAGCCATGTCCGTTTCTCGTTATTTGTTGTAATTTGTTCAAAATATGCCGAGTTTTATAATTTCTAATAGTTAAATGGTTACGCGTAAAGATTTACAATTTACACATATTCTGTTGCACCACAGATGGCATCTGTTAGCGGCTTTTGAGAAATATAATGTAGTAATTTAGCCCACGACAACTTTGATAGAATCGCCCTTCCGAGTTACTTAAGATGTCTTAGACGTGCCTGATGATTTACGATAAGCAAATTAAAGATTCACACGTTAACCTGAAAAAAAATAATTGTCATTTAATAATACTGCATAATAATAACTTTAATTTGCTGATGCACAATTAACGCCTCAATACTCGCTATCCTTTAGGGATGCCGCGGTTACGGATGCTAACCGAAGATCGTTTTCGTTTTGAAATTGAAATCGGACCGGTAAACGTATGCGGTTACGGTTTCAACCGTAAAACCGAAAACGAGACAGATGTTCGGTTACTATTCATTGAAAATTGTTTACTCAGTTAAAAGATGGACCAAAAACATGCAGTTTGACATTTATTGACAATTCAATGTTCACAAGAGATATAATCATTCATATCATTGAAGGGATACAAATAATTAATTTGTATTCCATTTGCTTCTATTCTAGGCAATTCAACTGACAATTTTGTGTCCTTTGTATCATCATTTTTTTCGAAAACACTAATCATGTCTTTCCGCAGAGATTGAGGATTTTTTTCGGAGGTAAAAGTAACATCAATAGGAAACTTGAGTTTTCTCGACAACGATTTGGCATAATACGTAATGCTATTTACAAGCGATATGTTTAAATATGCACATACGAGAATTAGTAAGGTAGGTTGTGCTGGCCATTGCACCCAGTAAAATAGCCAGCTCCAACCGACATTGTGAGAACATTTTTGCAAATGTGGGCCACTATATTTGTTCATTTCCTTTCATCGTGATGAATGTGATTCAGTTTTCTTTCATTTCTGGTCAAATTAAAATGAGACTTGGTAATAATTAATTTCAAAATTTTCAAAAGGTTTTTGGCAATTCACTTTGCGCCGAAAAAGTGAATTGCCAAAAACCTTTCCACAAGCTTTCGGTAATAGTAAAAACAATGCGTGAGGTGGAGATTGAATCACAATTTAAGGGACGATAATTTATTGTAAATTGGATAATAACCAGTTAGGAATACTCGGTAATCCACGCTGTCAATTTATGCAGGATCGCAAGAATCTTACTTCAGCTCCAATGAACGAATATTCCTTTTTGGTAAGGTAAACGCCGCAATTCGGCTATACATGCGAAAACACTTACAACTTACCCTCAGTTGTCTGCATCAATTGAATGTGCGCAAACATTCATTGATGCAGCCAACTGCTTTTATTGCATTTTATTATGTTCTTCAGAATAACCAATCCTCTTTCAATGTTTCAATGGCACATGAGAGTTTGTAATAGAGATTTAGTTAAAGAGTCCATTATCCTTTCGCATTTAACAATTTGTGCATTGTTGAACAATTTAAGCATATTGCTTGATTGTATTTGGGAATCCTTATTACTTTTTGACCCATGTTCGACCAATGCAGCACCAGCCCAGCTTTGAAGGTATAGATGAATTAACGATGATGACCTCGAACTGACCCTACTGCATTTTACAATAAAACATACATGGAGTGGGTGCTTGGCGTGC
Source organism: Sinella curviseta (assembly GCA_004115045.4). Classification (NCBI taxonomy): domain Eukaryota; kingdom Metazoa; phylum Arthropoda; class Collembola; order Entomobryomorpha; family Entomobryidae; genus Sinella; species Sinella curviseta. Next base: position 20,656,209 of record CM023199.3, on the reverse strand, counting down.
TTGCAACCATAACCGTAAATATCCAACTTAATTAAATTTGTATGCGTCTTCTCACATCTAGAATTTGTTATCGTCAAAAATTATTAAAAGGCACGCAAATTTTTTCTTCAATATTTACATAAAGATACGTATGTACTAAACGTTACAATTTATAAGTAAGAGAAAATTAGACTCCAATTGGAAATATCGTAAATGTGACGATGAAGGTGTTTCAAAATAAGTTGAAAATGACAATCTAACGGAACATGTAAATCGTAAACTGTACTATTTATAACATAACAAACTAGGTATATGAAGATACAAAAGGCATCACAAAGCATTAAACGATTTACTAAGCAGTAACGATTATGCTTCAATTATGTAAATGTTCCTGATCTCCGCTTATAACATGACAAGCATTATGACACACTGAATGTTTTATTATGATATAAATACCTAGGAGCCTAGAATATCACGAAACGCTGAGTTCACCATGCGTGCACATGCAATATATTAACTTCACGGAATCCAAATGGTGTTCTTATGATGAATTTTCGACAGTAAACTGGCCCATACGATGTAAATAAAATTTGATAAATTTAACCTCGTTTTGCCACCAAGAAGTAAAATTACGAAAACATATGGCTTTTACTCGTGTGGGACGAGTTATACATATACGTTAAAAAGTTTGCCCGTTCAAGCAAACATATATTTACCACGTTGAAGAAGAAAGCATATTAAATTCAATTTTGCAAAAAACACAATTGATTTCTATGAGCTTGTGAAACCACTCGGAATCACTTTTTAGCATCCAGGTGGCCAGTTTAGTTGAAAAGGATTAATGGGAACGAGTGTTTGCTTTTGCTGACAAAAAAGTATCAAGTAATACACTTGTCGGACGGCGCAGCAGCCGTTTGCTTATATTGCTAATTTTTATAATTGTTCAATGAATTGAAGAGTTTCGTGATCACAGCTAGTTTCTGAAACGGACATTTCATCCTTTCCGTCACATAAATGTACATTGCATTTATTTACGGTATTGATCAATTTAATTACGTGGGTAACTTTGGCTAGATGTTAACAGATAGCTATGCAAAATGTTTGAAATTGAGTGAGTGAATGCCTACATTTACAAATTCATTACCAATACGGTAATCAAGAAGAGGGGAAATTGCCAATTACAAACTTGAATCGTAAAGAAAACGTTCTTAAAATCTGCAAAAAAAAACAAATATTACGCATTGATGTACAGATTTCTCTGGGTGAAAATTTAGTTAGTTAGGTATTGTAAACCGCGTATTTCCCAACAGCGCACGTCCTTAATCTGGAATACCAATATCAACAATGCCTTTGCTATCAGACTGAATTTCCGATATAAAGTTAAACAATATCAATCAAATATTGCAGCCTGCACGCCGAACGTTTGCCATATTAGTCCAAATGTAACAATAAGGACCATAGGTATGCCCCATGTCTTCATGTCTGGTTTGCTATTTTAAAATATTGTCTGCAAAAAAAATGAATTAGGCACAAAATTTTCATTCTTGTGGAAATATGATATTCAAAAAGCAAAGTCATAGGCATAGTCCATCGTATTTGCTGCAGACATAACCATGAGTAAAAATATTTACTTAGACGCTACAAACTCAAAATTGGGTGCTAAGAATATTTTAAGATTCGAAGGTGCAAAATTAGTTTTTCTGAGGTAGAGGTAGTTAATGATGACTGAAGTGGGTTTCATTAAAACTGGAATCTGCAGACTCTTGTGAATTTTAGTGCATGTTCAGAAATACATAGACTAGTTTCAGTTTTAGTATAAAAAAGATAACAATGTACTCGGGACGTTTATAGTACAGAAATATTGTTTTAATAAAAGGAAAACTGAATTATAATTTTATGCAGAACTCATTCAACTAAGTCACGTAAATATTTTGCGGGAGCGTGGTTTTTCTATTTGATAGTATCTTAAGGTTCCATGTTTTAGTGAATTATTTTTTTGACAAAATTGTAGTCTGGACGACGTCTCAAGAAGTATTGATCTTACAGGTAGCGGCAAAAGTATAAACACAAAATTTAGCACGTTTTACAATAGCATTTACTGTTCTGAAGCTACGGGTCAACCCAATTCATAATTCATATTACCAAGTCACCATATTACCCCGTCGGCAACAATTGCTAAAACCCAAATGATTTCTGGTAAGTTGTCGCTTGCAGAAATTCTTGGTATTTGCTGAATCATTTGAGCCGTCAAATATAGAAACTCAAATCTGCCCGGATGAAGATCAATTGTTGTTACAAAACTAAATGCATGTTTTAAAACAGAAAGAACTGTACGCATTATTATTCGCATTGCATTATAATCAACCTATATGGAAAAGGACGCCAAAAGTGCATTGCTGCACTTGTTTTAGAATGTGGAATGTGTTGATGAGAGAATTGTTTTACAATCATAGCCACTACCAAAAATGTATTCATCTTAGCGAAATATGCCTTTCGTAAATAATGACAAGAAATTGACATCTACAAAGGGAAAAAGTCGGATAATATTTGCATTTCGATAAGCGAACTATTTCCGAACATTATATAAAATGTTCGAACAATTTCATGCATGGCTGAAATGAATTGACTCCGTCATCATTTCTAGCGATTTCTCTTCATAACCCGACTTTTGTAGTATTTGTTGCCATTTGGTATTACAATATCAAATGGAGTTAAAATATAGCTAACCGTAATTTTCAGTTCAACGTCGTATGTAGGAATACCCAGGGCATATTTGACATCGTATAACATATGATGAGAAGTTGGCGGTCTAGGTTGTGTTTTTGAAGGATTTTGTATTATGGAGATGTTTGGACAGAAGGAGTATACGTTAAGCATAATTAAATATATTGGTAGTAACAACGAAATTGTGGAGAAGTGTAGTTAAAATGGGGTATTGGCGGTAACAGCAGATATATGTATTTTGCAGAGGTAGGCAATTCAATGAAAGAAATTATATTAAAAAGTGAATTAGGGCACCGTCACTCATTCTGAGCTCTCATTATATTCACATCAGGCGTATTGTTAAGGAAATATTGGCAGTAGTATTGCGTTCGAAAAGTCAGAAATGAATTTTCTTTCCAGTTGGACAACAGCAACATCCCCAACAACACATGATATATTATGGGTAATATAATAAACTACAAATCGGGAAACTAAAAGATATCCCGCAGTGGAAAAATAGTTTAAATAGTACACGATCAGTAACAATGGCCCACTCATGTACATGAATTAACTAACCACATAAGTATAGAGCTATAGCACCACATTAAACCTTTGGTTTAGTTAAATTGTTCTTTAGTATAAAACTCTTCAATTTTTGTTTTTTGTGTAAATATAAAATTGTTTTTATTCTTAATGGTAAGTATTTGTCGTTATTAACAACAAATAACAACTTGTCATATGGTTTAAAAAATGTTAACGTTACACTAATTAATGTGCACGTAGTTTGAAGCCGAACAGGTTACAATTTTGTGACCAAGCCAATATCATTACCTCCGTTACATCAACAGCACTACAGACGACCGTAAATTATATAAACATATAATCACAACTGCGGATTGGACAATTTTTGTTGCATAAAATATTAACATATTGGTTTCCATGAGATTTGCAATAGTGCGACGCCAGCTGTACGATACTCTCACGGATGAATGAATGTATATACTCACCAGATGCTCACTGCTTTAATGCGTATTTTCTGTTGCTTGGCACCAAACAATCGGGGGGATGATGAGATGCAAGGTTTACACCTCATTCGAATCTAGTTAATTCATGGCAAAAATGAAAGCTAATAACCTATTGCTGATTTAAGTTCAAACTAGGACGGGTGTAAACCCGAATTAAAAAACTACCGGAAACGTGTTGTGTGTGAGATTGAGACATTTGAATCTCCGTTCACCTTCCCTAACACTTAACTTTTCAATTTTTCGATGAATTTCCAAAATAATGTATTTTGACCCTTTCGTGACCCAGTGACCCGTGAAGGTCATGGAGCCACCACTCCGACGGTTGGCCGAATTGACCCATGGTGTCGTGACCAAAAATGATCAGCTTAAAATTCTCTATCAGATAAGCGAATAAAAATTTTTGTCCATAAGAAAGCATGGGGGACCTTACCCCCACCATCCCCCTGGGGGTGGGGCCTGGAAGCCCAAAATCAATAGCGAACTTACTTTTGCCCTAAGGTACCTTCATGCAAAATTTGAACCGAATCGGTCAACGTGGAGAGGAGTAATCGTGTTAACAGACACACAGACACACGGACACACAGACAAACAACTTAATCGCATTAACTACCTTTTAAGCATTTCATGCTTCCGGTAGTTAATAAAGATATAAACTTCTTGGTGTTGATTTGGTTAAGTATTGTGATGATTGTATTATCAAGTGGATTCAATACCACTAACAATCTCAAATCAATGTATACATTTCCTATTAGTGCAGAATGCTTCATTTCATTACTTAAAATTAAGCAACCAGCCTAGCTTTCTCATCAAATTAACGATTAGATCCATATACATATAAATCAGTATGCTTGATTATTGAAGAAATAAAGATATATTCATTTGCTGTCTATGCTCATTTCTAATAAACATTTTCCCTACAACTTCTGCAACGTTTAACGCGTCATGGTCGGAATTTCCTGTTATTATCTGTAGTAATCTAAGAGCAATGCGAGTGGTTGGCAAACCAGCAATTAAAATAACATGGTGCTAATTTCAGAGTTACTACATACTGGCGACAGCCAACTGGCACGCTTCTTACAATTAGTCAAAATTGTAGTCAGATGCGAAGATTAGGATTAAATCAAACTTAATACTAATTGAGTCTGAATTTTTTTTACAAATTTCTAAAGCAAGTGAAGAATGAATAGTTCGTCAAAATGCATCTGGGTTGGATCTCTCGAAAATATGGATCCAACAAATTTTATTTGATTAAAGATTTTCGTACCTTCGGTTATTAAAATTCATATTCATTCATCAAATTTTGTGTATTTTGTAAGTCAACCCCACACGTATTGAAGTCCAAGGCTTTCTGTATATGCCACTAGGTTACTGTTTCAATGTGACCATTTTTATGAAAATAGCGGTCAGTCGAACTAAAACTTGTGCCTCATCTCAAAGTGCCTTCCGGGGCACTTACATACGGAGAAATACATGCCTTGCATTAACAAGCGGACGCCAACAGATAATAATTTGTCCAAACTAACTTGTTAGCACTTTGCTTATTTGACCTAAGTATACTTCGAAGTGGTTTAAAAAAATTAACTTTCCGTAAATATACGTTTCGATGTTATCATTTCCGCACATTTTATTGCTAGCATTTTTTGATTAACGTCCTTTTATGTTTACTCTCCATTCACAAAATAGTTATTGCCCAGGATTGTGTCGACTGGCACATATGATATTAAAACTTCTCATGTGTAACATTGTTCTTAAATATAAACTACTTCATCTATTACCTTTGAAAATATTAATGCACTTGCAATTAGCAATAATAGAGTTGAATTATGAAAGTATTAATCTTGAACAGTATCCACGCACTTGGAAGCCAACCAGCTTATTGCTTGGTCACCAAGCTGTTTTCAGAAGCGCAGGTGTGTTGTTGCCGACCGTGGGATATAAGTCAGATTAATAACGCTGTACAGTTGTGGTAATGATATTAAAGTCTCCTCGGTTATTTGGGCAACCCAATTAGGCTTTTATACTTACTGTTTCTTTATCAGTATTGTTTTGTTACTCTGAAATAAATTATCATTGTTGTAGTTTTATTTTCTGAAACATGTTTCAAGTTTCTAAAATCAAATCTTACGAGTAGTTGGGTTTAAACAAACTACTTATTTAAAATATAATTTTATTATGATGATTATTAGCAAACGTTACATTATGAAACATAAAATACAATGAAACAATAAACCTGTTTCCAATCAGATGCCAGGGTGCACATATGGACGGAAAGCTTTTCTTAATGTGTGGGGATGGATCAGGAGATGAATGCATGCTAACCGAAACAAATTTATTATCATCAAGATTATAATGAAAAGTGGTCCTCGTCAATTACATGGACGAGTCTGTTTCAAAACTATCTCATAACCAGCCAAAAATACCGCATTGTTAATTATTTTCATTTGGTGGAAGAGAAAATTTAATTCGTCCAAAGTTACAGTATATGGCAATAGTAAATTTGTACTGCGAAATATCGGGACAATCAGTTCATAAAATTAATAAATTGAATAAATATAAAATATAAATAGGGCATTAATGATAGTGCAGCAGAATATGTTAACATTATAGATTCCATTGGTTTTAATATAGATAAACGTTAGTCCAATATATTGAATTCCAACTGGCAACAGCACTTATAATCTGTAGATTCATTTCATAAATAATTTCAAGGGAACCCAAAGGTTCCGTAATCAACCCCGTCGGAAGAAGTATAGATAGAATTTAATGTTGCGATTACAGTAAAGGATTCCACAAGAAATCAAAATCTTACATGGAGAATCGGACATTTGAAAATGTATTTATATTCATATATAAAATCATTCCTCCATCGAATGCTACAAGTGAGAGCTCTGCCGAAAAAGAAGTATGGTTGTGTTGCAAATATATTGGTAGAAGTTTGGACTCGAATATAAAGACAACATTCCTTATTTATGGATGCGGTGTAGCTCTGTCGTTAGTTGGACTTTCCGGAGAAGCCTTCTGGGAGTTTGCAAGCAACTATTTTATATACATTCGAAGCACGAAGCTACCGGTGATGTGTCGCAAAATGGCGAGGCAAACCGTCATTTGGAAGACAGCGTTAGAAAAGGATTTACCAATGCGGAAAAATAAATTACGGTGCATCGATGCGTGCCGTCGCCTTGCCAGTAGATAATTCTAGCAAAATGCTTCAGGATATACTTGTATGTATGTATTTTCATTTTCTATTCACAATTGACTTGAAAGCGGCTAACGTAGGCTTTTTCAGAGAAGATGAATCAACTTTTTGTTGCTCTCATTTTAAAACTGGTTGACCAATTTCGTAAATGTTTCATGTATTACTTCCCCGGGCCTTGTATGTACGTTTTGCACTACTAATCAAGACGCTACGTATAAAAATGATGAAAAGGCCCCCGTTGCGCCGGGTGAAAACCCAGTGGCACCAACGGGAGCTGCAGAAGCAAGTGCAGGACAAGGAGGGAAGGGTAAGAGGAGGAGGAAACGTGGAGGTGCTAAAGTAAAGGCACGAATTGCTGCTGCAATAGCAAGGGCGGAGTTACGGCTGACCAAAGAAGGAAAGCCATCCACCGCCACAACAACAATAGCAGCAGCTGATGACGCCATTGGAACCACCTCAACGCCAAACATTCCAATGACCACCCACGACCTTGGAAAGCGGAAGCGGCTCTCTGGAACTGCAGATGAAGCTCCCTGCCACAAAAAGGCACAAGAGGACCCCCCTGTACCCAGTCGTGGCAATGCACAGCCCAAAAGGATTTTCCCCCCATCTAATGGCTCTGACTACAGGCAGAGGACTGTGGTGACGCCTGTCTACCTCTCATATAAGGAGAATGGACACATGGCCGTCACAGCAGCTCACTTCGCTCTATTTAGAGCTGAATTAGCCAAAAAAGTAAAGGAACTCACCGACCACACCATGAAACAATTCGAAAGGACCTTCCTAAACCAAGAGGGCAGAATCGCAATTCTATGTTGCAATCAAGCCACCGTTGAATGGGTTCGGAAGGAAGCACCAACTATTATCGTGGATGGACGTGAGTTTGAATGCTGGGAAATGGGAAAGTTACCAGAAGCCCTACGAAGAAAAACGTACTCCACGTTCGTCGAAGGCGAAACACCCGACAAGGATTTTCTTCGTGGCATTCACGATTCAGACCCCAGTCTGGGCGCTACGAACTGGAGGGTTATGACAATAACCCAAGGGCTTTTTGGAAAAAGGATAAGGTCCCTCCACCTAAAGAGGGATATTGGATCATGCTGAGCATCCCAAATGGCTCTCTAGAGGCGCTCAAGAAAGTGAACTTCCAACCACACTATATACTTGGCCGCCTAATCCAGCTTAGGGAAGCTGGATGACCATGAATGTGGGAACGGCTCATCGGGGGAGAGCCGAGGGACCAAACACCTAAATTAACCTATGCGGGTTAACTTAATCTTCACGCACTTGGTGTGGGGATTGAGATATAATATCCTTCTCCCCAACACCGTGTGCTATAAAAAATGGGTTCGTTCAAAACCTTGTTCGAGCTCAGGTGCCACGACAGAAATACAGGCGGCTTTGATATTATATCACTGCCGCTTTTTCAATGTGATACAGTGGTGTGATATATCACACCTCATGAATCGTAACATGCTATACAGCGAGTATAGCAATAATTACCATGTTGCCACTTCAAAATTTGCTTTCGGCCGAGCGTTCCCCCAGAGCTTTCGCCAAAACAGCAAACACTTAGTGGTGGCTGCCACTATCTCAAAACTCAACAATAGGCTTAATCACATGGCATTTTGCCGACGCCAATGTTTGAACTTCGCGAAACTGGAAATTGTACTAAATACTTATGCCCATTGACTGTTGGCAGCTCAATATGCATCACTCCGTTGCAGCAACGGACAACGTAGGTTATTCTTTGTCAGCGGATGTGAGCAACAGCTTTATTGGCTTCTTACAGGAGCCTTACACTCGGCAAGGTAAAGTACATGGACTGAGAAATAAGGGCAACATTGTGGAAACCGTATCCATTCAATCGCCTCCTCGAGCTGCACTTATCGTGTCTAAAGATATACATATTTGGCCGCTGACATCTCTTAACGACAGAGATATTGCAGCGGCCACTGTGAGAATTGGGCTCGAGGAAGTTGCAGTGGCGTCAGTATACATGCCACATGATGGCGATAGACATCCATCAGCTAATTTTCAGAAGCTAGTGGAATACTGTGAGAGTAAAAGGCTCAAACTGCTAATAGCCGCAGATGCCAACTCTCATCACACATTATGGGGATGTGACAACATAAACACAAGTGGCGATGACTTGGTAGAGTATCTAAGCTCCACAAACTTAAATATCATAAACCAAGGGCATACTCCTACCTTTGTCAACGCCATAAGACAAGAAATTTTGGACGTTACCCTAGCTAGCTCTAGCCTAATGCCGTGGTTAAGGCACTGGAGTGTAGACAGCGGGGACTCAATGTCCGATCATAAGCTAATTCGGTTTTCTATAAATAGGTCGGTCCAACCGATATTTTATAGAAACAAAAAACACACCAACTGGACAGAATATAAAAAAAGAGTACAGGAAAGACTTGAAAATTTGCCAATAGGCTCACTTTCTACAAAAAAACAAGTAGATGAGAAGGTAACAGCCATATCAGACGCGATCATCTCCAGCTTTACGATCAGCTGCCCTGTAAAACGAATCAGGCCAGAAGGCAAAGCCTCTCCTTGGTGGGGTAATAAAGTGGCTTGTCTTCGGACCGAATCGACGCGACTTTTCAGAGTATACGGACATACAAATAATCCGTCTGACTGGGAAAGTTACGTTGCCACTAGGAATGCATATAATGCTGCAATCCGTAAGGCAAAGCGTTCTTCCTGGCAAACTTATTGTGCAATGATAAGTACATACTCTGCAGCATCTCGCCTGACCAGAATACTAAAGAGCGATCCAGTGGCCCGTCTTGGTCCTATCCAAAAGACCGACGGATCATACACAATCACCGCTGAGGAGTCAATGGACGTCCTTTTAGAGACACACTTTCCACCCGATCCGGTAGTTGCAGAACCAACCATGATGGAATCTATTGACCAACTTCAGGATGACAATGGTTGCTTTACCGAACACAGGCTAAGAGCGGCCATATCGTCATTTGGCCCCTTTAAGGCCGCGGGACCTGATGGAATATTTCCAGCTTTAATCCAGGAGGCTGGGAATATTCTAATACCTCACATTTTAGAAATATTTAGGGCCTGCCTTAGGCTTGGATATACTCCGGCTATGTGGAAAAAAGCTAGAGTCGTTTTCATCCCCAAGCCAGGCAGCCAACATACTACAAAACCAATGCATGGCGGCCCATATCTCTAACGCCATTCTTTCTTAAGGCGATGGAGAGGTTGGTTGATTGGCACGTAAAAACGCCACAATTGGTTGACACCTTAAAGCGGGCGAAACAATTCGCCTATTTGAGAGGATCATCCACAGAGGCGGCCATACATAGATTAATTTCAACAGCTGAAAGCTCGTTGAGTTATGGCGAACACTTCCTTGTTGCCTTTGCGGACATAGAAGGTGCCTTCAACAAAGCTCGCTTTAAAGACATACTCTTGGCACTTAATCGAGTCAATGTGCCTCTAATATATATTAGATGGACAGACTCAATTGTCAGACCTTCACTTTTCTATGGAGTGTTCTGCTGGTTGCCTAGTCTAGAAAAGCTGAATTGCACGAAGAAAATCGACAGTGTTCAGCGTATGGCATTCATGATGATCTCTTCCGCAATTCGGTCAACTCCATCGGCCGCCCTGGAGTGCCTACTCGGAATTCCGCCAGTCAAAGCGCACGCAGAAAGGATATCCTTGAACACGCTGCACAGGCTGATACAAAACAACTGTTTGATACGCCTTAACCGGGGTGACAGAATCAAGCAGGCACCACATGCCAGCCACATCGATGGGCTCGCAAGTACTGTGCCATTGTTCTCACACCCCTGCGATTACCCACAAAATCGAGAACTTAGACCCCTCAATTTTGAAATTGAGGTTCTCTCAAGAGGTGAATGGGAAGCCATTGGAGAACCGGTCCACAGCATATCAGACGTAGTATGCTATACGGACGGCTCGCGACATGGCAATCTAACTGGTGCTGCATACGTCATACAGCACCATGGCGAAATGTAGCATGAAGAGGTTGCACTGGGCGTAAACGCCACTGTCTTCCAGGCAGAGGTACTAGCATTGAACCATGCGGCCACTTCAATAATGACATGTTTAGAGCCTGGAAAATGTATTTTCATTTACACGGACAGCCTTTCGGCGATCGGAGCAATTCGTAGCCTCTGGCAAATGACGAGCTTAGTGCATGAATGCCTCTCCAATTTGTTGAAGTTAGGCAACACGCACAAATTGAAAATATCCTGGATCCCAGGACATTCAGGGCTCCATAGTAATGAACTAGTTGATTTGATGGCGAAGGAAGCCGCTACACAATTACCTTGGGGTCCAGAGCCAGTGCTTCCAATTTCTCTACAGGTGATCCGAAGCGCCGTCCAAAGGCGAGCTGAACATCAACATACGAAAGCATGAGAGAGAAATGTGGGATGCAGAACTACGAAGAGTATTCTAGCACTGCCGAACATCAAAATTCAGCGCTACGTTGCCTCTTTAAATAGGCAATCGCTGAGAATTTTCACGCAAATCATCACTGGACATTCCGCATTAAAGCCACACCTTTTGAAGATTGGTGCCGCAGAGTCTCCACTCTGTGCTTGCGGAGAGACCGAAGAGAGCAGCGTGCATTTCCTATGCGAATGTGTGCGATATGCTCCATTACGTAATAGAATATTCGGAGCTCCAAGATTGAGCTCAGTCGAACTTGGTAGTACCACCCCAGCCAACCTTCTACACTTCATTAGAAGGTCTGGTAGACTTGAGTGCCTGGGTCTTATGGGGGGTCAACATGCACTACATTAATCCCAGTAAGGGAATGTAGGAAGGGGAAAGACTGCAATAATCCTAACTGAAATGGATTCCGCAGCAGAATAATAATTCTTGCATTATTCTACCCCAAAATACATACATACATACAAGTCTAATACTACTTAAGTGATCAATGTTGTAGATTTATTTTCTGAAACTTGTTTTAAGTTTTTTAAATCAAATTTTGCGACAATTTGGGTATAAAATTTACTCAAAATGTAGTTTTATTATGCTGATTGCCGGCAGAACGCTATACAATGAAATTCGTGCAAATTTTTCAAATTTGAAAGAGGTGCAGGTTTAGTAACATCTGAAGTATTTCTGTATAAGACAAAGTTTAATATAGGATAGATGGAAATCTGGTCAAGTTATTAATCACAGAGGACAAAGAGAAGCGTGCCAACCGTCTAATTGACCTTGGCATACACACACCGCCATATTTTCCAACATTCCACAGAATTGTGTGTGAACATAAGCGAACAACCAAATTGGGATATCTATAGATCCATAATATGTGCTTCGGTTAATTAATGTTAGCGCAGAAGCAAGACAATGTGCTAATATTATGGATTCAATTACATTTCCATGGATAACGGTAAATAAATTATATTGATTTTCAACTAAAACAGTCATTAGCACTTACAATTTGGAGACGTATTTCCAAATTGATTTTAATCAATACTCATTGTTCCTTTTTCAGTCTCGCCGGCGGCAAAATAGATAGAATAAAATTGAATATATGTTCCGATTACTGTGATGATTCCACCAAAAAAGCAAAATATTGCAGGGACAATCGGACATTTGAAAATGTGCGTATTCATCTATGTTATGGCAATCCTCAATGGAATGTATAAGTCAGAGCTCTGCCGAGGAAGATGCCTCGTTGTGTTGCATTGGTAGAAGTTCTTGATTATTAAAATTGAATGTTTTATCGATGACCTAATTATGAATTTCTATCCGTTTGGCATTCACTGCTCGTTTAGTTTAATCATTTATTTAATGTATCAATTTTAGCTGTAAGCAGGTCTTAGTTCCGTGAATCATTATAGTAAAAAATGTTTCCTTCTGAATGCAATTATGGTTACAATTGACCCAAATTAAATTATTTAGAGAAATTACTTTCCTGACTTCAACGCCAGCGAATTATTCTATTAGAATTTTGACAAAAACTCCACGTCTAGGTGATTTCTTCAGAAGCGATGTGTTAATTATTAATGCTGTGTTCTGATTCTTGATGATATGTGGCGGTACATTCATACATGTAATAATTCGGATATGAAAATGTAATAATTTATTTAAGATAGAATGGAATTTGGTTAGATTTTTTATTATTGATGAATATTTTAAAACGACATCACCGATGTCTGTTAATATTGAGATTAGTACTCACATTTTACACAGCGGATTTATGTTCCTTTACTGAGAAAACGCGGCCGAGGAATTAAACAAATCAAAGCCAACCTTAAATTAGCATTGTTCAAATCAAGCTACAACTCCCCCAACCAAAATTGAAGAAGCATAAGACACCTTATATGTTATGTATTTCAGATGGCTCCGTAATAAATAGAATGCCGTTGACGTCTAACAAAAATTTATAATCATTATACAGTAATTACAGAACACATTGTGGATGAACACAAACCAATTTCAGCACGTCATAGAATTGTCAAAAGGCTGAATGGACGTACCGCTGATGCTGAAGAAGAAACTTTTAAAATAATATTCATTGGCCAAATTTAATGCATTTAAATTAAGCTGAATGATTCCGAAAGTTTGAAGTTTTAAATTGTATTTTACACCAAAGAAACTAATAGTGATTGAAACATATTTAATATCTGAAAAATATTCATCATTTAGAATTACATGAATATCCATGCGTCTGAAATGTTAGGGACTGCCGAATAATTAAGGAGTATATTTTTGTTTTTTATAAAGGCATAAAAACCTTTCTCTTTGTTGAATTCAAAGCTGCCGTGTTTATTTATTTACTTAGCTGCCACATAACTAGAAATTGGATGCTTGAACGAGTTATAAACCAAAAGGTTCAGAAATTCATACAACATTTACAATGTCTATAGTTAGAACAATAAGGTCATTGAAGACTGGTTTCATGGAAAGTTGCGTCTACTTTTGTGGCAAGCTATTTTGGTCAGGTACGTACAACGTTGGCTACAATACTATGGTCTATATATCGCAACAAAATGGGTCAAATACGTCAAATATGTACATTGTATCACTAAATCGTCAACTTGGCATGGATACTCAGAAAGATGAACTATTAAAAACATTTTGGGTATTTTTTTCTGAACAGCCGAAGTCCAAGACCAAAGACAAAACATATAAGAGTGATCTGTGTATATTCGCCAGTGCCAAGACACCGCCGTTAAAAAAGGCGTTTAAGTTTTGAATCTTTAATAGTGTTCAGATTCTTGGTCACGGTACATTCATACATATAATAATTCGAATATGAAAATATTATAATTTATTCCAGATGGAAAAGATGTTGGCTGGATTTTTATAATTAATGAATATTTAAAAGCGATATCACCGATGTCTGTAATATTGGGATTCATGCTGATAGTTGCTCACATCTTTCCCACTGGTTTTCTGTTCTTCTACTGAGGAATCGTGGTCGTAAAATTAAAGAAAGCAAAACCCATTAAAATTACCATTATTGTTAAAATAAAGTTACAATTTCCTCAACCACCAATGAAGGGATTAGTTGATCTTACGGATTGTATATTCCTGATAGCTCGATAATAAATAGATTGTCGTTGACGTTTACTACCATCAAATTCATAATCCCTGAACAATAATTCCAGAACATATTATGTATGAACACAACGCAATTTTACAACATTGTACAAATGTTTTTGCAAATTATTATTGCTTTTATTACCCTGTTCGACGAGTTGTGCAGAAAAAATATAAAGACGCTTAACTCTAAGCGAAAATCACACATCAGTAACTGAAAAACATTCAGACACACGACTATACGTTGTCCGGTGGCAAAGAAAATATTTCTTTAGTGCATGTATTTGCATTGCATAGCCGGAAGGCTATATTAGTATTTTTGACAACTCCTCATTTTACATGTGGGATTGTAGCGTAGTTTCTGCACTAAACACATTCAAAGTTAAAACGACGTATCGAAATGTAAACGGGATTGGAAGCAGTACAGTAACGATTCCCAATTTTAAATTGCTAAACACAATTGCAAAGTCAGGACAGGTAATATTTCAGCAATCTGAAAGACTGGAAGCTGAGGCGTCGGTTTAGCCGTTTGTTCGACACGGTATGAAAATTCATACTGTAACATCATGTGAATGCAGCATCTCAAAGCAAACGTCTATTGGCAATGCTATCAAAATACATACAATATGCCAATATGTTGAAAATCAATATTGTACCATAAATCGTGCCACCTTCACATACTGGACGAAAAGATTTTCCAATTACAGTAACATAACTTACCTATGCAAAAGTATAGAGCATTAGTTTGATATGCCATGCCACAGCAAAACGCCTTTCTATATCACTATTAAAGTAATGAGATTCCTAGCAAATCTTTTCAACCATTTTAATGTACATACTACGTATTACAAGGTATCCGTTAAAGGTATCCGCTAACGAAACAAGACTATCAGAGGATATTGGTATTTTTCCTTAAGTGTCTAGGAATTTTGTTGCAAAGGTCTTGGAGCTGTCATAAAATAATTATTGTCATAATTTTAGTGAGCAACAATTAAAATGATGCATGAATCGAATCAGTAATGATAAAGGTTTAAAAAAATATATATACAATGTTTCGAATAATTAGAAGCCTGTCACCCCAAAGTATACACCACACGTGCGATGGGCTGTCCAAATTTTACATTCGCAGCTTATATTATACTTCTTTTACCATTTCCTCTCTGGAGCTATATTCTTCAATCAATAATCTACTAATCGATACTTATCCTCACGTCGTTGAAGGCAAAAAGCACTAAATAATTCAGTGTTCACACTATGTGCAGAGCTGTTTCATACTACGCAGCTAGCGATATATGCCCATATTACACTTATATTCATCAAACTTCTTCCAAATCAGTTATTGTGACAAGATTGAGTTAATCTTTTGTTGCACTTTGATTGGTAAAGCATGCAGGTGCTTGCATTTGCGTTTGACAATATTCACAACGTCTAACAGATCCCCATTTGTCATGTTTGCATACGTGTCTGGGATGCTTTACGTTTCACTTATTAATACTGCATTGGCAGATTTAAGAACTATTCAAATCTGCTCCGAAAATTCGAATTTAACCCAGATAGCCCACAATTTGGTGCTGCCGCCGGCGATTTATGAATTAGCTATCGATCGATTTTTATTGAGTCAGTCCACGAGTGACCCAATGAATTCGGTATTCAGTTTCGTTCCGTGGAATCAAGGAAAAAGAGGGGCCAAACACACTTGTGTCAAACTGGTTTTGGACGTACATTTAAAATCAAGCCTAAATTTCACAGAAAACCAGGAGTTTGCTCTTGAATCAACAGAGTTTAGTGAACACATTTCTACCGATATATCCAACTTGGACGAGTACATTGTCCCGTTCCTTCAACAAGGATGTCTAGTTTTGGTGGACAATTTCATGGAGGTGGATATTCAGGCGACCAAATATCCTCTCATACTGCGGAATCCAGCCACAAGGAGGGATGGATGCCCAAATTCAATATATCTGGTTTTACCTTATCTTAGTTTCACCAGAAACAAAGCTGGCTGCGTGCTAGAGAGAATTTCCTTTTCACTACAAACGAAACCATGGACTTGCGAGGTTCACATGCTCATTCCTATTTCAATTTGGTCCACACTTACTTTGACCAAAACCACAAACGGTAGAATGTTTGAGTTTCCCAGGTCGGATGATGGTAGAAATTACCTTCATGGAGTTTTGCCTTCCACCGTACCTTTAATATACATAATTGCTTACAAGAAGACAAAAAGTGCCGGAGGCGTGGATAGAGCAGCCGAATATTTTCGGTTGCATAGAATGCAGATCCCATCAATGTATGGTCCTCAGGTGCTAATCGAAATATTTATAAGCCTAGAAATGGATGAAATATTTCGAGATATTGTATGGGGACTGCAATCAAAAATATCACTTGTTAAGGTGCATTGCTTAACTTGTGCTTATACATCTGGTAAGGAGCTAGTGTCAAGCGAAATAGACAAACAAGTGCTCACATCAATCGGCCGGCTAACGTTGGTAGGGTATCACTCAGTGAATGAAATGGGACTTTGGGGATTTTACGATCACGGATTTTCGAGAATGAAAAGCAACTTTGCAATACAAATGCATCAATGTGATGACCGTATTTCCAACAGAAAATCCCGAATACTGGACGCAGGGGCATCTTTATCTGAAAAGATTGCACAGGCTCGTGTGCACGTTTGGATGAAAATTATGGGAAATTACACATTTAAAACGACTTCTGGTGAGCACTGCGTCAACGGAAAGCTTACTGCTTTGGACGCTCGCTTTCCAAACGGTGTCGGACTTTTTGCTGGATTGCGGGCCCACATTAATCCTCAGCAATTTGAGATATATTACGAAAATACCTTCGATGCAATGCGATTTGTTACTTGTGGAGAGAGAGGGAGATCGCTGCTGCCATTTGAAGAATTGACTAATATTTACGATACTAGCATATGGTTTCTTATTATTTTAATGACCATCCTTCTTTCAATGTTCCACAAGAATATTACTTGTGATTCCAAGTTCATTTCATTTATAACTTTCGTCGAGTCAATGATTAAAATATTTCTCGAAAGAGGTGATCCATACAATGACTCTCAACTTCAATCCCATTCATCAAAGTTGACCGTTGGCGGCTTCATTTTGGCTGCACTAGTTCTCAGCAATGCGTACAAGAGCAACAACATGTACAACATTGTGATGCCGAGGCATCCATTAAAATATGACACGTATCAGCAATTGCATCAGGACAAATTTGAACAGTACACATTTTTGGACTCTGTTTCGTTTATTTCTGATTACTTTGAATACGATCCAAACATTGTTGTGGTTTCGAATCATTCCGTAACAAATTTGGGTGATGATGTCATATTTGGTGAGTCGGAATTGAGTTTACGAAACAGCGAACAGTCTTATGACGAGAACGGCACGGAAACAGCCATCATATTGAGCTCCCGCCTACATCCTCAAGTTGCAAAGTTTCTAAACCAGATAATTGATGCCATTTCTCCACTCTTCCGTTTGGAATATGAGACAGCTCTTAAAAGCGGCAGCCTTTTTACTTTTATGGGCAAATTTGGGAATACGATTCGGCCCGTATTTTGGGAGCGACAAGAAGAACTTATCGTGCGCACAATTTCCCAATGCAGCAAGGTGGCATGGATACTACCAGAGCATAGAGCACACATGATAAAACAAATGGCTAAAGATAGAATGTCAGAAGAGCAGAAGCTGGCCGGTAGCCATAGACTCATAAACATTGGCAACGAGACGTTCTTCAAAAGTGTTCATTCCTTTGAGATGCTGCACATGGTAGCACCATTTATGGTAAGACGAATTAAAAGTATGGGGCATTCTGGAATTATGGAATGGTGGATGGGTTTTCTAGCCAGGTACAAAAAGCCGGAAGTGGTGGTTGAAGCGCCGATAAAGCCGACGTTGAAAGGAAACGCGTCACTAATATTTATATTACTTTTACTCTTCCAGTCAATTTGTGTTTGTTCATTTGTTGCTGAAAATCTGCTGCGTGTATTAAGATTTTGTATGAAAATGGCAAGAAAGATCATTTATTTCGGCAAAAAAGCTCATTGCGCATTTAAAAATATTGTCAAGTACATCTCTACAATTCAACTCAGTTGGATTACGCACACAGGAACAAACATACATCAAAACCAGCTAAGAATTCAGGTGGAGTCGGATACGAAATAAAATCTATTTTATAAATTTCAAGTTATACAAAGTCCTAAAATTTACCAACCATTCTCAATAAACAGTCACTCTTGATAGTGAAAAACACGTAAATAAATCGTCCAATGCGACAGTTTGTAGCATATTTGTAATTAAGTAGGGCCAACACTTTTTAATCTCGTTGCTTTGACTCACACATTATTAATATATCATTAGATAGTTCAAGTACAACGCTTGCTACAGGCACTTTCGTCTGATAAAAGTTGTACAGTTTGTAGGTGTATTTTCTAGTTCTATTTGAGGAAAATGAACAATGCGCATAGTTCCGTACGTCAATTTGCGGAAGAAACATTTGAAAATGCATTTTTATGATATTTCATTTCCGAACCTAGTAAAGAACTTTTATGGCAATGACCACTCCAAATATCAGCCAATTCAGCTTAAAAACGCGGGAAAAAATCGGTGCCCACTGAAAAACCAATATTTCGAGCAATGTGATACCATTTGTAAATTCGACACGTTTCGTCAAGAATTTTCTGGTAACTTAACAATTTATGACTTAAAGCATATAAAATGTCACTTTAAATTGATTGAAAAACACTTTTGGTTAGAAATTCCAATTAATTCTGATTTTTGGCAAAATTTGTGTGCAAAACCAGAGTCTGCGCCTACGCTCTCCTACAAAAACTAATGAAGATAAGAACGTAATCTTTTCAGCATGAGAATCAGCAATGATATACCTAGGTAGGTTTTGTCACTTTTTCAAAATTCTCAACCATTTCTTTAAACATTTATCTTAAGTTTGCCAAAAATTAACATCTTGAATTGACGAAATATGCAGGAATTTTTTTTGGATAACTTTGCATATTATTCCCCCCGAAAATATTTTTTATACTACCAAAATGTGGCCCGTAAAATCACATTTTCGAAAAAATCATCTGAGCAAACCTTACATTATTTTGCTTAAGGAACTTGACGTCGGCGTTCGGTTTTCAAATACCCGTTACACCCAATTGTGTGCTGGCTAATGAAAAGCTGCTTTGTATATCTCGTACTGTTAGTTTAAATTAGGGAAGTGGACATGGTAATAATATGCAATGTCAAACTTATACAACTTCAATGAATATTCAAAAGCTTATTTTTAAAACTAATTGACTGTCGCAAAACAAGCTTTCATTATACAGGTATGAGGTCTCATACCATCACTATGAGATAATTTTTGCAAAACTGGATACGAATTTTTTAGTAATGTAATATTTATTTTTGCAGATTTTGAGAACGTTACCTTAATGAGTGTGTCATTGTGAAAATTTTCTCTCTCCTTGTTTCCGTGTTGATAATTATTTTGTGAATGGTGAGGTTCGTCAGACAATTTAACTAGTTGATGCCTTCTCGCGGCTGCCGCCAACATTTAATTTGCTACGAATTGAAGTACACCAATCATCTACCTTAATTTGCTACCGAGATGTTGGTAGTGATTTCGAGTTGCTTCAAACTCGCATAGTGTAGCTATGCCCTTTCACAAAATTGAATTTTATAATGCCTTTTCGGGAGAAAATTATGCTCAGTATAACATAACTAACAATAGCATTTGATAGAATGGAGCCATTCTCACCAGATTGTATCTGACGGAAACTCTCAAAAGAATATGATGGTATATGCTTTTGAGAGTTTCCGTCAGATACAATCTGGTATCGATTGGAATATTCTCTGAAATATGGACCCAAATTTGAATTTTTGCATACATCACTCTTCCGGTAGTTATGTATTAAAGGTTACACCTTACTAGTTTTAAAGTATCTATAAATAGCATATCTATTATCCAATGCTGATGGGCAAGGACCTGTGAATTTTTAACTTCCGGTTGAACCTTCGTTTACGAATAAGGCGTTCAAGTTATGAAACTCAGTTCATTTCAGTGAGAATGTAGGTTTAGGTGTTCCTTAATCTCACTTAATTACCTGATCGTAAATAAGAAAGATTTAAACATAATGTGGATCAAATGTGCTGAAGAGTTTTTTCGAAATGTTAGATACTGTGTTTTCTATACGTAACAGACTGCCAACGTCTTATTTGTCAAACGGCTGATCGCGCTACTGAAAAAACTTTTAATGTATATATTCATTGACTAATTGTATTTAATACATTTAAATAAGGCTGAAAGATTAACAGTATAAAGTTTGAAATTTTATATCATACCACAGAAACGAATAAAGGATTACATTTGTGCGTTTCATATGCCCATATCCCTTCTTCTTTCTTGCATATGCAGCAGCAGGCATGTTTAAATATTTACAAACCCGCCACCAAACTGAAAATTGGGCGCTGGAACGGTTTACAAACCTAAAGGTTCTGTGATCGTGTGAAGGGTTGATGTTGTAGTTGACTTTAAGGATATATAACTGTTCAGCCTCGTCGACAGAAGAAGACATATGATAGTACTTAATGTGGCGATTACTGTAAGGACTCCACCAGAAGTCAAAATCTTACATGGACAATCGGACATGAATTTGTGCTTATTTATCTATGTAAGAACAATTCTCAACGGAACGCCAAAAGTGTGAGCTCTGCCGATAAAGATGCCTGGTTGTGTTGCAAATCCATTTGTATAAATTCTTGACTATTAAAAGCGGAAGGTTTTATCGCTGGCGCAATAATGAATTCATATATTTGGAATGTATCTAGTTTCAGCACAAATCATTTGTGATCAATCAATTTTTCTGTAACCAGAAATTCATTTCGCGAATCGTTATCACAAAATTGTGTTCACTCCAAATGCAATTGTGATTACAATTGCCCCAAATTAAAGTACTTACAAAAATTAGCTTCTTGACTTAAACGCCGTAAATATTTTTGATCTCAATTTTGATAAGGCACCAACTTTTAGATGTCGTATGCTGCTCTAATGCTCTGGTAAAAGTAAGACATGAAAGTAGTTAAATTAATTGCTACCGAGTAACTGTAAAGATAATTAAATCACAAAATAATCCATAGCTAAATATTCTAGGTTTCGATGTAAACGACGCATATTCGGTAAATGTCGACGTCATCATATGCCGTTAGTTCAAATTTTAATGACTTTGTCTGTGAATTAATTTTGATTTGAGCGAAGAGGGTAGTCCGAATTTTAAATTCATAGGATACATACATACATGCGTACTGGTATCTCATTGTTGTTTCATATCGCTCAATGAACAACACATTAATTCAAACTGTCGCAGTTATAGTTAAGTGATTAATTCGAAACCAAATATTAAAGATGCACATAACTCAACGTATTTATATACTTTGCAACTGGACAACTCACAGTTAAGGGAGTCTGAACGATTTTTTAAACTGTAGATTTAAAAATGCAATTTCTGCTGTGCGTAATGATTATAATGAATTAATTTTTGCGGCTGGAATTTGTCTCTATTACAATATGGGCTCGTGATATTTGGATAAATTAGCATAACAATGCACAATTTTGAGTAAAGTCGGAACAACGGGGAAAAATTGAAATGTACTCCTTTCGAACTTGAATTGAATCGTTATATTACTGCAGACCAAATGTTTCACAAAAATCAGCTCACTCAGAAAGCATCACACTCTACTAAATGATGCGAATATAAAAATATAGTTTAATTTATTTAATCTTCATGTAATTCCATTAAAAGATTAAACTTTATGATTCAGTATCCTACAATGTGTGTTATTATTTATTTCACAAAATAATGTTGCAACCTCAATGTCAGGTTTTTAAGGGTTACCGTATTTTCCATATTATTCGTTAATATGTGCATTTATTACGTTCGTGTGTTTATATGTTCTCGGTTTCATTGAAAAAATATTTGCGCAAAACTTGGAAGCCACATAGCTTGTCATTTTGTTTCCAATCGAATTTTAACGGAGTAGGTTGCATAGTTTCTTTGGGCTGGACATATGATTTAATTGATTTTGATTTGGAATGTAACACTCTGTAATCCGCAAAAGTTTGGAAATTCCGAGATAGTAAAATTTACCGGCATTTGGCATCCAGGAAAATCTCTCTACGATAATCTTCCACCGAATAAAATGCCAATCACAGCAGCTATTAATAATTTTGGATGCATTGATTATTAAATTTTTTATTTCAATGACAACTGTTACAGTACGACCCTAGACTGAAAGGAAAACCATGACTCTTAGCGAAAGCCAAACTTGTCCGTTTTTAGTACAAATGTGGGTATTCAGGTTGATCCACAATCAGCATGATAAGCAATCAGTGCAACCAAATGGGACAAACTACTTTGACGCCGTTTAAATTTTAACAGTACGCATGACAAATTTAACTAGTAAGGTGTAACCTTTAATACATAACTACCGGAAGAGTGATGAATGCAAAAATAACAAATTTGGATACACATTTGACCATTATACTAGATTTTTGTGGCACAAATTGACCATCCCCATCGATTTATAGCATAAAATATTTTGACGACTGGGGACCCCATACCTTCGACGACCCACCCCAGCGCCAGGTCACCGATTTGACCCATGGTGCCTTGGCAAAAAATGATCGTCTTGAACTCCTCTATCGATTAAGACAATAAAATTTTTTGACGACTTGGTCACCCGCACCACCTCGAAGACGCCGACCCCCATACTTCCGGTCAAGGATGAGGTACATGGCTGAAAATCAATAGGGAACGTCCTTATGGGCCAAGGTATATGTATACCAAATTTGGTCCAAATCGGCCAATGTGAACGGAAGTTAGAGTGCGTACGGACACACAGACAGACAGACAGACAGACAGACAGACAGACAAACAGATCAATCGCTATAACTACCTTTCAAGCATTTCATGCTTCCGGTAGTTAATAAATTAATGGTTGGTTTAGCTGGTTGTTAGCGTGGCAATTTGGTTGATGGGATGTAGGAGTTGGATGGTTGGACCTATTGTTACACTAACTGATGTAGCATCTAAAATGCGCGCTTACATCCAAAATGATTGGCATTGGTTACTGTACTGTAACTTATGCTAAACATTGTTGCGCTGCTTGGAGATGTTACAGTGCTTGAAGATCCAATAACAACTATGTTGTCTTTTTCACAAAATGTTTGTTCAAACGAAATTCGGATATAGGTGCAGCAAAAAGATTGTGACTCTGCAGTCAATGTCATATTTTTGACACCTACACTCTTTTCTGAACAGCCGAACCTCAACACAAAAAGCCGAATGAACAAGAGTAGCACATATGATGTATTCGTTCAGAGCCCGGAGCCCGCTTTTGCAATGAAGGCGTTTAGGTTTTGCTTATCTTTATTACAGTCCTCAGATTCTTGATGATATGTCTCGAAACATTCATACCTGTAGATATTCGGATAGAAAAATGAAATAATTTAGTCCAGATAGATTAGAATTTGGTTGAATTTTTATGATTGATGAATATTTTAAAAAGACATCATCGATGTCTCTTACAATTAGTCTTGCGATTGATTGTGGCAGTTTCACACATCTCATCGTCCTTGGCGGCATTCTGTCCCACTACTGAAATAAGTGACCGAAAAATTAAATGAAACATATCCAAATTAAAATTACAATTATTAGTCAAATCAAGTTACATTACCTCTAACATATGAAATGACGGTGGGCAAAAGACCTTATAGCTTAAATTAATCCAGACAGCTCGGTAATAAAGAGAAGGTCGTTGACGTTTACTAACACAAATTTATATTCCCCAAACAACAATTGCAGACTATATTCTGAATGAACGCATATCAATTTAAGCACATTGTAACATTGTATTTACGAAAACTTATTGCCTTTTTCACCAATACTCGACGAGTTGTGGATGATTTTATTCTGTAGTTTGCGTGATTCTAGTTTCTGTGAGAATTTTTGTGCAGAAGGACCAATGCAGTTACTTTTTTAATTATTTCCTCCCTTAAATCATAATCAAGATAACGTATAAGACATACATATTTTTACCTTCTGTTCGCGATTTTGATTCCTCTTTACAAATATGGCATTGAAGTTTCATAGTTCAGTACGAATATAAATTCCGTCTGATTTTTCTGTCAAAATAAAATAAAAATATGAAACGCGTTCAGTATTAGGAATTTTTTGGCTGTCTAACCGACACAAGTGTTATTGTTTGCGGTATCTCATGGAGTTTTTAAAGCTTTGTATATAATTCGAAACCAGTTTATTTGAAAGTGAACCACTTCTTTCATCAGTTTTATGATACGAAAGGTAAAAGTGGCAACGGGTATGTAGAAATGCAGTTTTGGACGAATGATGTTTATCGAAATCGGAATGTTTGGAAGAGGTGGATAACTCTCAGTCATTTATCTTAATTGCAGAAAATAATCAAGTAACACCGACTTACAATTAGTTCATGTGATACATTCTAATGATGGATTTTATACCAATATTTGTTCCTCGGAACAAACGAATAATTTATTGTGATTTAGTTCTACCTGTTGACTCATTTAGTTTTAAGTTTAACATCCAACCATGAAAATATCCAATACATGGTCACCTTACCAGTAAGGCCTCTTAAGCGAAGCTGAGATAATGGGCTCAAAATTAGTTTTCCTACGTTTTCGGCGACCCTGAAAACGTAGGAAAACCTAAAATTTGCTAAATACTTAGTTTATAGCTTCGACAGGCAAATACACTGTTTTGTTGTAACTACCTGACCAACTGAATGGACTTGCTGTTATCAATTACAGTACACACATGATATTACATTTTAAGACATGAGCTGTATTACTTTCCAATCTAGGAGAGGTGTTACCTTATTCTATGGACATGGTGTTACCTTTGTCCAACAGCTATGGCTGTGCTTGGCAGAGTTTTATTTTAAAAGAAGCTTGGACGTCAGGCACATTCTTCTTACAACATTTGTATTTGGCTGTAGCGAAATAGCACATTTGGCCATAGAAGCTATGGATTAAGCATTTAGCAAATTTTAAGTTTTCCTACGTTTTCAGGGTCGCCGAAAACGTAGGAAAACAAATTTTAAGCCCATTATCTCAGCTTCGCTTAAGAGGCCTTACTGGTTAGTACAGGTAGGTTGAATTGTGTTTGTGTGTTGTGGTTTTAATTTGATCTGTGTTTTGACGAAAACAATATTTTTACGGTAATGCAATCGATATTTTCTTTCCAAACAATCAGTATACTCTTCTGATTACCTAAACTTTGATACACTGCACAGTATGTCCCACGTTGGATCTCCCAACGACCACCTGCAACTAGAGTAACGCTGTCGCAACGACGCTTTGCACACAAGACGCCATTCAGATTTGCATTCATGATATTTTATTCAGATTTTTTTGTCAAAGTAGATGCAATAATTGCATTATCTTAAAGGGTTTGTTTACGGCTTTATTGCCGGTGAATATTTCAGAGCAAAAGATTACGATGCTCTTCTGGGTATAGGGCAACGTCGAAATTAGCGTGAGTTTCCTATGCGCTGTCTTATTTTTCGATAGTCTTAAAACAGTAATTAATGATTAGCAAAAGTGAGCCAGTGTGTTACTTAAGATTAGATTCTACTATATCGCAAAAAACATGACTATTTCTCACATTATGACAAAGTAATACTGCACAAAATTATAATTATAATTTATGGAATAACGAGCTGCAATTAAAATGCGAACTTCTCCTTATCCAATTGCTTCATAATTTTTGGTCATATTCTTCACAGAATGGCTTATTTTTAGGTATAATCTGACAAATGATTGTTTGGATTAGCACGAACAACCGTTGTAGAAGTTGGGTATAAGTATTATACAACTTAAACTTGAAATTTCACAAAATTTCAAAAAATCGAAGAAAGAAAAAAATGTAAGATTTTAGTCTTAATTGCTCCTCCTCTGTGTCATTTCCCTATGCCGTGTATTAAATGTTTAAATAATATTAGTTAACAGATTACAAGCAATGATGACGTGGTGGAGTGCCCATTGTAGAATTGTCAACTCCACGATTGGAATAACACTAATAGGTCAATAACATTGAAGTGCTATATAGATAATGGGTGTTAATTTAGTTTCATTCGATAAGCACATCATACTAAGATTTACGTAACACAATACTCCTTGTGTTCGTTCCCAGTCATTACATGCCATATAGACATAACACAGAGCCAGGACTAAAGATATAAAAATGAGTGCGAAATCGATTTCTTCACCAAACATAAGGTAATAAGTAATCACTTATTTCAACACTGCTTTTCATTTAATTATGTGTAGCAATATACTCAATGAAGATTATATGTATTTGTTGAAGGTATTCATGGTTCAATAATCAGGATGATGGGATGTGCATTATATAATCTGAAATCCTTAATTGTTGATTACTTACCATCAATTTTATGAAATAAACACAATGTTAATTTTGTTTGCAATTGGATAACATTCTATATGAATTCCCTCACTGATGGCAATTCGTATTTACTTTGAACCTAACACAAAATTAAAATTCTTCAAATGTATGTTATGGAGACCCGATGTTTGTTGGGAATTTTTTCCATTATCTTCATCTTCGTAAAACAGCTCTCCTTAAGTTTATTAAATAGGGATAATAACAATGACAAGGAATTCATGTGAGAAAGTGAGTTTATGAAGCCGTGCTAACGCCAGAAAGCTTCCACATATGCATTTACTAATTTTAACAATAAGCCAAAACCACACAAGAGCTACTATTCGTGTATTCGGCAGGCTCCGTCAAAATTTTTTGGAAACTGAAAAATTGGTATCAGGTAACAAAGAATACACTATTTCTCATTCAATGGTACCAGTTTCCGATCCACAACCCTAATTTTCCTTGAATTATGGTGTCGAAAATCATGGAAAAGTCGTTGTGCGGTATCCACTGTAAATCACGCAATTTTAAAGATAACGGCAAACTCTCTTCTGCACTACAAAGACGATGGAAATATCTTTGTAGGGAATTCAGGGTTTTGTAAAATTCGTTGAAATAGTTTTAAAAACTTAATTTGAAATTTGCATAAAACTTGCTTATTTTGCAAATGAGAAAAAAATAATTTTTGGTACATACTTGTGTATGTGTACATATGTAAATTTCAATTAGTAAATATAAAACCTAATTCATGGCATGCGAATTCACAGAGAAAAATGTGTAAAGTCGAAACGATTTATAAGTTTACCTCTCATATAACGGGTTTAGGTTAAAATTTCATCACTCGGGTTAAAATTGCCGGTAACTCAAAAAGTTAGGTTACCGGTTACTTTAACTTTTCGTTCATCAACCCGGCCCTGAGCGCTTATTATTGTGCTATCTTGTGGGTATGTACCTATGTTTGTGCATCCAGTACGTTATTGACAAGTTGAACTCGTTTTATTTACGGTAAAACGTTTTAGAGGCATCCACCTATAATAGCAAAAAAAATTAATTATCATTTCTGTACTTATGTAAAATATGCAATTAAGAATTAGGTTCATAATATGTATGAAAACGTTAACATCTTGATCAATCTACAAGCACTTGAAGGCCGCTCTATTTATAGCTAGGCGAAAATTTCACTTTTCAAAATAACAGGTTGATTGACTGGAGTGGTTTGTCTATAAAAATGTTGAACTATTGCAACGCATTGTAGCGGTGTCGTGTGCTGATGATACTTACGTTAAAATATGTGGGCCTGTATCTGAAATAGGCTTAACGGCAAAAAATATTAACCAATGCATTCAACCCGTTAGCACTAGTCCCCTTGAATATCATAGTCCGTTGAATGATGAATAAAGTATTTCCAATTTGAAAACAAATTCTCTAAATTGCTTGCTTCATTTTGCTACAATCAATTTAGGTCACAATAAATAAATAATTTCAGGTCTAGTCTACCTATCATATAATAGTGCTCCATTGTCCTTGAAATGTGTTGTGAATAGAATACTATATTCGTAAAACTAGCTTTTGTATGATAATTGCTTCCTAGCGTGCATGCATGACTTTTGAAGGTTATCGTAATAACTATCTATACTTTAGTCTAGGTATTGCTAGTTGTTATGCTCCGAAAAAACATGATTAAACTCAATTTTGCTAAGACACATAACTGCATAATGTGAGTTTGAAGCCACCCGGAATCACGTTTAGCTTCCAGGTAGCCAGTTAAGTTGGGCCAGATTATTCAAAATGTTGGCGGTCGCCGTTAAAAGGCATCAAGAGGTCAAATTCTCTAACGAATCTCACCACTGAAAATATAATTATCAAGACGGAAATAAGAAGACAGGAAACTTTCAAAATCACACACTCGAGTCATTGAGAAAACGTTCTCAAAATCTGCTAAAATGAATACTACATTACTGAAAGATTTCCATCGAAGTTGGAACAAATTAGCTCCTCGAAAGTGGTGGTACGAGGTTAAATGAAAGCTTGTGTTGGTTGGGACATGCAATTACTTTTAAAAATAAGCTTTTAAATATTCGTCGTTGTTGTATAAGTTGGACATTGTATATTATCAACGTGTCGATCTTCCTAATTTGATTTAACAGTAGGTAATATACGAAGCAACTTCATAAACCACCACACGTTACGATGTAAGGAGTATTCATAAAAATATCATATACATATATTTTCATGTTTCTTCTGTAATTTGACGTAGAGAATTATGCGCATTGCTTATTTTCATCAAATAGCACCTGAAAATGTATATGCATGATACGTTTTGACCTCTCCAAAGCCAATTGTATTTAAAAAATCTAATTCATTTCTGAACCTCGTGAAGAACGTTATGGGCAATTCCTCAAAAGTTTCAGTCAATTCCGCAGAAAAACTTGGAAAAGCTGCACCCACTGTGAAAACCTTTTTTTTTCGCTGCTCACCTTCTTCATAGGAAATCTGGCATTGATCGTAGTTTACTGAAGTATTTAATTATAAATTATTTATGTGTGGATCGAGTAAATGGATATCATTTAATAATTATTGGTTAATGAATTTTATTGGACTCTGTTCAGGAAACTGTGACGTCAATGGCACGTTCACGGTTCATTCAGTATTTGGCACAAAGGAGGATGACGGGAAGGAGGAAGACCCGGAAGTGTCTATGGGGGCGGAAAACGAAGACAGCGACGAATGTTCTGCTTCCTTAAGCAACCTGCTAGGATTTGACATGATCCCCGGAACGCCCGTAAAGTCAGAGATTGAAGATGACGATAGTGAGGAGGCGGTTGAGAAAGTGGAGGAGCTGCCTGATAACCAGTTTCAGAATGAAGACTCCGATTGAGCTCCGGCTTCAATCATGACGAGAATGTGCTCACTAATACGGGTGAAACTGAATAGTGTAAGGGCACTCATGAATCGACTTATGCATTTGCCAATTTCCATTATGATTTCCAAATATTTCTTGGAATACAGGAAGGAATCATTGAACAGTGCAGCAATTAATTGATGATTATATTTTTAAACTAAAGCTAAATGTCCACTGTATTATGATTCTAATCTACCGGTAATTTGCCGTTCTGTCGTCGAATCATACAGGATTAGTGGGCGTACAGATCTGTCCGCTGTATGCGTCAACGAATTTCAGAAGCGTATAGCTCAGTATGTTTTCCGGATTGAAAGTTGAGATCAAAGCCAATGCATTTGGGTGGACTAGCGTGTGCTTGAACTCTTCACGATATCATCAAGCAGAATTCCACGACAGAGCATAGCGGTTTACTGTTAAATGAAAAAGAAGATTTCAGCCATTACCGTATCCGGGCACGTAAAGAAAGCTTCTGTCATTGAACTGAATGCTAACCTGCGAAAGATGTTTTGTGCGTGTAACCATTAATACGCACCATCCATCCTTCCTTTAAATAGGATCAGATGTTTGTGGATCATACATGTGGATACATAAATACAAGTATGATACCTTTCCGTGTGAATATTGTGACACATACTACATATATTACTACATTTATATACACGCTTTTTACATATGACGACGTTTGTTGTACATTATTGTTTTGCAAAGTGCTGGAAATTAATTGAAAATATACTTGTGAAGAGTTTGAACACCAGGGCCATTTTACACAGTGTATTGCTAACACGGATGGACTATTACGTACGAGGGGAATACGGCAAATAATTAATTTTCACTGTGTTCTTTTCTGAAACATTACTCACCGAAACCGTTCCGTTTTTGATACGGTAGAATATATCATTTAAGTTTAAAGCATTCTTAAAATTTAATTTGTGAAACATTGAGGTTAAGATAACTTTCGTTTTTTAAACAGGGTATGTAAAAGTGATCCCGATTTTCAGATAGTAGAGACCTTTGACTACAGCACTGCACGCAGCCAAATCATATTCAAAGCAAAATGGACAGTAAACCAAAATTCAGTCAAACCACAACAACTACTTCTCGACGCAGTGCTCGCATAAACAAACGTTATGAATCCCTTCAAAAGAAGAAGCAACGAGTCGACGCTGAATTGGAAGGAGACGCATCTAAAGTGGTGTACAAAAACAACATCATTGTCAAAGCACAAGATGAAATTAAAGTAGATCCCGACGCGAGTGTTGACACGCCCATCAAAGAGGAAGCATTTGGTCAAAGTAACGATATATATTCGGATTATACTTGTGCGGCAGGAGAATCGGCATTTAATTTCCAATGTGACACCAGTGTCAAGTGTGAGGAAGCGACCGAGATTATCGTGAAGGAGGAAGTAGACATTCCGGCAGATGAGCCATCTGATCATATGACGGGCACTGGACTGCAACAATATCAGACAGATATCAACGATGAAGCTTTAGAAATTAATCCCATTATAAGTTGCACTTCTTCCAATCATTGCAGGCATTGTAGGAAGGTTTTCAAATCAGGACGGACACAAGATCATCATATAATTTGCGCACACCCAGAAACACTAGTAAAGTCTACCAGAAGACCGGAAGTTTCCAAATCAAAATTTCGCACAATCTGCAAAACATATTCTTCTAGACGAAAGCAAATCAACAATGGCCGAGCACAGCGCATATGAAAGACTTTGTCCGTATTGCCAGAAACTGATAACAAGTTCGAATAATGCAAAACTACATGTAATTGAGCAGCATTTGGACAAGTTCATCGAGAGGCTGGAACAAGTGCAGATGGACAGCACGAAAATGGAGGAAATGCTTCAGAATGTTCCCTCCAGGAATGTCAAGCCAAGAAATCTGTTTGACGAGTTGGAAAAGGATTTAAGGAAATGTAAGTTGGACGCCATTTAATATATGCATATGCGCTGTTAGTGGTCTTGGCTTAGCTCTAAATATTATTTGGAACATTTTAGGTGGCGAAGCCGAATCCACGAATCAAATGCTTTGGAAGGAAATTATGGACAAACTGTGCGAAAATGCAGCAAGCGGCAATGGCCCCAAAAGTTTGACTTGTCCTCTGTGCCTGGAGAACGGGACGAAAATATCATTCTCTGCCGCTCAACAGCTCCAATTCCACATGTTCAGCAGACACACCGAGGAATTCTTTGGCTCTGTCAGAAGACCGGAAGTTTCAAGGCACGATTTCCAGAAAATCTGCTGCTCACTGTTTCAAGATATGTTCCAGCATGTGCGGAGCTCTGTACAAAATCGTCGGAGTAAAGTGCGTTTGCGTTTTCACGATGATATCGGTGACGACATAATTTGCCCATTTTCATGTACCAGGCAGACTTTTCAGGGTGCCGGTTTTCTAAAGGTACATATTGTCAAGGTACACGTGGATATTATTAACGAGAAATTGAAGCGAATGCAAAGTGAGTCATGTGAAAACATTGCTGAATGAATAAAATATGTTGAGCAGTGTCAATTAAATTGACTCAACTTGGTAACCTGAAGAGATCTGCTTAATGCGTACCCACTTTTATTTCACCTACAAGTAACTCGACATTGGGATTCCTAACGCATCTATGTTCTCGGCATTAATAGTTTCTGTTCTGGACTTTCGAAAGATGAGTAAAAAATGTGATAAATGAAATCTTTAAAACTTAAATTAATCTTTCTTTCGGCAGTTTTGTAAACTTAAACAATAATTAAACAATACAGAAAGTGAGAATTACGGCGAATAAATTGACAAAGATCCTGGTTTTCTGTGAAATTCAAGCTTTCTTTTCTTTTGAAAATTTCTTTTGAAATTTCATTACTTTAAAAGTGGTATTGAAAGACGTTTTGGTGTGGCATATCAAACTATTGCTCTATACTTTTTGCATAATACTTTTCCCTTATCTAAAAAATGCGCTAAAATCGCAGTATTAGGTAAAACCTAAATTTGTACAAACTGGAGAGAACAATCAGTTGAAAAAATCTGCCCTTGAAAATTGTTCAAAACTGCACCAGTTCGACGTTGCATATAATTACAATATTGATTTCTCGGAATGGAGCAGGAAAAGGTTGCGCACCATTTCGTCAGGAAATACATTGATGCGATATGTACCATATTGATCAATATGGCATTGTATTTCGCATGTCTTCAATGACTATTAAAAGATTTTTAATAGTCATTGAAGAGTTTTCGATGGAGAAGTTTTGAATTTCTACCAGTTTATAATCTGCTGCAAACCAAGTTTCATCACTTCTGATCAAAAAATTTTCATGTAGCAGGGCTTCGTTCCGTGCATCACGGTCACAATATGTTGTTCATTCTGAATGCAAATAGGTATGTATAATTGACTCCAAATTAATCACTTACAGAGATTATCTTCGTGACTTCAACGGTTTAGAAACTATTCTGTCACATTTTTGCTAGTATCCATTGGCGGTGCGATGGGGCTCTTCTTCCATGTTAAAATATGTAATGTGATGGTATGCAAGACAATGAAACTTAGGACAACTCGCTACTTGGACAGAGTGTATCTTTATTATTTATGTTGGCTGGAGTGCTTCCCATTACAAATAGGGCGTCGAAGCTTCGTAATCCAATATAAATGGCAATATAATTTTCCATTGATTTTTGTTTCAAAATGAAATCAAAATATGAAAAATACTAATTATTCGCCATATCATATTATTATTAATACCATATATTTGCTCTATAGCTCTTTTTAGGTGCTTACGCATCAACCTAGAGTGCTGGTATTTGCAAATATAGTAGCAGCTTTCGGTAACTTCGCATTTAACATGTAGGATTGTAGCGTAAGGAATTAGGAATTCATTTGTACTATGAGTTGACCCCAGACCCTCCATTGGCAGGGGTCACGGGTCAAAATGTCCGAAACATTGGTTGTGCGGTGCACGCTCAATCTTCGAAGATTCTGCAGTTAAAACAAAATCTTTTCTACATCGTGATTACATTGTGAAACGTAAGGTTGTGCTGTCCGTACTTTTTCCAATTTGTTCACAATATTGCCAATAAAAAATTCAAAAATTTTCGCACACACCTAATGTGATAAGTGAATGACTTAGACGCGACGAAATATCGATTTGAACATGAAATTAATATATTGGTCGTCAACATGTCATTATATATCAACGGAAGTAAAGCCAACAACGATTAGGTTCACAATAAGGCTGAACAAATTATTCGGAGCAAGTGCAGTTGTAACACCAAATTAACAAATGGAAATGTGAATTTGGAGGACCAAAGTATGAATTTCATGGCCAAACAATATGTTTGCCATATTTAACTGCTTCACTTATCATGCTGAGGGTGCGTCGATGGAAAGTTTATGATATTTAAACCAAATTGGAAATGTACGGAAAGTATTATCCAAAGATTTCGTTTGTGATGCCGATGCAAAAAAATATTCTTCTTTTAGCCACAGAAGACTCTGAACTAGAGCGTGCACGACAGCTCAACCACCTTTGCGGACAGTTTCACCCGTGACCCCCGTCAACGGATGGGCTGGGATCAAATCATAGTACAAACTAATTCCTACTTCACAAGCAGCAATCAATGCAATCATACATGCAGAATGCCGAGTTACCAAAAAATGTTGATATAACCTTTTAAGTATGCAAATACCAACAATAGATAAATATTTACTTTGTCACCGGACAACGTATTATTGGGTGTCTGAATGTTTTTTGAAGTTCAAGGCTTGAAAGGTACTATTGTCATGTATGTAAAAGATAATGTTGAGTATGTTGTTTATATTTTTAGCTAGAATTTATATTAATATGATTAGCTGGGTGTATGCTCAGAATTAAAAAGACGACTTTAATAGTTAGATAAATTAAAGTCAAGTAACCGTTGAAAATATGGAATAAATTTGAAGTAATGAGTAATAAAGTAAATATATAATTCTTTCATACTTGTATTAAATCACAATATCATAGAAGACCAATTGTATCACAATATGCAGTTCACGGTGAACTATTCGCGCTAAAAATGCCCTCCACTCCAATGCACTACTTATAATTATTAAAATGAAGTCGTATCAAAACACAATGTAATTTGATTTATCCAATCTTCAGCCTAGTACCCGAGAGCGAATTCGCACTTTTGGGTACAAATTTACCTTATTATTATATAAATGAATAATTTTTCCAGACGGCGAATTCGCCCTTTTGGAGTAATTAAAAATCAGCAATTTTCGGACGAAACCATCAAACTGCGTCGCAAAAATGTGAATAAATGTTGTAATAATCAGAAACAAATGCTCGATTTTCTGATATATTGCATTAAAATGCTGGGGCATTCTTCTACAAGTTATGTAAATTAATAGGTTATAGTCATTCAAAAATTAATTGCTGGAAAAGTACGTGGTAGAAATTTTTCATTTTTTGAAAAACCATACAGGTTTGCGATCATGATTGTAATCCGTAAAATATTGAATGGGCAAAGCAGTTGTTTAGACATTAATTGTAGTATTGACTTTGAATTGTGTACAGCATTGCATTCCCTATTCAATACACTACAAATATGATTAAGATTCCCTATGATTTCGTGGATTATTTACTAACATCGATGGATAAGCGGATAGCACTTGGAGTATTTCAATCGGAATGACACACTTTAGACAAGTTTTCATACTTATGGCTTCTAGCAATATTTTTTGTGCATAAAATAATAATACCAAATATATATATTGTTGGAGGGTAAGAGTACAGTGGGTCCCAAATTATCAATTATGTCTGCCTACGCCGTTCCAGCTGTTTTTTGTTTTGATTTTGCATTGAATTTCCTTTCATTTCACGAAGCACAGCCCTACGAACCAATCATATTCGCCAAAAATGTCAGGTTGCTGGGCGTTGGCAGAATTCAAACTTCTTTTGGAGGGAACAATAACTAGACACATAAATTATTAGTTTTCAAATTACTCTCTGTACCAATAATGTATTTGTAGGGGACCTAAGTATTTTGTACTGGCTCTTGGGCTTTCGTTCACAAATAGGATGTCGAAGTTCTAAATATTTATGTCAGTACGAATGTAAATTTCATCAGAGCTTTCTTTCCCTAATAATATGCAGTTCTTTGCTTTCACTTAATACGCCAGTAGCAAAATTATTTTAAGCGCAATATGTAGCAGGAGCGTTGAAGACTGCAGACGTCCCGTATTTTTAGTAAGGTTAGAAACGTTATTTTCCCACATTTGACAAATATAACAGATTTACAACAAGTTATTTGTCAAAAGCTTCTCCTTCGTTCTATTGATGCCGCAAAACATTAACTTTAACATATGTTTAGTGGCCAACTTTTAAAATATTCAAATTTGGTTAAAAGTTACACTAGGTTTGCAGTTTGAAGTTGTACCTAATATACCAAAGAGACTTTGCAATAATATGGAGTGATATGGTTTATGCTTTCGTGTGATGTTTGTTGGAAGTCGGTAGTGCGGTGGGTGCTCGGTGGTACAATGCACTATGCCACGTACTCATATACGATGCTGTGGTATGGGGCGTCGCCGGGGTCGGCGTATGCTAAACTTCCTTCCTGTCGACTCCTGGTCTGCTTAGCCACGGAGAACGCGAACAAATCTGCGAAATGTTTTATGCGAAAACTGTAGCGGGCTTCCAGCGCGTTTTGTATGCGAACCAACTAGTATCACAAGCCAGTTAAATGACGGAACGCAATACGCACACAAATTCAGCAGCAAAGAAAAATATATTTTTTTATTCTACTTTTTTAGCTCAGCTCTAAGAGCTGCTACTCTGACCAAATCGGCTAAAGGAATGAATGAACTCTTGAAAACGATAATGTTCACACAATTTGTATGTGCACACAAGTGCTTTACCTTTTTTACCTTTGTCGCTGCTGCTGCTATTACTAAAGCTGAAAGAAATAGATTTCAGTTAATTTACATTTTTACCTTCTTGCACCAAGAAGGTAGTCAAACAAACAAACACAAGCATATAAATTTCTATATTCATAATATGAGTGAACAAGATGACAGTTTACTGTGAATGGAAAAAAACATTCTTCTTTTTTTTACTACTACTACTGTTGCTGTGCATTGCTGGATGCATGCACACGTTGACTTGATGATGAAGGTGATGGTGTGGATGCTACATGACCGGGGGTAAAGCCCTGCCGTGGCGAAACTTCCCCTCTTAGCGTTGTTGTTGTTGTTGCAGTTCCCTCATCATTTTGTTGTGACGGTATCGTCGTTTTTTGCTGGCAATACGTGCTTCTTCGTGTTTTTTATATGCAGGATTTTCTCTGAAATGGCTGCGTTTCCTAGCCGCTATCTCTGCTCGTAGTCGAAACCATTGTACATCTGGGATGATGTCGCGTCGTTTTCCCCTTGTGGGGCATAGTTTCGATGTATGACCTAAGCCAAAACATCGCAAACACGTGCCAGAATTGCCCCTCGCTCTTTCTTGGACGGATTTAGGTAGAGTTTGGAAGTTTTCAAACTCCTTTTCGAGGTCTGCGATCTCCTTATCGAGATTTGGAAATTGAGCCCGGCCAACTGGCTCAGCGTCAACTTCCATTGGAGCCGGAACAGGTGGCTCAGTGAAAGTTTGTTTGGGAGCCTGAACAGGTGGTTCCCAGTGATAAGGTGGTAATAGACTCATCTCCACCCATTCATATGAGCTGTTGGTGACGGTGTTGGTTTCCATTAATTTTAATGGTGGAAGTGGGATTGTGTCGTCTTGACTAATTGACAGCTCTAAAACGTCACCAGATTCTGAAATAGGATTAATAGTGTGATTATGGGCTGTTTTATATGCTCTAATTCCGTCTCTAACGCCTATTGTGGAGATGCATGTCATGTCTTCAAATTCATTATCAGACGACTCTCCTGATTCACTAGTCCACCCTGTATTATATACAGGTTTTTTGTCATGCAGATTTTGTTGTCGTGAGAGGCCGGACAAACGGTCTCTCATCAGTTTCTCTGGACTAATTTTTGTGTTGTCCTTCTCCTTCTGGAACCCTCTCACTCGCCGTTCTAACTCGAGAACGTCATCTTTCGTGAGGTGGTATTTGCGACCTTCGCGGACGCTTGACACTTTGATTTCGTGTATTATCTTATTCATCGTTGACGGACTGATGATTTCGTCAACACTGACGTCTCTTTCTCGGGCGATCACGTCTCTCCAGTTACAGATGGATTCCATTAAATCAAGTCTTAATGGGTCGTACAGGTATTTCTTTTCGATAAGGCTGGAGGGGATTGCTCGAGGTGGGAATCTTCGTCTCCATTGCATGAAGTTCCTCGCGTCTTCTAGGATTTCTTTCTTCTTCTCGATAGATAAAGTGGACAAAATGGCTTTGTATTTGTGCCAAGCCATTAACAAGTCTCTTGAGTCTCTGCGAGCGTAATTCTTTGCTCCTGACTCAATTGGTCTCCTTACCCAATCCCAAATTTGGTAGTTGTCAGCTAACTTAATTGAAGGACCGAACAATTGGTCCCTCTGGAGAAATTTTTCTAGTTTCGATGGTGTTTTGCCGGTTACGATTGCGTCGACTCTTTGTAGATCGATTGTTGCTACAGGAAAGATATTGAACCAGAGGTACCAAGCTATCATGTCGTTGTCAGCGCCCCACATAACTTTGATAGTCTTTGGGCTTTCCATGATTGGTTTTAAGAGGACTATCTGGTCCCAGATTGGAAAAGGGTCTACTATGAAGTCCCATTGGTCGGTAGAAAATTGAAGAAGGCTTGGGTGAGTGCCTCTGTACCCTGCGGTAAGGCTTCTCTCCATATCGGTAGAGACATAGCCGTAACAACGTTCAAATTTCTGGGGGGTACACGATTTGTTGTCAATTTTAACTTAACGTTTTATTATGACATATAATCATATTAATAACGAATTTTTAGGCCATAAAAACGGGAGTAAAAATTGATGTACCGAATTACAAAATCAGAACGTAAGGAATGCTTGCTTCATATGCAGTAATTTATACCCACAGCGAGCGAAGCGAGCCGAAAATTTGTAAGTTTCGCATTTTGAAGCCTTGAACGGAGCTTAAAGTACACAAAAGTGGAATGCAGCGGCTCCATTATTAGTTAGCCACTTGAGCATGTTGCAAATAATTTTATATAGCTGTTAATACTTTGATGCTAATATATTATATGTTTCTGTTTGTACGATTATGTATTGGTGTAATGGCTGCAATCCTTCTGCATTGCTATTTGGATAGTTTACGTTCTTCGGGAGGCCACTTAAAAGAAGTTTGTATTTAAAATAAATGCCTTTTAACGTTCCAAAAATTAAACCCCTCAAAACCGTTGGATTTGAAGGTTTCTTAAACGTATTTTCAACTTAAAGTATTTAACTGGGATGTAACGAACATTGCCTAAGCAGCATCCAGTTTGCAAGTACAACATTACGAATTGTAAACACATGAAAATAGCCCTGGTTAAAACCCTTGACATTATGTAATACATATGACCGAAGCCAGTCACTTAGAACAGTGGTGAGCTAGTCATGCAATATGTCAAAACCAATTTGTATTTACTTTAAATTATTTCCATAAATCCTATGTATATCCTGAACACAATGAATATGCCAATTTACGTCTTCCAGGGCAAATACAAAATTTCTGAGGTCTGCGATTCTTTCCGCATGTAGTGGTTTTTAAATTGGCCCACAAATATTTGTTGACAATCTACTGCAAATCATCTCATTGACTATGAATTTCCTAATTATGTATCTTGTACATCTATAATGTTTGTCAATTAGCGTGACGCAAGTTAAATTAAGTATGTGCTCATCGTCAGGGTGTGTACCTAAAGCGAAAGAATCAGA
Organism: Sinella curviseta; assembly: GCA_004115045.4. Classification (NCBI taxonomy): domain Eukaryota; kingdom Metazoa; phylum Arthropoda; class Collembola; order Entomobryomorpha; family Entomobryidae; genus Sinella; species Sinella curviseta. Next base: position 20,616,488 of record CM023199.3, on the reverse strand, counting down.
ACGGCATTGCCACTTGAGGAATCATATATGGGATCCATCAAGTATTTACTTCCTCCAATAAATTTTGAAACAAGAAATAAATTTTATGTAAGAGACCAATGGATTTCAGACAAAGTAAAATGACGGACACTATCATCTGCGTTAAAACTTTTTAGAATTAACTTTCGTGTTTGTCTAACTTAGGTTAAATGATTCGAAGACCACTAAATTAAAATTTATATTGTGTATTCACCACTTCATAATGGGCAACTATGTATAATTGGAAGAATCCTCTAAAAATTCAATGTCCGATATTATTGCGGATTTTAGTGTATCGCCATTAAAAAGTGTGCGATCCGGGCATTTACAACATACTGACTTTGAAAAATTATGTAATTTAAAATTTTGTCATTTATTCCACAATTGGTGCAAATAAATTGTAAATCCCTGGAAAACACATTTTAATCGGTATAGCTCGTAGCAGCGACGACCAATGATCATGGCTGAACGTACATCATATAACGAACGCAGTTCTCTACAGTGCATCTTGTTTGGTTTTTCATTTTCACTTTTTATCAATATTTGGCGTCGAGTAGATCTTTTTGTGGAACCAAGAATGTTGACAAGTTCCTCCAGAATACAATCAAAACCTTAAAATATGGCCAGAAAAATATACAACTAAATGCATTCAGCGCACAATTATCGTTTCAATGAAAATGTGTCAAATGGAATTGTACAGTACCTCGGTAATTTTTATCCTTTGCAAGTATATCCACGTCTAATTAACTGGATTTTAATGCTGGCCAAATGATATTTTAATCTTGCCTCTCTCCTCTACAACACAAAAATTGTTAGATGCAGAAATCCTACATATCGAGATTGGTTGATCCTTATGAAAATAGTTGCTGAATATGGGAAACTGATGAATAAAACCAACTAGGTACACTTTTAAGTGTAAGTCGAGTTCAGTAAAACAAAGTGTCGATTGTAACCAAATTTTATACGGAGAATCCGAATATGTAAATTATTTGCTGTAAAACTAATGTACAAAAGTAGAGCTTGAATTGATGAATATTTTTATTCATTGCTGTTGAAATTAGTGATACTAAAAATTCTTATTCTAGTTAATTTATATATGCAAAAATATCATATTTTGGGCGTAGATTACAAATATTAAACCCGATTTTGCATAACGTGTTTATTTTAAAAGTTATCTGCTTTAACTTTTAAAGTATTTAATATGGGTAAAAATGGTCATCATTTTTGTATTCGACTCACCCGATTTAGTTAAACTTGATATCATGTGGTTCAAAAACACATGTATAAAATTCTGATGCATAGACGGACAGACATACTCTCTTGTATAAAAAGTGAGTTTTACACCAAACGGATTTCATATTTGGATTCTACGCCCAAAGTTGTCCTAAATTCTATGTTTGGTTTTCGTCAACTCGACTTACAAAAGTGTACCTAGTAAGTTCATGTATTCCACAATGTGAGAAACAAATAATTTTTATTTCCACATTTAACTCTCCACGAACGAATGATAGCCGGCAAGGAAGCCATTCTCGTGGCAATTATCTCACTAGACCAGTCCTTTAGGTCAAGTGTTTGAATCAATCGAATGAGCAGGGTGCAGCAGAGTTATCGAAGACCAAAAATACGGTCATGTTTCTGTCATAACCATTTTAGCCACAAGTTTACCATAAAACAGTCTAGATAGTTTGTTCCTAAAATAGGCGAAAAAATTCAACTCGGAAACTGCTCCTTGAGAACCGTCTCACGAAACGTGTGAGGTTGATCGGTCACGTTCAGGATTTATCTTGATAGTAATTTCAGCATGATACTATTTTGAATCGTTAGCCCGATTCCGATTCCAACCTAAAGCCACTCCATCTTACAGGTTGATTCGTGCAGTTTGTTTCAGTCCAGAATATGTTGCCAAGATTTCACCTGTAAAATTGACTACCTAGTGAGATCACTTAAAAACTGGTGCCCATAATGCATTTCAGCTGGAGTTCATTCTGGCGCTCCTATTTCGGAGACGAAAATATAATATTTCGGAGACGAAAATATAATATTTCGGAGACGTTCAAAACTCAATTTTATTTCGGCCATATATGTACATATATAGGTAAGAAACTCCAAACGTATTACCTTATGAACAACTTACTGCCTAATAATTTCACCCAGAAAATAGTTCAATCAAATTTTTACCTGGATATCAAAATTCAGTCTGACATAATTAGGAGTGAGGAAACTTAGTCATTGCAACCTATTTTGTTTAAAACGTACTAATGAACAAGCCTCGAAGATTTCAGCCTAAACTATTCGGACATCTTATTGTGTTAAAACTAATCAGCAGAAACCAAACCGAATCATTTCCAATACAACCAACTAACTCAGCGAAATTATATTTGTGTCACCTTTGCTCAATATCAGCAATCTGCACATCAGATTGTTTTACCAATATAAAAGTTGCCTGACAAATTTCATTGATATATGGCAGCAATATCGGAACTCAGATCGTGATAAAGCTTTGTCTTGATAGTTGGTTTACTCACGTTCTGCAATTGTAAATGCATTTTAGCGCAGTAAATTCTAATTTATTCGCTCGAATTCAAATTTGGGAGCATTTTAACCTGTTTTTAAACACACTCACTGGATTTGCTACAATTTCAACACAGGTGATGATGTCGCTCTGTCATATAGCTGGATTCTCCCCCTCCACCGCGCAAGAGGTGAAGATTTTTGTTTCGAATTTTTTGCTCCGGAATGCGTCGCGTGATAAATAGGGAGTGAATTCTCACAGTTTGGATAATTTGTTGAAAATATATTGCCCAAATCTCTCATCTCTCAAAATCTCAAAAGTGAACGTGATTAATGAGAAACTTCGAATTTAGACATTTTGGCAAAGTTGTGGTATCTGGCAGACACCGAATTGAAATCTCGTGAAAATATGCCTGCATGGCAGATATTAGTTGGTCAATATAATGTGCCAGCTGGAAGGCAGTTGTACGGAGCCGGTAAGAGATGTGGACTTATGTCCAAGTGAACATTAACTAATGGGACATAGCTTATGATCACCAATAATGCTTATCTATCATTTCCGCCCATAATCAAGAAAGGATCCGGACTATACATCGTAAATTATTTTAATCAAGAAACGCTTTGGGCGACCACAATCCAATCTGGGAAAAGCATCACTAAAACTTTCAGGTGAACTCATTACAAAATATAACAAAGTTTGTATGTATTTGTAAGAATGGAGCCGAAATATTCAATTTTCAATAGCAAATTTCATCAAGAATTTAAAAAATCGTTTAGCTTTTAAGCGTTTTGTAAAATATTTTTTCCTTCTCATCCAAATTCCAGGGGGGGACAATATACCCCCCTGCCCCCCCGGTTGTTACGGCCATGGGTAGAGAACTCGTGTTGTCTCTCTAAGTGGCTTATCATGGATTTGAGAGCTTTCTCGTCATCGACGTAAGTTGCTGACTTGAACTGAGGGAGTTCAAGCGTGACCGTTGAGTGGTGCCTCCGAAAACAGAATTCGGGGATGGTCCATCTTTCAATTTTGTCCTTGACTTGGATTGGTGCGACAGCTACTACTTCGTCGTTGCCGCGGTTTATTCGACGAACACATTGACGGAATGCCGAATAGTCTCGATTTTGGTAAGGCCTTAATAGTGGGCCTAGTTTTCTCTCTACTTTCCTCACAGCTTCCCAATATTCTTTTCTAGGAGCCATCTGAGGAGAGAAAAAATGTTAGTGAACGTTTTATGTGGTGCCTGAACAGGTGGCTCCACGCAATATGAAAGTTTGTCTATACCTTCATAACCTAACCTAGCTAACTTTGGTCCTACCAAAGACTTTTCTTTGGTATGTTATGTGAATTTATGGCTATTTACAAGTTTCAATTTTGCTGTCTAGTATTGTTTCATGGTTTTGTACCGAACTCGGCGGCGAGGCCGGATGTTCTGTTGTGATTCTGTTTCTTCTATATCGATTTCCTCGATGCTCTCTGTGGCCGGAGACCGGGCAACTGATCTCCGTTTTGTTTCTGGTTGGATGTACTTCTTCAGGTCGCTTACATGACGCTTTCCTACGAGATTGTGGGCCGGTAAGCTGAGGATTTCAAAGGTAACTTCGTTGAGTTGAGCACCGAGTAGGAATGGACCAATGAATCTCCTGTTCATTTTCTGGATCTTCTTGGCCGCTTTATCTGATTTATCTTGGTTCCGGATTAACACTTTTTGTCCCGACTTGAAATTGTGTTCTATGTGTTTCCGGTCGTAGCTCATCTTGTTAGATTCTTGGGATTTCTGTATGTTGTCTCGTACCCAAGAAATGAGTTCCTTCAGCTTCTCTGGAACTTTGAGAACTTGCTGGAGTTCCACCTCATCTGTCTTATTGTTCTTCGCCATTTCCCGGTCAAACGGGAATGGAATCTGCCTCCCTAGGTTTAACAAAGCCGGGGTGACTTTGGTTGTTTCGTGGACGGTAGTTCGCAGTGCGAATGCGAATTTCTGGATGTGCAAGTCCCAGTCGGTGTGTCGGTCGGCGACATAGGCTTGCAGCATTTGCTTAAGAGTCCGGTTAACCCGCTCGGCAAGATTTCCTTGGTGGTGGTAGGGTGCCGTGGTTCGGTGGCCGATGCCCCATTGCTCGCACATTTTCTTGAACATTTTTGAGGTGAACTGACTTCCGCAGTCAGATACTATGGTTTTCGGTGTCCCGTAGCGACAGAAGATATCGTCTTCTAAAATTGTCATAACCTTCTTGCAGGTGGCTTTCCTTATGGGAAAAAGTTCTACCCACTTCGAGAGGTTATCTACAATTACGAGAAGGTGTTCGTTCTGTCTGCCTCCTCCAGATCTGGGTAACGGGCCGATGAAGTCCATCGATATCGTTTCGAAGATTCTCGATGGTGGCTGTACTGGGTTCATGAGACCGTATGGTAAGTGGTTCGTAGCCTTGCTTTCCTGACAAGGTTTGCATTCCTGACAGTATTGTCTGACTTCTCTGTTCATCGAATCCCAGTAAGCTCTCTCCTTAACTTTCCTAAGTGTAGCCGTGGCAGAGAGATGTCCAGCCGTTGGTGAGTCGTGGAACATCTTTAAGATTTTCTCTTTCAAACTTTCTGGAATCACTGGAACGAAGTAGTTTCCTCGTTCCTTCGATGGTTTCATCATCGTTTTTGCTTTGATTGTTCTTGTGGATTTCTTCTTGACTGACTGTTTCCTTTGTTTTGCCGTAGGAGATCCTGATTTCTTTTTCAACGGCTTTACCGGCCGCGACGACTGGCCAGACGTCTTTTGCTTAAGTAGGACCTTTGCCTTACTTAGAGCTTTGCGAACTGCAGCACTTATTGCGTGCGTGCCTTCGCTTGGAACCTTCTCAAGCAGTATTGCTGTTGAGACCAGAGCTCCAATTTCATCGGATTCCGGCTTCTCTAAGTCAGTTTCTTCTAAAGTCATGATGTCATACAGGATTCGTTTCTTCAGTATGCCTTCAATCATTCTATATCCTCTGCTTTCCTGGGTACCCGAAGCAAGGATTTCTGCTTTGATTTTCTGGCAATGTTGATCTTTTGCTTGTTCTTCTGTGAGTTCTTCTTTCGAGATGAAGTTCTCAAATAATGCCGCAACTGGGAAAAACGTGTCATCAATGTCGTCTTCGAACCATTTGTCATCTTCAGGTGATGAGCCGGAGCAATTCCTTGAAAGCGCGTCTGCTTCTACGTTGTCTTTGCCGGCGATTTTCTTAATGTCCGCGTTCCAGGTTGAAATCTCCATTGCCCATCGCATTATTTTTGGTTTTCTCTCCTTCATGTTCTTGATGTACTGGACTGCTCTGCAGTCAGTGTGGATCGTGAATTTGTGTCCTTCTAGGAATTCTCTGAGTTTTCGGTACGCCCATATAATGCTGAATGCTTCTTTCTCATATATATGGGCGGAGAGTTCGCCTTTCTTAAACGCTTTGCTGATGAATGCGATTGGGCGCTCCTTTCCGTCGATTTCTTGGACTAAACAAGCTCCACAGCCCATACTCGATGCATCGCATTTTAAGATCAATGGGTGTGAGTAGTCAATGGTTGCTAAGGTGACATCGTCTGTCATCTTTTGCTTCAGTTCGAGGAATGCCTCCTGTTGATCCTCTCCCCACTCGTATGGTACATCTTTCCTCGTGAGATAGTACAGTGGTTTCGTGATCAGGGCAAAATTCGGTATGAAGTGAGAATACCATTGCGTTAGTCCTAGAAAGGATAGGAGTTTCTTTTTATCTTTCGGTATCGGAAAATCTATGATTCCTTGAACAGTCTCCTTCTTTTTGGAGATTCCCTTCGGTCCCACCATATGTCCTAGAAATTCGACTTCCCTCTTTGCTAACTGGCATTTCCCCATGTTTGCTGTGAGTCCGGCCTCTTTTAGGCGTTCAAAGACTCTCTCTAAGTGCTCGAGGTGAGATTCCAAGTTTTCGCTGTAGATGATGATATCGTCCAGGAAACATTTTGAGAAGTCATCCAAACCCTCCAGAACTCTCCACATGAGCTTCTGGAAGGTTTTTCCACTGTTTTTCAGTCCAAACATCATGACTAGTGGTTCATATAAGCCATTGGGGGTAGTGAACGCTGCTTTCTCGATGCTTTCTTCTGCGAGAAGGATTTGGTTGTATCCAGATTGAAGGTCGATAGTAGAGTAGTAGTAGCCAAGTGGGATGTTCTTTAGAATGCTGTTGCAGCAGCTCATTGGTGACGCATCGTCCTTCGTGTGTGCGTTGAGTTTCGTGTAATCGCAACACATTCTCCAGACTCCGGATTTCTTCAATTTCATCACTAGTGGTGCTGCGTACGGCGATTTTGATGGTCTTATCAATCCCCTCTGCAGGAGGTCTTCAACTTGTCGTTGAATTTCCTTCTTTTTTGCTTGGCTTACTGGTCTCGCCCTATCGGCCACTGGTGGACCGTAAGCTTCGATTACGTGATAGGTCCAATCAGTGCGTCCAATTTTTCCATCCGTCCTGAACACGGTTGGGTACTTGTCGATGAGATCTTGGACTTTCTTTTCGTCTTCAGAGAGCTTTCTCGTGATGTCTCCCACTGCTAAATTGATTTTTGCTTGGATTTCTGATCTCTCTCGTTGGTTGCTCAGAATTCCCTCGATGTCATACGTTTCAGAGGGTTTGTCGAAAAACCAGAATTTCTTCCGTCGAAGGTGGATCACGATGTTTTGTTGGGTGATTATATCTGATCCGATCACTATCGGAACTACTAGTTCCTTCAAGACATAGAATTTTCCTGTGAACTCCTTCGATCCAAGTTTTATCTTCATGCATGTTTTCCCTATTGGTCGAATTGTGTTTGAGTTAGCGCATTTTAATTTCTTCTTGGTTGCTTTCCTGTATGGTATATTGTGTGACTTCATCCATTCTTTCGTTACTAATGAGTAAGTAGAACCTGTGTCGAGTAGCGCTTCTATTTTTGTTTCATTGGTTTGGAGTTTTATGAACGGTACTCCACTCCCCAAAATAGTCATCACTGGGAATAAGAACGGTGGGGTTCGCGTCCTCTCCCCTTCTAGTTTAAATCATCGGAGGATTGCGAATCGTCCGGATTCGATTCGCTGAATCGCTCGATGATGTTCCCTTCATCGTCGACTAGAGCCATTGACAATCCCGTTTTGCTCGGGCATTGAGAGCTCTGATGACCATAACCCTGGCATTTCATACATTTTCGATTTTTGTCTTTGGGTTGGTGCCAGATTTTGGCACATAATGACCTTTGCTGGTACTTTGTTTGGGCGACTGGGATTTGCTCTTATGACCGCCTCGGCTTGATTGACCACCACGATGGCCAAATGCCCTACGACGGCCGCCACGCCACGGATTTCCTCTGTTCCCACGCGATCCGCCTCCTCTAGAGTTTGATCCGTCGTAAGAACTTTCGGTGTCGTCTCCGGAACGTTCCTTACTGTGTGTGCTGCCCCGACCTCTTCCGTTGCCTCTTCCGCGATGACCGCGCTCGTTCTTCGGATTGCTATGAACCGCATCCTTCCGATCCCCTGCGCGCATTGGGGGCACGGTGTAGGGAAAGTTCTTAGCAACCCGATCCTCACCTTCTAGTGAGCTGGTGACAGCCCCGCACGCATCCACTAAGTCTGGGATGTGCAGGAACTCTTTGAATCCAATGGCTGTTTTGATTTTTGGCCATAATGCAGACTTCACTCTTCTTACGTGATCTTCATTTTTATCGTCGGGGTAGCATTGTTTCGATTGTTCATAAAATTCGTAAATGAAATCCTCTGTAGGTTCGTTTGATCGTTGTTTCCTGTTCTGGATTTCGGTTCGGAGTCGGTTGGTCTCTTCGAATCCGCCGTGTCGTCTCTTGAATGATGTTTTGAAATCGTCCCAAGTCTTACATTTCGTGATGCTGTAATCGTACCAGGATTGAAGATTTTCTGGGAGGATGTTCTTCATTGCGTTTTTGAAGTTCTCCTCTTTAATCCCGTTGTTCTTCATATAGCTTTCGCAGAGCTGTATGTATGCGTCTGACGACGTGCCAGGTTTGTATGTCGGTTTGTCGAGTTGTGAGTTAGTCGTTTTCAGAGTGGCGTTCTCGATTGCGACTGTGATGGCTTTGCTGGGAGATTTCTTCTCCAGTTGTTTTTGTAGAAGCTCGTTAGTTTTCTGTAGTGTCTCAATGGTTTTCATGAACAGCATTCGGTCTTCGTCCATTTTTGTACGCATGGCTTCTAATTGCTCCGTAACATACTGTTCCACCTCGTGTTTATCCATTGTGCCGCTGGGTGAATTAGAGGCGTTATTCGGGTAGCGAGTTTCTACAGTAGATACAAATGATTCGTCACTGACCTCGGAATAATATCCTTCGGCCACTGTCTCCGCTTCCCCCGTTGATGACCGAGTTGGCTCGGATGCCTCTTTATTCTCTACAAGTGGTGTTGGTTTCTCTGAAGTTAAGCTTGAGTCGCTTTTTGTTGATGCGGTCCTCTGCTTAGGTGGTGGTGGGTTAGTTGCTCTTATTTTGCCGCTGCGTAATGGTCGTTGTTGATTTTGACTTGGTCCAGGTTTTTCTTGAGTTGTGTTTCCCCTGTGCATTGATTGCCGGCGAGTGTGAACCTGGGACCACTGGTTCACTATGGGTCACTACAGTATGCTTAACGTTACAGTTGGTATAGTAGTATATATGATACCTACTTATTGGTATTGCTACTAGTCCTATACTCGACAATTGTTTTTTTATGATTCCTTCATTTGTTTATTTCTTTGAGTTTGTATTAAAAATATATTTGCTTGTTGCTATCTATGCGTACTTGCGTTAAAATAAGCCCTATTCTACGTTAGGTGCATCTTTTTGTCGTGCCTACATAAAAATTTCCACTTAGGTACTTGACCTATAAGTGTTCCACCTCAGGACCGGACAACTGGTCACATGATAAAATGGTGATGGTGATGTGGCAGTGAGAAGCTGGAACAATAGCTCTCTATAAATGTATGTACATATGTAAGCCTTATCGATTGGCTCACAGTGCCTTTGTGTATGGAAAGTTTTTTTTATAGATAATATATATATAGGTATAGTCGCAAATAGAAAAGAAAGAAAAGAGAAAAAATGACGCTTCTTAAAAATGTTTCTTCCGAAAGAGATGCTTCTTTAACAATGATTCTTTAAAAAAATGCTTCTTTAAAAAAACTGCGTTAAAAATTCTAGCTCTACTTTCCTATCTATCATGCATTCCCCATCAATTACGATAATTTTAAGAAGGATATGCCTTTTAATATGTGCGAAAAAAATATATATGTTTGTTAGTTGTTACATTGCATACCATATAAACCTTTCCGTTTCTTCTGCGGCCTGGGCAACTAGGCACTTGGTGGTATTGGTTGACCTGAGATTCTGATGGCGCTTCAAGTTTGCTTTTCTGCTTGTCACTGGCTCGGTGGGTTGTATTTCACTTTTATGCAGGACTTTTAACTGTTTTTGTCTGTTTTTTCACGCACAAGTCACTGGAAATGTTGCATTGTTATCACTTCGAACTTCACAAATTTGTTCTCCTTTGGTTTGCTAGGATCGCCATGCAATAATATGGAGTGATATGGTTTATGCTTTCGTGTGATGTTTGTTGGAAGTCGGTAGTGCGGTGGGTGCTCGGTGGTACAATGCACTATGCCACGTACTCATATACGATGCTGTGGTATGGGGCGTCGCCGGGGTCGGCGTATGCTAAACTTCCTTCCTGTCGACTCCTGGTCTGCTTAGCCACGGAGAACGCGAACAAATCTGCGAAATGTTTTATGCGAAAACTGTAGCGGGCTTCCAGCGCGTTTTGTATGCGAACCAACTAGTATCACAAGCCAGTTAAATGACGGAACGCAATACGCACACAAATTCAGCAGCAAAGAAAAATATATTTTTTTATTCTACTTTTTTAGCTCAGCTCTAAGAGCTGCTACTCTGACCAAATCGGCTAAAGGAATGAATGAACTCTTGAAAACGATAATGTTCACACAATTTGTATGTGCACACAAGTGCTTTACCTTTTTTACCTTTGTCGCTGCTGCTGCTATTACTAAAGCTGAAAGAAATAGATTTCAGTTAATTTACATTTTTACCTTCTTGCACCAAGAAGGTAGTCAAACAAACAAACACAAGCATATAAATTTCTATATTCATAATATGAGTGAACAAGATGACAGTTTACTGTGAATGGAAAAAAACATTCTTCTTTTTTTTACTACTACTACTGTTGCTGTGCATTGCTGGATGCATGCACACGTTGACTTGATGATGAAGGTGATGGTGTGGATGCTACAACTTAAAGTGACGGTAACAGATTTAAAGTATATAAAGTGTCAATTACAGAATAGGCATAGTCCTTCTCGTTTGCTGAATACACAACCATGTTTAGTACTTACTTGACCGTCACAAAACTTAAAATGGGGTGTTTAAACGATTGTCAGATGTGAAGGTCAGCATGATGTCTGTGGAAGGATTAATCGCACCGGTAGATTCAAAAGTAATAAATAAAAAGGTTAGTATGTTTTACACTGACAATTCGTCTTCTGAAACTACGAGTCGAACGAATTAATATTTCTCTCTCCAAGTAGTAATATTAGCCAGACGGTATAATGTCGTTCGCAGAAATTCTTATTATGTGCTGAATCATTTCAGACTTCAAACATAAAAGCCCTACTTTTTAGTGAATCCTGTTTCACAGATAGTATAATTTTAAATTTCTCCTTAATTGGCATTTACTGTCATTAAAGATTACTACTAATTGTAAGTAACAAATTTGTATGTCAGCGATTCGTGAAGATTTCATTTTCAATGTCACCAACAGTTATGACCGTTTTCCGTTATTTGAAATAATTAGTTTTCAAGGTATGCCAGTGCTATTTTAAATTGTAAACCATACATCTCTTATCCAGCCATGCTGAGAATTACTCACCTGTACATTTAGTACAACCCTTTGAGCCTTCTTTTGCGAATTCAGCGTCTAAGTTATGAAATTTCATTTCGGTGATAATGTGAGTTTAGGTGTTCACTGCTTTCACTTAATTACCTGACACCGTCATCATTTCAGCCTGCAGTTGCCTTATAGTTTGACTTTCTCCACGGCTGTTGGCTTTTTGTATGACAATGTCAATTAGAGTAAAGTATAATGAGCAGCTATATCCGTTTAACGCCGTTTCTAGGAATATTTGATACCTAAAGGCGTAATATGCTGTCTAGGTATAGTTGACATGCCGATGGATATGGTTTTGAGACGGCTGTACAGAAGAAAATAAGTCGCGTATAATTAAATACTCATTTTGGCAGTATCAACAAATTTTCTCAGATTGTTTTGTTAAAATGGGCTGTTGGAGAAAGGACAGAATGTATTTAATACATACAATTTGACGAGTGCTACAGTCACACAATCTGATCTATCTTTATATTCACTTCGGTCTAATAGTTAAAGGCATGTTCGCTATATCATTTCGTTCGACACAAAGTATTACTCATGGTCTTAGCAACGGTTCAAATTCTGGAAGGACACAGCTTAAAAACACGATCCTGACTTTACAGCCCAGCACGGTTACGGCATCCATCTACCACCCCACAGACAGAAATTGATCACCCGCATCCCTAAATGACCCACACGCGTCAAATGCACTCAAATGGACACAATTAAACATAAATAAATAATATCTATATTTAAATACAATTAAAGCAGATTGCTTTAATAAATTTCTACGTTATAAAGAAATTTAACCTAAATATAAATTAAAATCCCCACATCTAAAGGCTTTTGATAATGCAGTATTTAACCAACCCTGAGTGCTAAATAATTTAGCCTAAATATAAAACAATCCCCCGGAAATAACAAACAGTTTACTGAAAACCGACATATGCTCCGTTAGACAATGCAGCCCAACCGGAAGTGGGGGATGGGATGTCAATGTGTCATTGGATAGCCCATAGGATAAGCTTTCATAATATGCATTCAGATTGTCTCTGGGGTAACGTCCTTAAGAGATAATTGGTCATTAACATACCACATACAACTGGCAGTGATATCCTATCTTTGCCATATTGGCCACTGATGCCAAACCGGAAGTGGGGGATGGGATGTCAATGTGTCATTGGATAGCCTATAGCATAAGGTTTCACAATATTCATTCATATTGTCTCTGCGGTAACGTCCTTTAAGGATAATTGGGCATAAGCATAACACATGCAGTGATATCCCATATCCTACCTATGCTTTCTTGGCCACTGAAGCCAAACCGGAAATGGGGAATGGGATGTCAATGTGTCATTGGATAGCCTATAGGACAAGCTTTTATTATATGCATTCATATTGTCTCTGCGGTAACGTCCTTTAACGATAATTGGGCATTAGCATACCGCATACAGTAATATCCCATCTTTGCCTTGTTGGCCACTGAAGCCAAACCGGAAGTGGGGGATGAGATGTCAAAGTGTCATTCGATAGCCCATAGCACAAACTATCAGTTAATGCTATTCTTTATTTGGATATTTATTTCTTCCAACTTTTTAAAAATGAATACCTTCTGCTTCACAAAACAAAAGAATAATGAAGAGAGTGCGAACGTGATACACCTTGTTTCGTTGCATTTTGGCTGACTTGTATGGTACGGTAGGAAGATTACAATAAAAGCTAGTGTAAATAAAGTTTTCCTGCAGTCCTGCAAATGCTAAAGGCATGCTTACGGGAAAACGGAATGAGCTGTGATTCCCTCTATGAGTTTTTATTGAAAGGATGGTGTACGTAAATAAACTTACATTATTTTTGTGAACTGAGTACTTTACGAAATAAGCAATTATGTATAAAGAAGTTGTGTAATTAAAGGAGTTATGTAATTAAAGCATTTGTGTAATTAAAGCAGTTGTGTAATTAAAGCAGTTATGTAATTAAAGCATTTGTGTAATTAAAGCAGTTACGTAATTAAAGCATTTGTGTAATTAAAGCAGTTGTGTAATTAAAGCAGTTGTGTAATTAAAGCAGTTATGTAATTAAAGCAGTTGTGTAATTAAAGCAGTTGTGTAATTAAAGCAGTTATGTAATTAAAGCAGTTGTGTAATTAAAGCAGTTGTGTAATTAAAGCAGCTTTGTAATTAAAGCAGTTGTGTAATTAAAGCAGCTTTGTAATTAAAGCAGCTTTGTAATTAAAGCAGCTTTGTAATTAAAGCAGCTTTGTAATTAAAGCAGCTTTGTAATTAAAGCAGCTCTCTGAAAATGTGCTGCTAACCTTCAGCTATTAGTTTAGTGTAACGACTAATTGGGAATAGGGCAAGTGGTAATTTGTCAACGGGGTAGCCCAGTAATGCTTTATATGGGTGTGGTGTGCCATTGAGTTCTTAGCAAAAGAATGGGCGGTAGATGGTAAAACAACAGAAAAGAATTGCAATGTAAATGTAAACATTTCATTCAAGGTGATGTATATATTAAGGAGTGTTGTTTCCCGGTAATTGATTTCACGATTTTAATTTTTGTTAAATACAAAATTGATATAGTTTATTTATACAACACCTCCCTAATCATAATGGATTATCTGTTGGACGAGAAGCTGCAATCTAGTAAGTCGAGTAATCTGTGTTTTTATAATTTGTTTGACTGACTTGACATCGTGTTTCTGCTCTTGATTACTGGTTCATTACATGATTTTTTCATCATTTCTGTAGACTCCATTTCAACCACATATGACAAGGAGCTAAATAGGTTCAGGAAAACGTTAACTCCTTGCCATCACTCTGGAAGGTGTATAGAAAATCTTGCGTGTCAAAATTGGAGCAACAACCACGAGTGTGTTAAGGGATGTAAACCTTATTGTGGGAATCGTCGTATTGCAAATGGTAGAACTGCTTCAGGATTAGTTCGAAAGTCGTGGTCAAAGGGAGGGGAGGCGAATCGTTGCCATCGGGGATATCCCAAAGGATTCCTTTATTTTTCAGTACACTGGGAAAATCATCAAGCTTGTTGAATATGAGAACAGATCGAAAAAACCCAGGGATGGATATTTATGGAATGGGGCTATTGAATGGTTTTGTAATTGACACAACCCGTGAGGGAAATCTATATCGCTATTGTAACCATTCCTGCTGTGCTGCTAATTTACGATTGGAGGAATGGTACTCGGATGATGGTCTTCCACGATTGTTATTGTATGCTGATAGCGACATCAAAAAGGGCGATGAACTCTTTTTTAATTATTCCCTTAAAAATTTAAAGGAACAAAAGAAATGGTAACTTAAATGTATAGATAGGTTTAATACTATATTGTCATTTTTTATGTTGATACAGATGATGATTTTATCCATTTGTACATTGTTACATGCAGATTTGCAAGTGTGGGAAGTACCGCTGCGGTAACAAGGCTAAGCGTGAAAAGAATGTGTCAACGCAGGAAAATGGTTTTTCTTGTTTGATTTGTGAAAGGTTATTATATTTTTGAAGATTATTCGACATCATTATAATGTTTGTTGCGACAATTTCGCTGACAAGTCCAATCTCAGGCGTCATTACAGAGGACATGACGAATCAAAGACGAAATATCATAGTTGCAAACTTTGTAAATCTGCCTTTGCCCGGAAAGATGCTTTACATCGTCATGAATTAACTCATGAACCTCGTGAAAGAACTTTTACCTGCAAAAATTGTAACAGGTGAGAGTCACTTTTGCATTTTATAAATTAGAAAAATGACTTGGATTAACAGTATTTGGAAATATTTTAACTGCTTTATTTACTTTCAGGGGCTTTTACATGAAACAACATTTAAAGGAATATATGAAACTGCACGAGGAAGCTGAGGAGCGTCATGCATGTGGTTTACTAAATATTGCCGGTAGACGCCTTGGACAAAGGAAATATACAAAAGTTTTTAAAAGTTTTCAATCTCTTGTGAAACATAGGCGGTGTCATCGTAAATAAGAAATTGATATTGCTTTTCTCGCTTAAAATCATTTAATTTAGTACTTTGTGTTCTCTAGTTTATTATTACTGTTACCATGTTAATATATTAGGATATTCTCTCTTTCTGTTTATAGTTTACACACTTACTACGTGTGTGCAAACGCAAAAGTATTGGGCAAGATAAGTAAAGGCTGTTTGAGTTGAGAAGTAGTGTATTTCTGTGTATAGACTAACTTTATAGTTGGAAGGAATATTATCCATCCATTCAACACGATTCTACATTTTGCAGGTGGTGGTGGTGTGGTATAAATGTATGCTATATTATAGGGTAAGGGTACGTATTGGATCAATGCACACACACACAAGCACTGGAACATTGTAATACACCTCATCTCCATTCATTATAATATGTGTGGAGTGATGTGTGCCTCTTTTCTCTGGTTTCTTATTTATTTACATTCCTTCTCTCTCCTGTTTTTAGATTTCCTTTCATTTGCACTCTTTTCTGTGTTTTAAACTCCCTCCTCTCTCTCCGTTTCTGCTGTTTCTTTCACAAAACCATGAAATGATAAAGATTAGGTGCATCATCATACAGCAGGTTAGTACACTAATGCATGTACATTTTATCCTTTTGGGTAGAAACACCACCACGAAAGGAGCTATAATTTAATCACAATGGGCTCTTTTCTCCCCTCTTCTTGTTTGTGTGTACCTTCACCAATCAATGTGCAGCGAGTCTGGACAATCGAGAGTTTTTTAAAACAACAAACATGCACGATGATGAGGTTTTTATGTAATCATACTTCTCCAGATAGATTTTTTTCATACGTCTCTTTGCATCCCATCCCATTTAAGTCTACTTCCCATCCCATCAAGACAATTGCTGTACATCGATTGAGTCGCTGAGAATTCTTCAATGCCTCCACAGTTCCAGGTAACTCGAGGAATTTATGAAATGGCATATCGAGTAACGTTAAAATAAGTTTCGCTTGAAACGCTTACCAAAATCGGCATTGCGTTAAAATTAACTTTTACCAGAGAAAGTAACGGGACCGCTGGCACTGCGATTGTTATCTCAGGAGTCTTTAAAAGTTTGCAATCTTTGCGAAGCAACTGGTCCGGAGAAAGGCAAGATATATATGTTCGGGCTCGATTAATCGGGTCATATATCTCATTTCTTATTGGAGGGGATCCAAGTGCTCTGGTCCGAGTATCCTCCAACCCTCCTATGAGTTAGATATCCTTTGGAGTTGCTTTTTGAGCAGATGGAGATAAATTTATCGTATCCACAAGGATCGTTCCTATATTGAGTATTTAGAATACAAAAGTACTGTAATCAAATAGTTGATGATAATTTAGATCAAATTTAGATAATTTGATTCAAAGGGAGATCCGTTACAATTCTACTTTTTAGTGAATCCCGTACAGGGGGTTTTTATTGATGATGCAATTTTAAATTTCTCCGTAATTGGAATTTACTGTGTCATTAACGAATATTACTAAATAACAAATTTGTATGTCAGGGATTCGTGAACATTTCGCCTTCAATCATAACCAGCAGCAATGACAGTTTCTAGTTATTTAAATATTTAAAAAAATATGCCCACCTTATATTAAAGTATAAATCTCGCATCTCTTATCCAATCATGTGAAGAATCAGGGACATCTGCTTATTTTATTTATTTATTTATTCATTTTATTGCAAACACAACACACACAACACTTATGTTCTGCCGTTTGAGCTTTCGTTTACGAATTGGGCGTCTTAGTTCCGAAATGTTAGTTCCGTGAGAATATGGGGTGGTGAGATAAAAATATTTATAGATAATGTGCATATGGAATGCTGAAGTCGCCATGTTTTTTAGAAATGTATTCTACGTTATTTTCTATAATATGAATGTGACACAAGTAACAGACTGTCAACATCTTATTTCTCAAAAAGCGGATGGTGCTTACTTGCTGTACCGAAGATACTGATAAATGCTTCAATTGGCAAATTTTAATATATTCAAATTTGGTTCAAAATTTTACAAGGTATAGATTTTGAAATTGTACTTAATACCAATGAAACTAAAAGTGACGGAAACAAGATTAAAATATGAAAAGTGTCAATTATTTGGAATTTTACGGCTATGTAATTACTCCATATGTTATTGGTTGGCTATTATTGTGGAGTACACTTTACATACAGGCCGGCTCGCGGTGTACCGCTTATCATTGAAAGGCTATTCAGCATAATTAAGTTCATCTAACTTCATGGATTCTTGACTGGCCATATTTTAAACATACTTTCCAATTAGGAATTAGAACAAGATGTTTGTAAAACAAAATCAGAGCAAACCTTCTTAAAAGGACAATCATAAATTAATACATCAGCTTAATGCAAATGCAAACTCATGCTTGGCAGTCTGATTCAATGTATTTAAAACTTCGAGGTCTTCGATTGAACCGTAAAAATAAAATTTAAAATTTTGAAAATAAAACTGGCTCCTGCTTCATGTTGACAGCAGCAGCAATAATGACGATAATAACAGGAGACGTGACAGGAAGAAGGATAGAATAACTACTTTTTTACATGTTGAAATTAGCAAGTTGATGCTGAAGGTGAAAGTAGTTTTGAAGAGGAAAAGTTTGTTTCGAATTTTAACTAGGACGGGTGTAAACCCGAAATAAAAAACTACCGGAAGCGAGATTTATGTGAAATTCAGAAATGTGACATTTAGTTCAACTTTCCAAACACTAATCTTGAATTTGTCTATCAATTTCCGAAATAATATATTTTGACCCTTTGTTGACCCTAGGGTCAATGGTCAAAGTTGGCCGAATTGACGAATAGTGCTGTGACAAAAAATGATCAGCATAAAATTCTCTATCAGATAAGCATATAACATTTTTTTGCCATAAGGATGCATTGTGGCCTCAACCCCCACCATACCCGTGGGGTTGACCCCCGGAGGCCCAAAATCAATCCCAAATTTTCTCATGACCTGGGGTACCTCTATGCCAAGTTTGAACCAAATCGGTCTATGTTAACAAAAGTTATAGTGTTTACAGACTTACGGACACACAGACAGACAAACAGATCAATCGCAATAACTACCTTTATAAGCATTTCATGCTTCCGGTAGTTAATAAGTCCTGGTTATACTAACCGTGGATGCTATAAACGGAGGACAAAATTTAGCTGTAAGGAAATGATCCAAACTCCGAAAGAATGACTCCAAAACTGTCTGTCTGCACACCAAATTACCTCTCAATGACATTTCTTCTGATTATTACGCAAAGCGCCGTTCGGATAGACTTTGCTACATGCGTTATTTATACTACTACAGGTACGCGACACAAACTTTTTGGTTAATGTTGTTTAGCTATTTATACGATCAATATCAAATATAATGACCAGTATGAAAAGATAAATATTTTGACTAGGAGTAATTTCATAATCTCAAAGAATGAAGCTCATTGCCAATGTACTGACCTGTTGTTTATCAAGGTATTTACTCGTGTGGTCTTCTAGATTTTCTTTGGCGTTGTGCCATTAGGTTTTCAAATTTTCAATAAAGAACATATTAACTTGAGGCGACAGGAAAATATCCCAGGATGTATGTAACTCATTCCAATATATATAATGTAACTTAACCAATATTCTTTTATGATCAGCCGAAGCTGACAACCAAAAGTCAAACATACAGGAGCGACCGTTGTGTAGTCGTCTAGTGGCTAGAGTCTAGTCGCTATACCTTACCTTGCACACTCTACGCAAAGAATACGTGTAAGTTTAGCAACTGTAATACATTGTTCAGATTCTTGATGATATATTACTGTAAATCCGTACATGGAATACCTCGGATATGAAAATATAATAATTTATTCCAGATAGAATATATTTTGGGTCGATGTTCACTATGATGATGGTAAATATTTTAAAATGACATCACCGATGTCTCTTGTAGTTAGTATTTCAATTGTCGCAAGTAGTTACCCACATCTTCCATAGCGATATTATGTCCCTCTACTAAGAAAAAGCGGCCGAAAAATTAAACAAAACAAAAAGTCCAATAATGATAATGTTATTATTCAAATGAAGTTACATTTACACAACCATAAGTATTACAACAAAGATGTTCGGGGTCTTGTGAACACTTTTCGAAATAGAATCTGAATCTTATGACTTGCAGTGGTGATCGCAGTCTTTCGACATTCCCCGGTTCGTAGCAGTGAACGTAAAATGATGGAATGAGATGAGAAGCGAGACGAAAGGAGTTGACATTAATTACACCAGCTTTTTAATAATTTGATAAACATTTAACTAACAATTTTACTATGGCTAATTGACCTGCACATAAAACTTGACTGAATTTTGATGACGAACTAAAACTGCTTACTTGACACGAATGAATGAACGCTGAGAAACTGAGAGTAACATGTTTGGCGTGCATTTCCCTAACTTCCAAATATTTCATTGGATAGACAGCACGGAAGGCGCTGTTACAAACGCATTGACTACACTTTTTCCCTAAAAATAAGCACATGGCTCCGCAATAGACCTCACAGATTATATATTCCAGATAATTCGGTAAAAACAGAATGTCGTTGACGTTTTCTAACAAAAAATTATAATCCGTGAACAGTAATTACAGAACATATTCGGTAAGTACACAAATAAACTTAACGTCATTATAACATTGTATTTGCGAATACTGTTATTGTTTCATACTCATGTTCGACGAATTGTGCACATGGTATATAAATAATGCTTATCGATTAATAAAAAGGAGGTCCTAACATGATTCAGAATTAAGCCTTGTTAAACTTCCTAAATAAATTTAGCGTTTTTAAAGGCCCAACAATTGTATGATTCGGTAATATTTAAAGCAACCAGTATTCTAGCATAATCAAGGTAATGGGACTGTAAAAATTTCGTAAACAAAGCTCGAATTATTTAGGCACATATTTTTTTAAAGAACTTACCCAATTTCGCAAGCTGAGAAATACAAAAACTAGGTGATCAATGATCAGAGTTTCCAATACTCAATAAAGTACCGCAAATGTTCCCTTTCTTTAAATTTAGGAATATTTATCGCTGGGAAGATAAGACGTAGGAGAATGATTCTTTATGTTATGCTCGCTGTGCAATTTGTGCTGGATTTAGCTCTGTACAAATACTTCGTTTTATTAAGTTTGTGAAAGTCGAAGATAATGAAGTTGTTCAGGTATTTAATAAGGATATTCTGATAA